>OY986438.1:152291792-152891792 GCA_963920525.1 Dichetophora obliterata | reverse complement strand
GCTGAAGTTGTGCTGTGAAGTGAAAATAGATAATTATTAATTATTAGAAGATTATTCATCATTCTTCAATAAAGCTGTTAATTAATGATTTCTTGTGTGTAACGAATGCACAATAGTATAAACAAATTTTATATGTTAAAAAAAAGCAACGAATGGCGAACAGCTGTTTGCTATTCAGCAGAAAGTATCACTTTATGCTATGTCGCTACCTGAGCACTTTTTCGGCAGGAATACGGCCATTGAGTCGAATTGAACTTCGGCCATTCTATTCGCCATTTTTTCTTAGTACAATTATCTTAGTGCGTTCAGAAGGTACAAAATTTTCTAAACATGTTGAGTCTTTAATCAGTATTAGTTACCGCTACTTTGTGTGCCTGCTGAATGGTTTGTTACATTTTATGTCAGCGCAGTGACAGAAATAAAATAAAATAACAAATAATCAATAAAATCTCGTTTAACAGTTAAGCAACTGTTTCATATTCTGAACGCATAAAATTTAACTCAGTTAAATCTAAGAAGTTTCGTGGATTTTTGTGGATTTGACGAAATTCAACTCAACTCGCGTTTCCATGGTAAGTTAATCCCGAGTCAACCTCGACTTAACTCGCCATGGAAACGTATTATTTGATCGATAATTGTGATCAGCTGCATTATAGCCTCACCCATTCACAATAGAATATGTAATAAAGCTAATGAACAATCCCTTTGATAAATTCCTGTCATCTGCTGCAACATAGCTTCAGTTAATCTATAGTAATAAAACTCATTTTCTGTTTGTTTGTTTGTTTGTTTGTTTGTTTGTTTGGCCTTTATTCAAATCTAAACGGCTCAACTGATTTTACTCAAACTAACTTAAAATGTTACATACTTAGTTTTTGCCACGCCCCCTACAAAATTTTTCAACTAACGGTATTTTTGTTATTATAAAACTTTTTAGTATTGCAGATTTTTGTGTATATAATTTTAAAATTTTTTTATTATATTGACATCAAAAACACTCACTTATCTTCAAAATTGGAGAAAGTTTCAGTGCAACGACTTTTTCATAAAACATCGTTACCTAAGAATGAGAAAAAAACGACATGAAAATCAAAGTTTGGTCTTTCGATGCAAATATCTCCGCTGTCCATTAATATATTTCATTCAAATTTTTTTTGTTCACAAGTTCAATAAAATCCCTTCACAAAAATAGGTTGAACTTTACCGTTAAGTCAGTGTATATATATTTTATGAGTATGCCAAAAAAGGTCCAAAATATTGACTTTTTACTCAAAAAATGACTCAAAAATTGTTGTTGTTGTAAAAATGAAATCAATTAAAAACAGCAAATCTGACTACCTTTCATATGACATAGCATTTATTTGCAAAAATTCTTCCAACAAAGCGCAAAAATTATTTTATGGTTTTTGTCATCAAAACAACAAGGGTTCCTCCCCCTTTGATTTTTTTCGCGACATTTATTTTTTCTAAAATGTTGTTTTTATATTTTTTACAAAAGAATCTAGTCTCAAAATAATTTATTTGAAAAAATTACCCCAATATCTTTTTCCAATCAAAAGTTATGGCTTAAAATCTATTTTTTCATACCAGTGTTTTAATAAAACTGAGTTTTTTCTTTAAATTCTCTATAAAATTTGAGCGTCCTCATTTATCTCTAAGAGTGAAGTTGTGTATCTAGAGTTATTAAAAACATTTTGGTTTATATAAAATCTTCCTTATCTACTTACTTTTTGCCTCCCCACCCCCTGCCCCCCTCCTGTTAAATTGGTTTTGTTGTCATTTGTCATTTTTCTCGCTATTGTTTCACCGTTGTTTATACCTAAACCCTTGTTAACTATGTATTTCTATTACTTAAGCTAAACTAAAAGTTATTAAGTACCTTTTTTATGTTACTGCCTTACCGACTGCTTCGAGTCTCGCTGGTCCTTCGGCTTATCCGAACGAAGGTGATGCTGGTCGTCGCCTTCTTATTGGCATAGTCATCGAAGCAGCTCCATCTTTTATTTCTCCAAATTATATTAGAAAACTCTGAAAAAGTAAGAAATTGTTAATATTAAAAGCTGAATATATATTGACATAAATCAAACTCTTGTGATTTCTTTTACTTACTAACATTCTTGTTTTCCATTCCTGCGTATAAAATTCTGTGAGCACATATTGCGCCAGAATTTTATATACCTAGGCTTACCTTTTGTGTCCTTCCACAGAGGCACTCCAGTAACTTATTTGCACCGGCATCTATAAATTCCAACAGCGAATTGTTCAACCGTTGTCACTCAGTTCTTTATCAATGGTACTTTAAATGTTCTATATATATCACTATAACATCGAAAAGATGACTGTGAATAAAAATTCTGTAAAAGTTAATTTTTTCATGTTTAATGTGTTATATGAACAATATTGTTGAAAGTCAAATTTCCACGCCAATTAAATGTACCGACATATAAAAGAGCGAAATTTTGACATTTTAACTCTCTAATCATGGTTGTAAGCTTGGCTGCATTGAACAAATTTGTCGGTTCAATTGCGTACTAACCGAAAGTATGCTGAAAAGTATGCTGGAAAATATTATAAATTAGAAATAAGTACTGCATTACAGACACGATTCCACTATTTTAGAAAAGTCGGTAACTGTTACTCAATTTAGGCTGTGTGCGAATTGATCTAAATGCGACCTAAACTAAATAGTGTCGATAAGGCATTGCTTCCTATTTATGAAGCATTTAGGTAGCTCGAGACTTTCCTAAATTATTTAAGAATAACTGCCTTATCGACCCAATTTAGTTTAGGTTGCATTTAGATCAATTCGCACACAGCCTTAGTTCTTTTCGCACTCAGCGTAAACTTGCAGCAAATACGCTGCAAGTTCACCTTTTTGCATTACAATTTACATTAAAAAAACGACTGTACAATTTTTCGTATAAAATAGAAATTCAGAAGATTTAAGAAATTGCATCAACTATCAGACTCAATTTATATTAATTTTTAATTTAGAGACAATCCAATTGTTATTTTCCAACTGTAATAACTACTAAAAAGTTTTAGGAAGATTTTTATAAATATGATTTTCATTAGCGAAGTGCAAGTAACATGCTTACCAGTAAATTCAGTTTAGAACTAAAAAATAGTTTTTTATTGTGAAAAAACAATGATAAAATTATTTCTTCGTTAAAAAAGCTTGGTAAATTTTTTAACTAATATTTTTATAGTGGTCTCAAACTTAAATTCAACACGTTTTTACAAAATTTCAAAATTTACAAAAACATTTAATTGAAAAGTGTGTATTAAAATGTTTTTATAAATGACTCTCGAGTAACACCGGGTATATCAGCTAGTACTTAATATTGAATGAACCACATCATTACTTGTATGAAAGGTTTTGGTGTAGTGGTTAGTGTGCAGAACTCTCGATCGAGAGGTTGCGAGTTCGATTCCCAATTGATATTTTTAGTTTTATATGCTCTTGTTGTAAGAGACGCTAGTAAAAAAACAACAACAATTCTAAGAAAAAGGTGACTAGAAAAAAGGGTAGTTTTTCAGATTTCACTCAAGCAAATTACAAAACGAGGCGTAAAAAGCTTCGCTTCAAAAATTGATCAAGAAATTTCTAAATTATTCGCTTTTGGAATCACACTTTCTCATTTACAGTGAGTTTGTGTCTTTTTGCCATTTTTTCGACTTTAAACGCTCATATCGAAAAAACGCTCATATCGAAATTTTGTGCATACCTACAGCTCAAGACTGTTCTTATGATATATCAAGTGTTTCTGTACTGTTTGTATATTTCCTGGAATAAAGGGACCCTTACAGGAATAAATATACAGATGTCGACTTTTTGATATGAGAGGTTTCTGACCCGAGACCTCCACCTTTTGGCTTTTATTTTATATTAACAACACCAAAAATCCTTTTTTTATCAATATCCCTACCTATTAAATCAATCCTGTTTTTATATTATGGGTATATATAATATAATTCTGGGTCCGATAGAAATCGAACTCGTCTTATTCATGAAATTGCTTGAATAGCGACGTTTTGTCACACGCCCATATCATCTGAAAACAATTGGGTGCAAAAAGAGCGTCAAGCTGCCATTAAGTCAAGCTACACGCCTTTTTTACATAAATCGACAATAAATCTCTCTGTATCAATGTGAAATTTTGCAGAATGTTTGTTTGTGATAATATTATCATTATCTGCTATTGATTAATTATCGACCACACTCAAACGTCTGTAGAGACGATACCTTTCAGTCGTATTTTTAAATTATAAACTCCCAGTACTTTTTTAACAGAATGTATTCTAAGATTTAAATAATGTTTTTTTATGCCAAGTCAGTGGCAATAAATTTTAAACTTGTTTTGAACCAATATCTAATCTTAAAGAAATTTTAACTTTTCTTAAATTCTCTTTTATACTGCTTGATGTTATTAAGATTTTCTGAGAACAGCTCAAAAATTTCACAGATACGTATCCTTAACACAAACGGCGTTGCACACAAAGTGAGAATGTTTGGATTTGTTTTTGTAAAATTTACTCATACTGCAGCGCTGCTAACTATTGCAATGGTTTATCACATCACGTTTATCACATCATGTGTGTTTTTGTGTGTATAAGTGTGCGTGTAAGTCTGCGTTTGCAAACATGCTTAAATTTTGTTTGTTTAACTTGTTTATTCATTTATTATCAGCTGTGAGAACACAAAATTTTCTGTTCCGATTAAAGCTCTATCTTATATTCTTGAATGCGAAACAAGAGGCAAAGTTACTCCAAAGAAGTTTTTTCAAGGTTTAATTTATATAATAACATCAGATATTGTAACGAAAGTCAGAAATACTTGGAACTGTCTTTAAGAGCTTATAAGAAGAATTTTCTTCTGGATGGCTTAGAACATATGCAGCGTATATAACAAAGTATGATAGGCATCATTATCGTCTAGATAATTGTCTTTTATCGATTAAATAATGATAAAAAAGCATTCGTTCAATCCTATTTTTAGATTGAATTATAGATACTTTGAAACTTGCAATCCAAGTAGACTTTGGTTAAGTAATCTTCTTATGCCTATATTGTGTTCGAATATTTGTAATTATAACTTATAACGTAATTATAACTTATAACTTAGTTATATTTAACTTATAGTAAGTCAAAGTTAAAATGTTGCATTATTTTGATGACTTTACTTTGAATTGGAGATAGGAGCTGGTGTTTAACCGAATTTTTCAAATTTTCAGAGTACGTTATAATATTAAAGCTTATGTTATTTGCTGTTTTGATGACGTCACTTTATGTGGAAGGTAGGCACGGCTCTTATTAAATGTTGCGAAGTTTTTACCTCAAAGTGCACATTAAAACTCAAAGCTTAGGTATATGTTAAATTTTATTTTATTTTTTAATATTGAAAAATTCTTTTATTTAGAGTTTTTAGTGATTCTTTCAAGTTTTGTTTTATTCATTTTTGAGTTCAAAGCTAATGTGCAAGTCAGTATATTGAACTTTGCAGAATTTAAAGAGATTCTATAATTTAAAGAAGGTACTATGTGCTGGAAGAAAGATGGAATTACATCCGATTTAGCTAAATTTCAAAATTTATTCTTATATATTAGATGGAAGTTCAAATATCGATTATTATGACGACATTTTTAAGATTATATGCTTGGCTTGGCTTGGCGTGGCCATATTCTTAAGAAACGCAGTTCAAATCCCATCGAACACAGAATATTGTTCTTATTGAAATTAATATTCTTGATCGACTGGCAATTACCACTTTGCAGACAATTGCAAAGCTCATAGCGTAAAAGTTCCATTTAAAGCTTTTTGTGAACATGAACCATTCAAAGTCAGTATAAAACTTGTAGATCCACTTCTTGATAATTCTGTTCACACATTTAATGGCACGCATAGCTGTGTGATTATAAAAACCTCAGTTAAATTCCTTTAGGGTGTTGTTACGGTGATCATCATATGATTCCTGGTCATGACACTTTTTACTCTCTTTTTTCGTTTGATGAGCTGTGTGACGAAAGTATGTTATGCTGGTGGTCATATGATTCCTGAACACCAGTACATTTTTTGCTACTTTTAGTATTTTTTCAACCGATGAGTGTTGCTATTAGGCAGGTTTCCTTACTGCTTTCATGCATTTCGTACTAAAAATGTACTATTTTCATGCCTTAACACGAATGCTGTGAATAATTCCACAACGCAACACTGTTTTGATCCCATGATTTCATATTTTTGTCGAATCATTTGGTGATCGTGGTGGTGAAAATTTACTCTCTTGCTCTTGCTCTCAATTTTTAATTTGCATTGAAACAACAACAATGCATGACCATGATGAGCCCATGACCGCCACCGTAACAGGGCACTTACAAGTAACGTAATAAAATTAATTTTCTGGTTGTTTGTTTGTTTGGCCTTTATAGAAATCTAAACGTCTCGTCGGATTTCACTCAAACTTGGTATACATATTGAGTTCATCCTAGATTCGATTGCTACATACTTGGTTCTTACATCGCCCTCTTTACTACACGGTTAAAAATCTTGGTCTAAATTTTTATCTTTTTTGGATTACATATAGGACACAACACCAAAAAAGATTACTTTTTAATCCAAGGAAAAATTTAAACTTTTCTAATCCAAAAAAGACTAGTTTTTAGTCCACTAAAAGCTTAAAAAAGCAATATTCATTATTTGAACATACTATAGGCGTTTTTCTTTTTCCACATCAGACCACAGATCTGAGCAGATCTGATCAAACCGACCATAACCTGAGCTGACAACATCAGATCAAACAAAAATTGGTCTGATTTGGTAATGAAACACTTTGGGAACATTTGCATCTTTCGTCCACTTAAATGTCAAGATATATAATTTTTTAGATTAATAGCTAAATTTAATAAAAAATAGTACATTCTAAACTAGTGCCAGCCATTTTTTGCTTATTGTTTTTTTATGTATGCGTTGGCAGCCGATTGCTTAATGCTCAGTAAAAAAATTCTGAGCTCGTCGACAGCATCTGACTAATACTCAGACCATGACCAGACCATGAAAAGAAACGCATATATTGAACACAGCTAAGTCTGAGGTAAAAAATAAACGCTGATCTGTTTTTGACAACTCATGCTCAGCTCGGATGTAATAAAGAAAAACGCCTTATGTCTGATGTGCTGGTTCAACACCTTATCTACTCGTCCATCTTAGTTGTTAAAAAGGTTTCGCTTATTTTGCATCGTTACGAAAGCAAGAAAGCTTGCAGTAATTAAGCAAACATGCAAAAAAGTGTGTTCTAGACTCAGCTAAATTAAACTAAATTAAAAAAATGTCTTTCCAGTTCGTGATTTGAACACACGTCCTCTGATGTACTGGTCCAATTCCTTATCCACTCATCTAACTCAGTTGTTAACAAGGTTTCGCTGATTTTGCATCGTTATGAATGCAAGTAAGTTCCTTTCAGAAACGTGGGTTCGAGACACAGCTTAATTAAACTAAAGTAGGGATTAAAATCTAGTGCTTTTGGATTAAAAATGCCTTTAAACCGAAGTTTGGACTAAAAAGAAGTACAAAATTTTTAACCGTGTTTATTTTACCATCAAAAATTTTCGTCAATTTAATTTAAAAAAATTTTTGTAATTTTGACACAAAAAAACGCACATATCTTAAAAATTGTAGATATTTTTAGTGCAATGACTTTTTCATAAAGCAGCATTACCTAAGAATGAGAAAAAATTACATGAAAATCAAAGTTTAGAATTTCGATGCAAATATTTTCACTACACCGTTAAAAATCTTGAAATAAATTTTAGTCCAGCTAAAATACTACTGCATATTTTTTAACCTTGAGGTAAAGAATTTAAACTTTCACAAATACTAAACCATAATTACAACTTTTCTGTATTAAAACTTAAACCAAAGAAATATTGCAATGCTGAAACTCAATATTAGGCTATTATGTTCATATGCTTGTTTATTGCTTTTGTTTCGTATAGCGCAAAAGCCCAGTGGTTAGCGTAGTGAGCTTGCAAACTGGATGTCTCTGGTTCGAGTCTCACTGTGTTTGTTATTTTATTTTTATATTTCAATCCAAGTATGTACTAAATTTTAAACCAAAGCTGTATTAAAACGATTTTTTTAGTATTTGGCAAATACTAAATTTGAAACCAAAGCTGGTGTGGTCATATATAAAGTACAGAAAAGTTTCAATTTTATTCCAAGATTTTTAACAGTGTATTTATAAACATAGTCCATAATTTATTTTTGAAATTATCAATAAAAACACTGGATGAAAATGGTTTGAACTGTGCTGTTAGGTCAGTGTATATGTTTTTTATCATTTTTTCAAACAAGTTCCAAAGGTATTGAGTTTTTTCTCAAAAATAACTCAAAAATTGTTTCTGTTTTTTTAATAAGAGAAAGTAAAAATTGCATTTGTGACTACCTTTCATAGGGCATAGCATTTATTTACAAAGATTTTTACAGCTAAGTGCAAAAATTATTTTACTGTTTTTATCATCAAAACAAAAAGGTATTTTTTCGGGAAGTTGTTTTTTTTAAAATGTTGTTTTTATATTTTTTACAAAAAAAATTAATTCTCAAAAATAATTTATTTGGAAAAATTTCCTAAATATCTTTTTCCAATCAAAAGTCATGGCTAAAAATCTTTTTTTCATACCATTGTCTATCTGTAGTAGTAATAAGACACATTTTTGCATTAACATTTTCTATCCTTTCAGCCCCCACCTTCTCTCTTAATTTGATTTTATCCGTGTGTTCCATCAATTATCGCAAGTTTTCATTTAATCTTAAGAACTATTTGGAGTCCTTGATTTTGCTTTTATATCTTTAATTCACCGAATAAGTTACATTGAAGTATAAATAATGTAAATAAAAATTACAAATTCTATTAAATTAATTTTTCAATAAAAACTGTATGGTAAAGCTTTGATTTTTTTATGATTAGCATTGTTTCATATAGATGCAATATACAAATATTCAAACTTCAATTTAGAATGCAAGCAAAACGTCTTTATGAATTGCTTATGTTTTGGTGCTGTTTGAAAAAAAACTGATAAATTATCAATATTCATTAAGGAGTACGGCCACTCTAGAAACTTGAAAAATTTATTTTTTTTTAAATGTTTTCTTATGACCTCGAAAAGGATGTCTCAAAAGATTACGGCCGGAAAAAATGTCAAAATACTCGGGTTTTTAATTTTAGTCCAAGGACGCTGTAGAAAAGGGCTGTACACTTCAAACGCGTTTATCTCAAAACTGTTTTTTTTTTAAGTTGGCCGGAAACATAACTCAGACAATTTTCAACCGATTCACTTGAAACTTTGAATATATCTTGGCAAATACGTTGTGTTTTTTTATACAAATACAAAGAACGTACGATTTTTTTTATTGAAGAGTTCATTTGTTGTTAACAATAATCAGAGGATTTTTTTTGGAAATTTTTTATTTCCACTTTATAAGTGCTTCATTTAGTCGAAAATCAATATATCAAAATTTTACTACGTACCTCTATAGCAGATATTGTACAGTCAGGGACTGAAGTTTAAATGAACCCTGAAAAGTCATCATCTTTATCCTTATACTTTAAGGCGAATTCCAGACGCAGCTGCATATTTTTTTTTGAAATCAGGGGTTTCTTACGTGGTACTCTGCTGCGAAACCCTTTATCGTGTAATGCTCTTTGGATTGTTTATGGATGAACATGTTTTTCGGCGGCTTCCGCAATACTAGCGGCTAACTTTGGAGCACTTATTTTTGGATTTTTTTGCACTTCATGAACAATGTGGCTCACATCTCTACGGGAAAGTTTTTTTGGGCGGCCGCTCCTGGGTCTATTTTCGACTGTTTTATAAAGTTTATATTTTCTTATAATATTTTGAACACTAAAGCAGGACAATTTAAGAATTTTCCCTATTTCTCGATACGATTTGCCTTCATTAAAATGCATTATTATTAAATTTTTTACTCCACTTTCGATTTGCTTTCCTTTGCCCATTATTGCTCTGCTTACGATCTTCACTCTCTCAAAAACTTTTTCAAATGAATGAAAATATGTAAACAAGCCAATCAACAAAAATAACGGTACATCCATACTCAAGAAATTGCAAATTAATTCGAGGAATTCCATTCATGCAAGCATGTATTTAAACTTTTGTCCCATTCCAAATATCGTTTTTGTTGAATTTATCGTTATACTCCTGATGAATGAATTGTTTTTTGTTTTTATTTTTAGTTACTCGTAATATGTAATAAAACTGCATACTCAAAATTTTTACACACTGTTTCGTTTTCTTAAAAATCTAAATTTATAGGGTGTATTTAAACTTTAGTCCCTGACTGTATATATTCGAAAAAAAAATCATTGGCTATACTTAGGTTAGGTTAGGTTGAGACGGCAGCCACTGTAGGTGCTTAAACCATACCGCACGTACCACGGCTCACTTAGACCAATAAGGTCCATTGTGATACCGCTGCACAATTGGCCTTCAGTCCGAGTGAAACCACATTGAGCTTTTGGTGAAGCTTATAGTACGTTTGACGCTTGTCCTTAACAGGTGCTCAAGCTCGGAAAGGAAGAACGACCCCAGATATTTATGCCTTCTTCTAGCGATTGCGGGGAAAGGAACATAGAAGGTGGGAGATTGTTTCTTTCGCCTCCTCTTCCCTGCAGATTCTGCAGAAGTCATTTGCAATGACTCGCAGTCTGGAGGCATGTCTGCCTATGAAGCAGTACCCTGTAGTTACGGCCACTAGCGTGGCTACCTCTGATCATCCCAACGAGAAAAGGGTTCTCGATCGCTTCAGGTCTAGAGTCAGCCAGATAAGCCTTGTTGTTCTGTACGTTGAGAGTTCAGCCCATCTTCTATTGGCTTTAGATGTAATATACTCATTAAGCAGCCGTTTGACAGTTGCCATCGGAATGCTCGGTGAGTTTCGAACCCTTGAAGTCTCCGATGTACTATTCCTAGCAAGCTCGTCTGCTTTTTCATTTCCACGTATGCCCTTATTCCCAGGTACCCATATTAAGCAAATGTTAAAAAAGTTTGACATTTCGCCTACAGCAGCACGGCATTCTTTGGCTACTTTAGAGTTGATACTTGCTCCATTAATTTGATCGCTGCTTGGCTGTCCGAGCAAATGTATATTTCTCGTTTAGAGATGACATTCTCTGAGAGCCAAGTTGCAACTTACTAAATTGCTATCATTTCGGCTTGATAAAAACTACAGTGATCCGGCAGCCTACGAACCAATGATACCCCCAATTCTTTTGAGTAGACTACATCCCGACCTTGTCATTTTATTTTGTCCCATCTGTATAGAAGTGTAGACTCCCTGGTTTCCACGAAGCACCTTTATTTCAGTATGTCCTAGATGAAATAAACGTGCCGTAGTTTCTATCAAAGGAAAGGAGTAGCTTATTATAATTAAAAAATTACAAGAACTGTTTATCCAGCTGTGAAAAAACGGAGACTTCACAAAAACGCTGCTCAGCCGCTATTTCGAAATGAATCGCTTAAAAAAATTATTGTATACAGCAAGGTTCATTTATAAGGTTGTGGCGCTTGAGAGCGAGCTCAGTCGAACTGTCAGAATGAAAAGAAATGAAGAAAATTAATGCTTATAACAAAGAAAAGCACAGTGACAGTTCAAACAAAGGCGGAAAAAAGAGTGTATTTCTCTCAAGTGCCACAACCTTGTAAATAAATCTTGGTATACAGTCACTGATATGTAAAGGGTGTTCCATTAAGACGTGTTGTACTTGATTTTGAATAAAAAGCAAACGGTTCGGAATATTTTTTTCGTTCGAAAGGTCACATATTGGGACTATGTGTGAAAAATTATTTCGCGGATATGTTCACCGCCACTATTTCGTGGATATCTCATTCTTTCGGCCATATTTTTAATGACATTTTGCAGTATGGCCTTCGGAATGACCCGAATCAACGCTGTAATATTGCTTTTGAAGTCTGGAATCGTCTTCGAATCATTCACATAGACTTTATCCTTCGTGTTACCCCACAGAAAAAAGTCTTACGGCGTCATATCGCATGGGTGGCCAATTCACATTATACGGTTCGGGAATTTGCAATGCAAAAAGTCAAAATTGAGGCGACTTGTGTGAGGTGTAGCGCCTTCCTGTTGAAATCACATATCGTGCAGACCCTGAGCTTCTACCTCCGCACACAGGGACGAATAGCAAAATTACGACGACAAAACTATTTTTATACCCCACGCATACTGCCGATGAGGAGGCGTGCCAGGTATAGAAAATAATATATTTTTTATCATAACCACCTTCTGTTTATCCGTATGTCCGACTGTGATAGTGATAATAGCCGTAAGTTAAGGGCTTTCGTTACAAAATTCAATATGTAAGCATTTTATTCAAAATAGAGATCAAGTTAAAAAATGAGTCAAATCGGATAAAAACCACGTCTACCTCCCATACAAAATGACTGTACCAACACGACAAAATCTCTTTAAATTGCACAAAAATTAATGTAATTACTTAAAATTTTGCAAATAAGCTTATACCCTTAACATGCACTTTGAGTATGAAATTCATAAAACCCAATGAAAACCACGGCTACCTCCCATACAAAGTGACTTTATGAAATCAGTAAAATCTCTTTAAATTCCACAAAAATTAGTACAATGGCTTAGTAACTAGTAAATTAGTAACTTGGGTTTGTGAGGTCGCTGATTATGATTTCAAAATTAGATTCTCAAAATTCAAAATGGCTGATCCAATGTGCCTACAGTGACTATAAACATAAATATAAAAATAGAAACTAAAATTTTTGTTTAATAATATAAAAACTAAGCAAAATGCAAATACAAATTATAGATACTTTGCAGAGTTTTCATTGTCTTTATCATCAGCATCATCATCAAACTCGTTAACGTAATCATATTTTTTATTACTTCAGAAAGTGGTACCCCAAGCATGTTAAATACAATTTGATGAAATTGTGCTTTAATGTTTCTAGCCTTTTTTCGGTTTTGTGGTCCGAGTAAATCGACTCTATTTATAAGGGGGGAGGGGGGCGAAAGGGGGACCAACACTTGACTCTTCATATGCAGAAAAACTCTTCATATGCAATTTACCGATATAGGTGCTTGCAAAGAAAATTAAACCTTGCATATACGTACAGGCTATTGTGATGCATAAAAAACAGATAAATTATGGGATTATTGCAGACATTTGAAAAAAAAATTCTACTTTTGTCGTCGCAATTTCGCTATTCGTTCCTATGTGCTCCGGCACAAAATAGTTCTCCAACATTGCCAATTGTTGCGAACGATGGAGAATAGACATTTCGGGGGACTCGACGACACTTTCACTTACGGCAGCAATATTCTCAGCACCGCGTGATGTCCGCACTCTGGTTGGCTTCGGAACATCAAGTACGGACCCAATTTAATAAAATTTATTCACAATGATGCGCACAGTTGTGCAGCGAGCCCATTTTTGGTGAATCGATCGTAACGTTTGCACCATTGACTTGGAATATAAGATCCAAAATTCGACGATTTCAATGCGTTGTTCTTTCCTATATTCTCACAATGACAATGACACAAAATATGGTGGACAAGGGTCGATAATGCAGATTTTAATCGATAACAAAGTACCACACCTAATATTGGAACACCCTTTTTTGGAATTTTGATTTATTGTGTAGTATTTCTGAAAAAAGCCTATTTTTCGGCGTCTTGAGTGACCTAGCCCCTTAAGAACGAACATTTTAATATCTTATTTTAATACAATTTCATTCTTATGTTATTTTTAAACTAGGCTATTTTAGAGTTATATTTACCGCTGTTGTGACTTTTGACGTATTTTTCTTTGTTGAAAAAATAATATTTTAATTAACAACTATTGAAATTACCCTGGATAATGCGACATTTTGTGGTGCCGGGTCATATCACCCCGGTACATATTGCTCACAGGTTTTTATTTGTGGGGATTATAGCCAGAAAATTGTTATCCAATAGAAACTTCATAAATAGAAATGCTTGCTACGGCTTAAAATACGTACACTGAGGGAAATATGTATTAAAATTAAATGAAACTGTATTGATATTAAACGATTTTTTTTTGAAATAGAGCATGAGACAATTTAATTTAAGTTAAACATAAATGTTTGTAAATTAAATTTAAAACAAAAGTTTTTGTTTTTAAGCAATATTCTTATACAGGGTCCGCCATCTAACGTTTTTTTTTTCAACTAGTGCTTATTTCGTGAATGTTAACACTTAGCTCATGTCTGATTTGACAGATAATTAGTTTTATCCTTTCGCTGAACGAATATGGTTGTGTATACGCTTGAACAACGCTGAGAAGTGGGCCTGCGATCGACTTACAGAAGATGCCGATTTTGCCAAAAAATCATCCTTTCAGATGAAGCTCATTTTGATCTTGGCGGGTATGTAAACAAGCAAAATTGTCGCATTTGGGGCACAGAAAACCCGCACGCATACATTAAAAAGCCGCTGCACCCAAAACGAGTCACTGTTTGGTGCGGATTTTGGTCCAGAGGCATAATTGGGCCATTTTTCTTCGATGAGCAGGGAGTGGCCGTTACATTCAATGGCGATCGTTATCGGGCCATGTTGAACGAATTTTTGTTCACAAAAATTGAAGAGGAGGATATTAGCAACATTTGGTTTCAGCAGGACGGCGCTACGTGCCACACAGCCGAAGCTACACTTGATGTTTTGCGCCCTGTTTTTGAACATCGCATTATCAGCCGCAGAGCTGATGTCGTTTGGCCACCTTGGAGCTGCGATTTGACACCGTTGGACTATTATTTGTGAGGTGCCCTCAAAGATAAGTGTTACGCCGACAAGCCAGAGACAATTGACGCTTTAAAGGACAATATTCGTGAAGCCATTGGTGAAATACAGCTGCACACAATCGATAATGTGCTTAAAAATTGGACCGATCGTATAGGCTACTGCATAGCCAACAAAGAAATTTGAGAAAATATTTAGTAGTTTTTTTTTTATACAATTTTCAAAAAAAAAAGTTATTTGGCGGACCCTGTATATACTTTTATTGTAAACATTTACAGTATAAAAACATTAATTTAAAAAAAAAATTTAAGCGAAAATTTTAGTATTGAAAACAAATATTTTAAAACATTATTTTACAATATTGTTCTTATACTAAAAACAAGTAAATTAAGCCGCCATTTTTTCGATGCCATTTTTTTAATTGTTTTTTTAGTTTTTGACGTCGTATTCGTGATCAGCGACCCCTGGAACCCCTCCAATACTAAATTTTAATTCCATTCGATAAAGTTGGCGTTTTATTGCTACTTAAAATATTGAAAAATTTTATATATTAATATTAGAGATGGGCATATGTCATGCTTTTCCCGTGTCACGACGTGTAAGTGCCTAAAAAATAATTTCGTGTGTGCACGTGCTTAAGAAAAGCAAAGTCGTTCGTGCAGTTAAATTTAACTAATTTCACTTTATTTTAAAACTAATAAAAGCACATTCTAATGTTATAATAATTCCAATATTTTTAAGTTAAAACATAAATTTAAAAAATATGTGTAACTTTTTCAAAGCTACTTTGCAGAGTTTTAAATCGTGCTTTTTCGTGCATGTTAGTACGTTTTCGTGCTTTTTTTTGCGTGTTCGTGCGTTTTCTTGCCTCAAGTGCCTCAAAAATGTTGCACGCGCCTATCTCTTATTAACCCTAAACTGGTACTCCTGGTCTGTGGGACCTGAAAAAAAGAGTAAATTTTTCTAATAATTCAATTCATAATTCTATTCGATTCAATTCAATAATGAAAAATAATAAAAAAAATTCTTTCTTAATAGGAAGAAAAAATTTATTTAAGACGTTCTAATAAAACAACATGAATTGTTAACTAAATTTTTTTATTCTTTTAGCATTTGGTGTGTTGCTAGGACCTAATGTACTGTTTGTGTAATTTTTTTTAGTGTGTACCACTTAAGGGTTAATATAATAAATTAGTCTGTAGTTGTAGAAAAATTAAAAAAAAAATAAGCTAATAGTACAAAATTCAACACGCTTGTTTTAGATTTTTTTTTTTTGTAGAAACGCAATAGCGTTAAATTTCATAAAATAGCAGCAGTTTTTTTTGCCAATACATAAAATAAATTCCCATAAAAATTTTATTTTTACTCAATTCTATACTAACAGCTCTATTCTGGCAAATTAACAAATTATTAACCAGTATTTTGAATATTTCTATGTGTTTATTGTTTTCAATACAAAATTTAAAGCCCAAAAAACAAAATTTTTTAATGAAATTGTCAATAACTGAAAAGCAGTTGACAATTTTTATCAAATTTTTTTATTTTTGAGCTTCAAATTTTGTTTTGATATAACAAAATTACAAAAAACACATAGAAATATTCAAAATACTTGTTAACAATTTGTTAATTTCCCAGAATAGGGCTGTAAATTTATTTTTTTAGAAAAAATTTCCTTAACCCTTTGAAGACTAAAGTTGCTTAAAAGCAGCATGGAATAACATCATATCTCAAGATATCTCCAGTGGAGAGTGCGCTAGACTATCAACCTAGAGATCTTTGGTTCGAATCCGGGCTCGGGCATGGTTATTTTCACTTTCTTTGTTCTTTCCTGCATTTAAGAATTATGGAAAACTAAAAATCCACAGCTAAATTATGCAAAATGTGGACTTAAAGGACAGGAACAACTAAGGACTGGAAATGTTTGCCGAGGTTAAGGCATAGCACTAGCCTTGGTTACAAGCAATTTAAATTGTCTTTCACGGTTGTTTCGCCTAATCACTAATTCACGTATAGTTCCAATCAATTCCTCTAAAAAAGTCTATCCCTTTCCTTTCAGGTCAAAGACCAAACCTTGTTTGTATAAGGTGCATGCCTTGGTTCTTTGATCTTTAAAAAAAAAAAATAAAAAAAAATTATATATGCTCAAATTGAATTATTTATTTCATCATAACTTACGTTTCATAAATTTAAGCAATTTTGATAGAATTTTAAAGCCTAAGATAAAGTTAACATTTCGTAAGACATTTTAAGGTGGTCCTTATTTTAGAAATTGTTGAGCCCCGATATTTTTGTTCCTTAGTGGCAAAAAATTAGTCCCTTATTTTTATTTTAACAATAACACGTGCCGCTCGGAGCTTGAAGTTTACACAGAGGCAATGCAACTGAATGAGCATTAGGGCGTATCGAATCAAATTTTTTTGAATTTTACTTTCTTAGGAGTCTCAAAGATTGCATAGGGTGGTCCAGATCTCCAAAAAAAAAAAATTAGAAAAAACAGAATGTCTTTCCCTCCCGCAAGGACAAAGTTGTTTTTGAGAAAAAAGTAAAAAAAAACGATCTCAAAATGCTTTGTTTTTTTAAGAAAAACTACATATGTCTAAAGCAAAAATAAATATAGACTTTTACTATGATTTCAAACAAGATGCCTTTCTGGATTTTTATCCACAGTGTCCTGTGTTAAGGATATTCGAATCTAAATTACACTCGAAATAGCACAGAATTTTTTATTGTTTTCTGATTGTCTAAATTTTTGTGGTATTGCATATAGGGAAAACGTTTTTCTAAAATTTTTAAATTTAAGTGCGTTTAATTACTTTTCTAACGGTATTTGAGACTTAACATTCGGTTAAGAAGTGATTGAGACATGAATTCTAGTAAAAATCTATTTTCGACTTTTTTGCCGATTTTTGTCAATATTTGCATCCTCGCCTATTCCAAGCATAACGCAAAACGGGTCCGTCTCATGGCTTTCGATTTGTTTTATTTTTGGACTATAGGCTCCTATTAAAATTCTAAGAACATAACAGAAGAACATTTTCTTATCGCCATTCGTTAAAAAGTTATGGACCTTTCAATTCTGCAAATCGTCCGAAAACGCCAGAATTGGAAAATTTTTAATTAATTGTATCTAAGTCAATTTTAATCCAATTTTTACAAATGAGGTACCGTTAGAAAGGCATTAGAAAGTAATTTTTGAAAAAATATATAATTTAAAAATTTTGGATGTTAGGGTTGCCAACATATTAAAAAAATAATTTATGTGCTAATTTCTCAAAAAGCGCGTAATTTTTTCCGATTTTTTATTTTTTAAATTTAAAGAAGAATGTTGCCTTTCAGTCAAAAACAATTTTATGATAGATCTTTTATATGTTTTTTCGCAAATTCAATTTTTGTGCACATACCTTATCATTTTGAGGCAATTTATCGCCTATAAACGGTAAAGATATTTGCAAAGTTTAATCTGCAAAATGGTTTTTTCTTATAAGGACCAACATTTTTTTCATAAGTTTCGATAACCTTACACTTGATCTTGGTAGAGAAAACTGGTAAATACCGAAAAAAAATACTTTTAATTTTTTTTTAACTTATATTTGTAAAAAGGTAAACAAAATTTTGATTGCCATATTGAAGATTACTAAATTCTTAAAGATTTTGTTCCAAAAAGTTTTAAAATCGGTCTCAAAACAAAAAAGTTATGATGGCTTGATCAGCTGATATATTAAAAAGTCCTCTGAAGCTGAATATCGTCGAGTTTTAATCTCCCTATTATTGATGGGAACAAAACTGTGTAGCTTTTGTGTGCCGATTATTAAATTTTAACATCAACTCATCTTCAACATTTTCAAAAGACATTATTACACGCATCATAATGTCTACAGTCTACAGTCGCATTATTACATGCATCACATTGCATAATTATTGAATACCACAGTTACATGGCAGGGTGCTCACAGTTCAAACAATAACAAATGCTATAAATACGATTTGCTAAATCCACGCTTAAACTGTGAATAGCCTTACTGCATTATTCTGTATCACGAACAAGCACACCAACGATGAGAAAGACACGAGAAGCAATACATTTTTCCATACAAAATTGTATTGCTTCTTGTGTCTTTCTCATCGTTGGTGTGCTTGTTCGTGATACAGAATAATGCAGTAATATTGTCACTGATAAGTATCAAATATATTTTCTGTGCATACCTTCAGGCTGAACATTTTTGAGAACAGTGTGTCTTGTAAAATTACTTGTAAAAAATAATTACAATTTGAAAAATACTGTGTGCGGAGCAGCATGCTTGCCTTTTATGTATTAAGATGTGCATACTTTCAGGCTGAACAATTTGAGAGAAATTGTATACGGAGCAGCGTACTTGCTGTTTATATATTAAGATTATCTAGAGAAACACGTAGAATATCCCAAAAACTGTCTGAGTTATGATGTCATTTCGATAGTTTTTTTGTTAAAAAGAATAAACTTTGACTTTAAACGCCTCAAAAGCTTTTTGAAATTTATATTTGTTAAATCGCTTTATGTATTTCTTTAGATTTAACTTATATAATTAAAAAACACTTTTTGTTTCTGTTCTAGCACAAGAACTACTGCAGTTGTTTATAAAAATAGAGTGACTTAAACATCCTTTAGGAAAATAAAATTTATTAAAGAGGATCTAGTCTAGTTAGAGTATGACCTGCGGTTAAAAAAGTTTTCTGCTTTTTTTTCATAAATATCATATCATTCAATAAATAATCAATAGTAGCAGATTCTTTTTTATTAGCACCATAAGAATTTGGAATTCATTGCCCAATTATTTGAAACAAATAAATATTAGAACCAGCTTTAAACGTGAAATTTTTAGATACTTTTTAGCAATAGAATAATTTTTGTTTAAATTAATTTTCTATGCTATTATCTTTTCTTTTATGTATTCATTCTTTTCTTTGCTTAATAATTTTCTTTTCTTTCTCTTTTTTAAATAAACTGTTTAAACTGATTTCTTAATAACTCTGAAATTATATATTATATATATTTTAATATTTTAATTTATTAATTTATTTACATAATTTTAGATTATTAATAGTATTTAAGTAAATATCTTTTAACTTGATTTTCCTTCTTTGATGCACTATAAAAGATATGTCTTAATGTACAAAAATTAAATTTTTTAAAAATAATAATAATAATAATAAATGTCTTCTATAATCCTTCAGAAATATTGCCTTAAAAATTTTTTTTAAAATTCGAATTATTTTTGGAGTTACAGAGCCAAATATGTGTATATAATACACTCGCGCTGAAGTGCAGTAATAAAACTTTAAATGCGTTTTTTTCGAAATCACTTTTTTAAACTGGGGTGTCGTTTTTCTCGATAACCAGAAGTCGGAAGAAGATGCTGAGGGCGGAGTTTTGTAGGTAATCACGTCAGACAGGCCCTGAACTAGGATAATTGGACTTACTCTACTACCAGGGGAGGGGTGGGGCAAAAACCTCTAAAAAACAGCTAATTTTTCAACTTTTTTTAAAAAATCGCGCCATTTTGACAATTTTTTATTTTTTTTTGCTTTCTCATTTTTACGTACCATTTAATTATTTACCCATTTTCATCGCTCTGATAAAAACACCGAAACATAAAAAATTAGAAAATTGGGTCTATTTTCACGAAAAAATAACCCAAAGTTGATAAATTTTTCAGCAATTTTAAAAAACGTTATTTTTTTTGTGGGCTTGAACCGCAGGTCATACCTTAATACCGTTATATAATTATATAATTATTATTCTCTATATCTTTTAATCCATCAGCAGTTGGAGTGTCAAACACTGAAAATGTTTTCAAAACCATACTGCGATGTTGTTTGTTATTGACCATATTCAAAATATGACCTTGTTCAATTATGAGCACATTACTGCAATGATATGTGTGTAATGTGTTCAAATACTTATTTTATACAGAAATATTTAATTAGTTTTATCTGATATCTCACATTACAATTTTTGTTTTTTTTTTTTTTTATAAGACACGAGTTGTTTGATTATATCTATCTTTAAGCTAACAACTTTTTCCAATTAATCTTTGCATATTTAATTCCTAGCCTTAACTCAGTGATTTCAGTCATTGTCTGTTTTTAGTGATAATCGAATAATCGAAATATTACACAATAACTGTATCAATATCATATGTCAATATAATACAGATACAAATATATCATATAATAATATTAAAATCAAAGTGATAGTGACATATTATTTTGTTTTCTTTTTTTATGATTCTTGTTTTATTTGTTACTCAAAGTACTAGCCAGATAGTCTTTCAAGGTAGCACAATAGTATGTGAAAAAGATTACATAAAAGATATCCTTGCTACACACTCATATTGTTTATTTATTAGACATATGCATGAATACGGTTTCTTGTCTTCAAGCAAATTAAACACGCTTTAGCTTAGTAATTGATATGAGTCATTCATGTCTAAACTAAAATTCGGAAGAAAAGAAATCATACTCTTAAAAACATTCTTTTTTTCATTGCCATTAGTTACAAAATTTAACAAATTATGTTGACTTTATATGATTTAAATACAAATTCTAAATGTTTGATAGTTTAAATCATACTTGATTTTAAATACTTTGACCTTAAGCTCGATAAACGATTTTAAACTGTCAAACAACTAGAATTTGTATTTAAAATCAAGTATGATTTAAACTATCAAACATTTAGAATTTGTATTTAAATCATATAAAGTCAACATAATAAATATAGAGGTCATTTAGAAAAAACTTTAATTTAACAAATTATTAGAAATATTTTTTGTTTTTCCTCTAAAAAAATGGTAAAAACAGTCAAATTGAGACGATGGCTGGAATGCATAAGAAGTGAGCATTTGCTCCGACTCGATTTTTCAAGTAAACTCAAAAGAGTTTATGAATTTTTTTACTTGAAAATTCTAGTTTGAGCAAATGCTTACTTTTTATGCATTCCACATGATTTATCAGCATCATGAAGCTTATGTGAACAAAACAAGTGCAGAACAACACGAATTTATTAAAACAAACTAAAATTTGCAATGTCTGCGAAATATTCCTTACTCTTACTTTCAGCGAAAATATTAACATATCAATTATATTTAAAACTTCTAAAAATGCATTTAAAATTCAACGACCATAAACAAAACGATAATTTTAAAAAACAATTAAAGAAATTATAATATTTCCAAAATAAATATATCAATATAAAAACATTAGTGCAGAGAATAGCACTACTGTTATCTATGTTTGCGACAAGTATTAATATGAAAAACTCTAACAAACGCGACATAATCGTTCGACCTTTTCGCTATCTTATCAACGGTTGTGCCCGTGGCGCTGAACTTACCGTTACTGCACCGCTTAAACTACCCTCGCAGTGGACTCGTATGTTACGCATGACGCATGTACCTAAAATACGTCCCGATGAATTGTTGCAGGTAAAAATAATAATTGTTTTAAATAACTAATACATACATAGATTTTACAAATATTTTGTCCTGATATATTTTAGCAAAAAAACCAGCCAGTGTTGTAGCCAGTGTTGTTTAATTAAAATTTTGCATTGTAGATTTCGTGGTCACTGGATGCAACAATAAGTTAAACGTGCAGTTTTTTTATTAAATTTACATCTATTTTTGACACATCAGCGTTTTGCTGCCAAGAGTTTTGCCATATCTCCATCATTCGTGTTTCTAGAACTAGGATTGATTAGTTAACTATTAATTTCATAGTTTCTTAAAATTATGTTTGAATTTTTTTTTTTTTTTTTTAACATACTTTTATTTTTTCAGGATAACTTAGTTCTAACCTGACATATTTCAAGCTGAAATCGCTGCTATACATGTAGCGTTAACTTGGCTTCAGGTTAATGAAATATCTTCCATGAATATTTGCATACTTTCTGACAGTCAAGCCGCTTTGAAAGCACTATTGAACTGTTGAAATAACATCCCAAACAGTTCTCAACTGCCGCAGATCTCTAAACGAGATGGCAGAGCAGCTAAAAATACTTCTATGCTGGATTACTGGACATAAAGATTTTCTAGGTAACTGCAAGGCAGATCAACTCGCTGGTACAGGTACTTTAGACAACTGTCTTTAGACAAGGCAAGCCTTGGTATTTCTCTCACCACATGTAAACTCCTTATACATAAGTTATCCTGCATCAAAACCAACAACAGATGGTCAGTAGGAAACACGTGTAATATAACACGGCAAATCTGGCCTAAACTCAATCTTAAGCGTTCAAAAGAACTAATTTCTCTCAGTAGAGACCATATTAGCACCATGGTAGGGATCCTTACAGGGCACTGCCTTACTGGCAGACAAGCTTAAAGATAAAGCATACCCCACAACGACTTTTGCAGAAGCTGTAGAAATGAGGAGGAGGAAGAATATTCAGTACATTTCCTCTGCACTTGCCCAGCGCTGGGTCAAAAACGCTTCCTCTCTTAGGCAGCTGGTTCTTTAATAACCTCGACGAACGCTCGGAATCTTCGATTTACCGAATCCTAGGCTTAGCAAACAGTTCAAACTGATTTAAATAGAGATAGGAAGAATTAACCCTTGGTATCAGAATGGGCCTCATTGGCCTAAGTGTGTCTCATTTGAAACAGCCACACTAACCTAACCTAACTTTACCTAACCTAACCTAACCTTACCTTACCTTACCTTACCTTACCATACCTTACCTTACCTTACCTTACCTTACCTTACCTTACCTTACCTTACCTTACCTTACCTTACCTTGCCTTACCGTACCTTACCGTACCTTACCGTACCTTACCTTACCTTACCTAACGTTACCTTACCTAACCTAATCTAACCTAACCTAACCAAATCTACGTAACGTAACCTCACCTAACCTAATCTAACCTAATAAAGGGTGTCTCAACAAGAAGCGCAATTTTTAAATTTTAAATAAAACACAGATATTTAAAAAAAAAATCGTGAAACTTTATTATATCGTAAAGTAGATAGAATGAGGTTATGTATGGAACAATATATCGTGCAGATGGCCGCCGCGGATTTGCTGGCATACACGCGATCTTTTAATGAAATTTTCAATGACCGTTTTGCATAAATGCTGCGGTATTTCATTAATGCAGCGTCCAATTTCCTCTTTTAAGGCTTGAGTCGTCGTCGGCTTATTCGCGTAAGCCATCGACTTCAAAAAACCCCAAAGAAAAAATCTAATGGTGTTAAATCGCACGATCTAGGCGGCCAATTCTGATCTCCAAAACGCGAAATAACACGACCGGGAAATGACTGATGCAGCAATTGAATTGTTTCTCTGGCTGTATGACATGTGGCGCCGTCTTGTTGGAACCACATGCCCTCCACATTCATTTCTTCAATTCTAAGCAAGAAAAAACTGGTTATCATTTCACGATACCGAACACCATTGACTGTTTGCGCTTGACCTGCCTCATTTTCATAAAAAAAAGGTTCAATGATTCCTCCAGCCCAAAAACCACACAGTGACACGTTGAGGATGCATTTGCTTCTCGTGAATCACTCGAGGATTTTCCTCACCCCAAATGCGACAATTCTGCCTATTGACGAAGCCATCAAGATGGAAATGGGCCTCGTCACTGAAGATGATTTTAGCGGCAAAATCAGCATTTTCATGTTGTCTCTCCAATACCCAATTAACGAACTCCCTTCGCTGGCTTCAATTCCTAAGTCAATTGAACTTTGTATGCATGAAGATGAAAATCTTTCGTCAAAATTCGCTGCTTAGTGGATTTGGAGACACCAATTTGCTAAGCTCGGTGTCGAATTGAGGTGGATGGAGTTTGAGCGACATCATCACGTACAGCTGCGACATTTTCAGTCGATCGACCTGCTCGAAGGCGCGTTGTTGTCTTTACATCACTAACAGACCCAGTTTCGGCAAATTTATCCATTAATCTCTTTACAGTTGACTCTTTTGGAGCATTATTGTGACCCCAAATTGATCGCAATTTGCGAACTGTAGCCGCATAACTTTCACCATTTTGGCAAAACAATTTCACAATGAGAATGCGTTGTTCATTCGTGTAGCGCTCCATTTTTACTAACCTCGTACCTTCTACTAGCAAACAATAACAATTGTTCAAATGTCAAACAATGACACTTCGAATGGCGCCAAATTTAAAAATTGCGTTCTTGTTGGGACACCCTTTATAACCTAATTTAACCTAACCGAACCTAACCTAACTTAACCTACCATAACATAACCTAACCTAACCTAGCCTAATCAACCTAACCTAACCTAACATAGCCTAACCTAACCTAACCTAACCTAACCTAGCCTAATCTAACCTGACATATACAGGGTGTTCCAAATCAACGTTTAATTTCGGCGCTAGTTGATTCCTTGGGCCAAGACAAGTAAAAATTGTATGGCAGGGGGCCATCTCACCCTGTTTCAAATAATAAGTGAAAGTATTCATGGGTGTCATCAGTTATAATGCAATAACTTAAAAAGTTTTACAGACAGGAACCAATTTAAAACCAGGTTGTCCTCTACATGGTCTTTCCAAAGAAGATGCGGTCGTCCTCTGCTACCGAATAAAATATTTTCTTCACTGGATCATCGTCTTTCATTTGCTGAACATGACCAAGCCAGCAAAGCCGCTCGATTTTAATGCGCTTGACTATGTCGATGTCAGCGTACAGCTCGTACAGTTCAGCATTCCACCGTATTCGGTACTCGCCATTGACACAGATTGGTCAGTAGATCTTACGAAGAATCTTTCTCTCGAAGGCTCCTAAAGTCTTTTCATCTGAGCTGCTCAGCATCCAGGTTTGTGATGCATAAAGTAGGACGGGCATGATGAGCGATTTATAGAGCGTGATTTTCGTTCGGCGAGAGAGGGCTCTGCTTCTCAGCAACCTACTGAGCCCAAAGTTACACCTGTTGGCAAGGGTTGTTCTTCGTTTGATCTCAATGCTGATTTCGTTGGTTGAGTTTATGCTGGATCCTAGATAGACGAAGTCCTTCAAAACCTCGAAGGAGGTATTCTCAACTGTAACGTGAGTCCAAGACGCTGTGATTGTTTGTTTGTTTGTTGATACCAAGTATTTCAATGTCATCAGCATACGCAAGCAGTATAACACTCTTGTTGAATATTGTGCTGCTACGTCTCAGATCAGCAGCTCGGATGATCTTTTCCATCATTGGGTTGAAAAAGTCGTACGATAAGGAATCATCTTGTCTGAAACCTCGTTTGGTAATAAATGGTGGGGAGAGGTCCTTTCCGATTTTAACTGCGCTGCTGGTGTTGCTCAGTGTCATCCTACAAAGTCGTATTACACTCAGAGAAAAAACAGAGGGATTAACAGTGAAAACTGTTAAATCCAACCATCCAACATATGAGTTTTTTTATTTATTTAAACAATTATTTTATCAACAGTCCAGACTGTTAATTTCAAAAACTCATCTGTTGGATGGGATTTAACAGTTTCACAGTTGGTTTTTTCTGAGTGTAGTTTTGAAGGAATACCAAATTCAGACATGATGGAGTATAGGTGATTCCTTATTGGGCTGTCGAACGCGGCTTTATAGTCGACAAAAAGATGGTGGGTATCGATTTGCTTTTCATGGGTCTTCTCCAAGATTTGTTGTAGCGTGAAGATTTGGTTGATGGTAAACTTTCCAGGTCTGAAACCACACTGATAAAGTTTAATCCACAATGATAAGGTTTACGATGGGCTTCAATCTTTCACATAAAACTCTCAGCAGGACCTTATATGCGATAATAAGAAGACTTGTCCTACGGTAATTGGCAAAAATAGTGTAATCGCCTTTCTTGTGGATTGGGCAGAGCACACTGATATTCCAATCGTTCGAAATACATTCTTCCGACCATACTATGCATAAAAGCTCGTGAATGCATTTAAATAAAACTTCGCCTCCGTTTTTAAACAGCCTAGCCCGTAAGCCATCAGCTTCCGCGGCTTTGTTATTTTTATGCCGAGCTATAGCTGTCAGTACTTTATCATAAGACTTAATCATAGCGGAACCTCGACGTTGTCATCCGCAATTAGGGTTTCCGGTATATCATCTCTATTAAGCCCGTATAATACTTATTATTTTGTCCAATTTTTATTCATTGACAATGAAGCAAGAGCGGTTGAAATAATGCTAAAGCTAAAATGCAAGCAATGTGAGTGTAAAGTATGTTTCAGAAATTCTTCTTACTAATGCTTTTTATGCAGAGATAGAAACAATTACCACAGGCCCCGTTATTCCATTGTTTCAAAGATTTCAAAATCAATGGCCTAATATAATTAAAGAATATTTTGAAAGCAGAATGAAAGATGCCAAAGTACTAAATACTTTGAACCTGAAATTCAAAACGATCTTATACGATTTCTGAAAAATCAACAAGATTTTCATATTAAACCAGCGCGTTTAGACTATACTGAATTATTGGAATTATCGCCCTTATGTCGTGGAAAGCCAATTATAGCCGAAGTGCGAAATCCAGTTGCTGTTTCAAGAGCTCGCTGGATGGGAAAAGCTATATAAGTTAATAATAAGAAACTGCTGACGAGGTATATTCCCACCAAATGCGTCCAGACGCAACCTGATGCCTGCTTTCCGCTGAAATCTTCAACTAAACGTGCGACGCTGGCAGCAGCAGAAATGTGGACAACAACAACAACAAAAATTATACCATTATTTAGGCTTCGTTAATAATTAAGAGTATAAAATTAAGTTAGTCTTGTCATAAGTTTCATTCAATAAAGTTTATTTTTTTAAGTTCCAACCGAACCAAATAATTTAACTTATATAGCATAAAATTGCATTTGTTCATTAATTGGTATGGCATTTGATTACATTTACATTTCCTTAAAACGTTTATTTTGTAATTTTATTACAGGAAAAGAATTAGCCGATATTCAAGTATTTAATATATTTGTTTTAAGAATATACGTTAAATATTGGTTTTAATGCAATATTTCTGTATTTGCACCGAAAATAGATTTACAGTTAATTAAAGAAGGTGCAATCAATTATAAAGAAATTAATTTTGCAGTTGCAGATAAAGTACTGAAAGCAGCAACACGTCATTCTTGGTACTTAAATGAAGTGCTCATTGGCTTGGCGTTTTTTGATAGAACTATTGACGTTCAAACAAAAAGTCTAATGACAAAAGCTTTAGAGAGGACAGTCTCAGTAGAAATACCAAACAGGATATTTATAAACTTAAGATTTATTCCCCAACAACTTATATATGAAACAACACAAAAATCTTCCATATTTTTTTGATAGAAGTATCGTACCAATACACTGTGTGGCACGAAAATCTATATTTTATAATTTCAACGTTTTTCACTTCATTTTAATATGAGGAATCTCGTGGTAACATCCGTTTTGCCACTTTACCGAAGACTAGTGCAAAATTTTTTTTATTAGTCCAGATATGCACTCATTTGCATGATGAGAACACTTGAATCATCAGAATTTTCATTGGTTTTTTCAGCAAACTTCTTTCTATTATTCTTGCCAACAACTTTGTTGAACAAATATATAGCGAAAAATCATTTGAAATTGTCTTTAAACCTTTAATAAGCGACATATGTCTTGCCCGCTTTCAACGCTTCAAAGCAAATAATGTTACTCATACGCAATGTAGTTCGAATTTTTTCGATTGACTTTTTGTAAGAATCACTTGATAAGACCCGCTGGAAGCGATTTTTTCATATTCATTTATTCAGCAAAGTTATTTGCCAGAATTATAGAAATAACTTTTCCCAAGAAATCAAAAGGAAAATCATAATGGTTCAAGAGTTATTAAGTTATTGAGATATATAAAAGAGATATTTATGATATATCTTAAAAAAAAATTTTTGTTTTAAAATGTTCGATAAAGTGGTAAAACAAATGTCACCACGAGATTCTTTATACCAAAATTAAGTGAAAAACGTTTCAGTTATCAAATACAGAGAAAAAACACACAAAAATTTTTAAAAAAGATCCATCCGAATGGTACACAGATCAAAATTACCTAAACGCAGAAAAAGCAGCTAAAGGGCTCCTTGTAGTTAATGATGTTGCTGAAAGAGCAGTTGCGCTCTCAACAAAATTTAACGACAAATTTATGAAGGACAAGGAGCAAAAACAATTAGCATTTCTTATAGTTGAGAAGCATAGAAAAGAATTTTCTAATACCATTAAGACATGTATTATGGAAGAACTAAAGTAAAATTTCTCTTATTTTGGTACCTTGTTTTATTAAAATAATAAATTTTTCTATTTCAAGTAATATTTGTATGGTTTAAAAAAAGGTAATTATCAATTTAAAAGCATTGTTTACTTTATAATATGGTAAATCCAAAAAATTGGTTAAATTTCGTTGTTTTTCAAATAGAGGTTCGCAAAAATCGCTGTAGAAAATCTAAGGTAAGCTTTTTGGATCAATTTTTTAATTAGTTTGTTGGGTACTTTCTTCAGAATAAAGGCTAGTCGTTTTAAGTTTTTAGCGAAGAAGAAATCTAAAAACTTAATTTAAAGTCAACATTTCATCAGCATTTTTATATTTTTTTTTGTGTTTTTTTTTTTATAAAAATCATTGAAAAGTAAACTTTTTTGTTTAAAACCCCCATTTTTATTTCACCATTTGATATACCATACCCAAATACCTTCAAAATGTTATACTAAAAAATAAATTCCGTTACCAAAATAATTTTCAGACAATTTATAAGAAGTAATAATTTTTGCAAATTGAATTTTTCACAAAAAATAATATTTTGGAGAGAGACGTCCCAGTTTTCAACTTTATTATGAAATTTTTTTAAAATCTTATTTTTATAGTTCAAATATTAAGATTTTTTGAGGGGGAACGAAAATCGGAGATACTTAAGCAAAGTATATAGAACTATGAACAGGTCTTGTGTATATTCGTACTATATGAATTGGAGAAAAATGTACACATTGTTTTTTACGTTTCTCTCAATTCGTCCTCGTTAAGTTTCGATCAAATATTAAGTGCCAAAAACAAGCTTGAGCTCTTTCTTCTACAGCCCATAAGAATAGAGAGATAATATAGTAACTTTGCAGAGACGTAAAAAATTGGCTCTGTGTATGTTTTCATACTTTTCCTACAATATAAATATATCTGTCTAGCCCACGTGACATTATTGGACAAAATAATTAAGGGTCATACAGGCTTTAGCGGGCTTGTTGTCAGCGTCGCTATTAAGAAGCTGAGAGAAGTGTTCCCTCCATAATGTCAGTGTATGTCACTAGATTCCCGTTTTCATCCTTGCAGGAAAGGCCGCGGTTTTAAAACCATCGGCAAGGCGGCTTATCTTTTTGAAAAATGTTCGGGCCTCATTCCTGTCGCCATACATCTCAGTCTTCACATGCTCGCGCTTTTCTGGCTCTCTTTTTTTTTCCGGCTGAAAATATGACTCTCTTCCCTCCTCTTTTTTTTTGTATCGCTCCTTAGCAGCGCTCGTTCCAACCCAAGGGTGACTGCAGGGTGGCTTTGTAGGCGGCGTCTTTCTCTGCAGTGGCGTCACGACACTCCTGGTCGTACCAATGGTTTCGACGAGGGCGATGGTAGCCAATCACCTATTCAGCAGCCGCACGAATGGAGTGAGAAATGTGTGTCAACTGCGTGCATATATCATCGATTGGAGGAGTGCTTTGAAGTAGGAGTGAGAGTCGAGTGGCGAAAGCTTAGGCTATCTGTTTTGAGTACAACTTTTCGACGTCGATTTGGGTCGCGTGTAGGGTGGCGTGCATTCTTGGCTGCGCACAGACGTGTACGGATCAAGAGTGCCTTCCGTCGATCAAAACGTGATCAATTTGATTTCTGGTTTTTTGATCAGGGGACAACCAGGTGGCGATAGTGGTTAATATATTTATTTACTTTATTTTTATTTATTTGATATTCAATATTAGCATTATATGAATATGTTCTTTTAAAATACAAAGGTAGTATTTAACATACAATAATTTTATATTCAGATTCAACGATTATAACATTATAACATAGTCAATAAATTTTATTAATGGATTTATTATAGTTATTATTATTTATTATTCATACTTATTCATAACAATAACATTTTTCATAAAGTTAAAAAAAAGAGCAATGACTCAGGATCCGCGGGATCGTCTTACCCGACACTCCATAAGGGAATGCCCTGCGGCATAGTTAAAAAAATTTAGAAAAATTATTATTTAATAATATCAATATCGGTATAATAAGAAGATAGTAAGAAATAGCAAGAAATAAAGTAAGAATTATAGTAAGAAATAGATCGTCAAATGTTAATACTGAGCTAGAAATAGAAATCTGGTTATTTTATTTTATATAAAGATAACTGCAATCAAGCAAAATGATTTAAAACGGCTTGCCAAAAGCTTCTTTCATTTCTAATAGATTTAAGGTGACTGGGTAATGCATTCCATTATCTAATGGCACTAACGAAAAATAGTTTGGTAGAGTTCAGGGAATTAAAGTTAGGTATTATCATCATATTTCAACTTCTGTTTGACTGAAAAAATTGTCATTTTTCAAAAGGATACAATGGCACTTTAAAGTGAATCAATTTATGAAGGAATATGCAATTACGAGCATTAAGATAGCTTATTATATCACAACCAAGTATGCTATTCTTGAGGTGAGAAAAGTGATCAAACCTATGAATATTATAGACGTATCGCGTCGCATGATTAAACGCAACTCGCAGTTTGTGCTCAGAACGTGAATCTAGTTTATTATAAATAATTTCAGAACAAGTTATTATAGGGATTATCATTTGTAACACCAATTTTTACCTGGTATCAACAGATGTAAACTGCGCCGACATTCTTAAATTTTGCAGGGTATAATAAATATTTCGGACTACACTATTGATATGATCGGTACAAGTTAATGACGAATTAATATGAAAACCAAGACTCTTCACGCTGCTTATTATTTTTAGCTTCCTGTTCCCTATATACAAGTCCGGAATGTCATCTTAGCAGATTTTATTTTTGGCAATAGGCAACACATATGTTTTCAGCGCATTAAGTTGAAGACCATTTCTAATAGCCCATTTATGGACACTATCAAGATCTTCGTTCAACCTGTAACTTAAATCTAAAAGACTCGTTCTGAGGGAAAGATGAAGCTGAACATCATCCGCATAGGCATGCATAGAGGAATGTTTACATACGGAAAAGATATCATTTATAAATATTGAAAACAAAAGAGGCCCAAGCACAGATCCTTGAGGCACTCCACTGCAAACATACTTGTATTGAGAGCACTTATTTGAAACATTTACTCTCTGAACTCTGTTCGATAAGTAGCTATTTACAAGAATAACAGCATTAGCACAAAACCCATAATAATTTTTTAGTTTTTGACAAAGTAAGGAATGATTTACAGTATCAAATGACTTAGAGAAATCAATTAAGCAGAGTAGGGTAAGAAGGACTTCATCATAAGGTGATCGAATATCGTCCAGTACTTTAAGAGTGGCAGTTGCACAACTGTGGCCACCACGAAATCCAGATTGAAATGGGGACAAAAAATTGCTTTGTAAGAGAAAATTCAAAATTTGCTCAGCCATAATAGCTTCACACACCTTTGACAAGCAGTACAAAATGCTAATAGGCCTGAAATCACTGGGCTCACGTGCTTGGGATTTTTTGGCTACCGGTATGACCTTTGCAACTTTCCAGGAATAAGGAAAAGAGGAGGAAGTGAAAAAATGATTGATTATATGCATTAGTGGGCTAACTGTGAAAGGTTAAATGAGTTTTATAAATTTAATCGGAATTCCATCCTCACCAACCGCATTCGATTTAATTTGCATTATATGTTTTACAACCTCATTTTCACTTACCCCAGCAAACTGAAAGTTCGTTTCAACAAGGAAATCTGTTAACTCTTCAAGATAACCATGGCTAACATTATTATTTATGAAAAAATCATTCATAACATCGGGGTTAACACAGCAGCTAACTGAAGGCTTGTTGTCAATTCCAATGTTTCTTGGATTTTTCCATAGCTCTTTAGAAAGAAGCGATGTCTTCAGTTTATTAGAATAAAATTTTAACTAGATTGCCTGCAAATAAGAATTGAAGCACTCCTTGCCACTCTGTACTCTTCCCAATTTACCGACGACGGGTTTCTTTTCCACCGCTTGTGCATTTTATTGCGGTTTCTTATCGCATTCTGCACACTGGATGTGTTGCATGGACAAGACACATTTTTTACACAATAGTACGCATCGGAACATGAGTTTCAAAGAGATGGCTAATATGTTGAGTTAACCAGAATATTGATTGAAAGGTTGATCTTTTTTTCTTAAATACAAAATATTAACTTTTATTTTGCAGTGAGTTGTTTAGACCCTAGATCAATAATACTAAACATCTGCCAAACATGTAAAACACCCTGTATCTTGAAAATTGCACAATGTAGTAGGAAACTGAGTACAGATTTGGAACTGACGTTGAAAGTGTGTTGAAAGAATGATAATTTATTTATTTATTTATTTAAAGTTTTTTCCTAAATGACCTCTATATTTATTATGTTGACTTTATATGATTTAAATACAAATTCTAAATGTTTGATAGTTTAAATCAGACTTGATTTTAAATACAAATTCTAGTTGTTTGATAGTTTAAAATCGTTTATTGAGCTTAAGGTCAAAGTTAGAACAATTAATTGTTCTAACGAATCTTTCCAAAGAAACAACAACAACAACAAAGTTTTTTCAATATGAAAATTATTTATTTATTTATTTATTTATTTAGTTTCTTTAGTCTATGAAAAATAATTCTTACAGACTAGGCAACAGTTATTAACAAAAAATATATATTACAAAATGTTATTTAACAGAGATCGCATTTGATTTTTAGATACAGAAAAATCTAGATTATGATTTGCGTTAATAATATTAAACATATGAAGAGCTTTAATAATAGGAGCATTAGCAGCGTAGTTAGTGCGACACATTACTAAATAAAAAGGATCCTGATTTCTGAGAATCCTATTAGGAACATTAAAATTAATCATTTCTAATAGTGCAGGGCTGTCAACTAGGCCAGAAATAATATCATGTACGAAAAGGAGAGACAAAATGTTTCTCCTACTCTCAAGAGTTTTAAGACCAATAAGCAATCAAAGAGCACTATATGGGGGGAAAAGAATCTTCAAAATTAAGCAAGCGTAAGGCAAACCTAGTAAACGATTTCTGGACTCGTTCAAGCCTCGTCTTATGTGTCACATCAAATGGGTCCCAAATAACCGAAGCATATTCAAGCCTTGAGCGAACCAGGCTAGTAAATAACACTTTTAAAGTGTAGGGATCAGAAAAACAAGAACCATTACGGCGAATGAAAGCAAGCATAGCATACGCCCTAGGAATAATGTAATCTAAATGCGAGACGAATGAAAATTTTAGATCAAAAACAACTCCTAGATCTTTAACCACATTAAAAGATAACAGAGATGTATTAGCAATATGGTATGCAGACAAATGGAGATTATCTGACTCAGAGAAAGACACGAAAACGCATTTTTGTAGATTTAAAAAAATATGGTTATTAGAGCACCATTTATGAAGTTTATCAATTTTACTTTGAAGAAGTCTAATATCAGATGAATCTTTTATTTTAAGGAAAATTTTAAGATCATCTGCATACAACAGGCAATTACTATGTGAAAAAAGAGATGTCACATCATTTATAAAAAGAATAAACAGCAATGGCCCTAAAATACTCCCTTGGGGAACTCCAGAGGCAGCCACAAATGGATAGGATTTTACATTGTCAAAAGCTACAACACACTGTCTATTTGATAAATAGGTCCTCAACCAGCTCAGAAAACTGGAATGAAATCCCAACTTTTTTAATTTACTAATTTTGCATTTTAATCTATCCGCTCGCTTGAGTGACACTGTTGCGATCCCTCGACAACCATCGCTATTAAGATCTAATTGTTCCGTGCTGTCTCTTTCGATTTCGTGCTTTTGTTAATTTTCTTCGTTTTTTGAGCACGTAAATCGTCTCCGCTTAATTCTAATGACGCCCTCTCCTATGCTAACGCGCCAACAACGTGATAATTTTGCTCCTCGTAATATAAATAAGAGTGAAGGCACACCGAAGCTAGGAAGCAGCGGTACAACTTCTTTTGAACTTCAAATCACAGCATTGGAAGAGCGACTCAGCGCAAAGCTAAAAGAAGAAATAAAAAGTTCAGAGAACCGACTTCAGCAGCACGCTGAAAATTTATTTGCTAAGCTATCTACTGATATAAATCGAAAATTCGGCAAATTGGAGAGCGAAGTGGCTTCGATCCAGCAACAACTTGAAAATAAATTCTCGGAGTACGATAAAAAAATACTTCTTTTGGAAAACGAAGTTAAAGCTCTTTCGACACTCTGCGACGATCTTGCAAAAAAAATCGACGATAACAACACTAGCGTCAACAACAACAACAGCAGCAAAAACATTGATTACTCGTCAGATGCAGTTTTATTTGGGTTATCATACTCAAGTGGAGAAAATCTTAAGGCGTCCTTTAATCTCATCTGCAGGTATATAGAATTTCAATCACCCCAAATTAGAGATATCTTTCGTACTAAGCCGAATGCAAGAAACTCCACCCCTGTGGTAATTGTAAAATTTTATACACCATTCGACCGAAATCGAGTTTTAAAGGCGTTTGGCGATTTTAGAAGAAGAGCTAAAAAGGCAGTTAATCTAATAGATGCGGGGCTTGACTCAGACAGTAACGTTTACATACATGAAAGCCTTACTGTCGAGTCAAGGAAACTTTTGCAAGCTGCTATTTCTTGTAAGCGCAGAAACGAAATTTTCAATGCATTTACTCGCAGAGGATCGGTCTTCATCAGAAGGTGCAAAGGCAGTGATGCAGTTAAAATCAGATGCGAAGATGAGCTTCATAGTATTATCTGCAATGCTGCTACTGAGGCTAGTGCTGATTAGTTGCCATTTAATGTTCATTGCTGTATTATTATTACCTCTGTATTTTCTGATATGTTTTGCGTTTATATATATTTATGTCTTAATTTCTGCTATTTCTTCTCTTTTATTTTTCCTTTTCATAATATTTCCTCTAAATGCTTTAAGTGTTTGTTGTTGTGTTTGCTTCTGTTTTAATGTCAAGTGTTAATAGTTATTGTGGTAATACTGGCGAAAATCATAAAACGTTGATTAACATTCTCTGTAACCAGCGCTCTGGTCTGAGAATTGTACATTTTAATGCAAGAAGTCTTAATGACACTAAGATGGATTGTATAAAGTGTGCATTTTCAGATTCTAGCGTTGATGTTATCTGTGTATCGGAAACTTGGTTTCATGCGGATGTAAACGACTCGTTTTTCAAGTTACAAAGCTTTAAACTATTTCGAAACGACAGATTGGAAAGTAGAGGTGGTGGTGTTGCAATTTATTGTAAAGAAAACTTAAACGCAAAGGTGGTAGGAATGTCAATTGGATCCGGTGTCGAATTTATAAATATATCTATATCGGATAATAATGTTAAAGTGTTAGTCTCATGCGTGTACAATCCGAACCGTAGCTGTAGTCTGGAACCAGTATTTACTGAAATATTGAATTGCGTAATTGATTTCGAACATTTTGTCTTGTGTGGTGACTTCAACATAAACCTCTTAGCTAACGACAATCTCTCCCGTAAGTTTCTCGATGATGTAGCCCAAGTAGGTCTTAATGTAGTAAATACCATTATGCCAACACGTTTCTCAAACAATGTCTGTCCAAGCTTGTTAGATGTATTTATTGTGTCTGATCCTTCACTTGTAATGCTTTTTGATCAAATCTCATTTGTTTCCGATCATGACCTAATTTTTTGCACGTTGAATATTGATTTTACAAGGACTGCTTCTGAGACCTCCTTTCATTATCGTGACTATAGGTCCACTGATTTTTCATCATTGTTTAATAGTTTATCTCAAATAAACTGGTCAGAATGTTGGTTTTTTGAATCTGTCGATGAAAAGCTAAATTTTTTCATAAACAACATAAATAATTTGTTTGATATGCATGTTCCCTTGCGCACACGTTACATTACCAAAAAAACTGCCCTTGGTTTACTGAGTCTGTCAAATTAGCACTTAAAAAAAGGAACAGAGCTAACAGCAAGTGGAAGCGGCATACCAATTTATTAAACTGGGAGGAATATAAAAAAGCCAGGAATGAAGCTACAAATTCTATAAGAGTTTCCAAAAAGTTGTACTTTATGTCAAAATTAAATCCAATTTTACCATCTAAACAGTTGTGGAAAAACCTGAAGAGCTTCGGTGTATATAATAAAGAAACCGAACCGTGTGATATTAACCCAAACTTGCTAAATGATTATTTCGTCACTAATTCTACATCTACGGTCTCCTTTATATCTGCATATGTTGATGAACCTTTCAGTATGTGTCCCTATGAGTTTCAATTTAGCACAGTGAGTGAAATGGACATAGCACGTTGTATTAAAAAAATTAAATCAAACGCCACTGGTGTTGATGGCATCAGCATTAAATTTATTAAATATATTTTACCTCATGTACTGAGTCCACTTGCACATATTATAAATCACTGTTTTACCACTTCCAGTTATCCTAATCTGTGGAAAGTAGCAACTGTTATTCCCATCGCGAAAAAAACCAATGCTTGCGGACCATCCGATTTCCGTCCAATAAGCTTATTGTCTTCGTTGTCCAAAATATGCGAGCACCTCATGGCTGAACAAATTGTCCACCATATAAATACTTTTGACCTAATATATAATTTGCAGTCGGGCTTCCGACCTGGACATAGCTGTTCCTCTGCTGTGGTAAAAATCTTGGATGACATTAGAGTGCCATATGATATGGGCCATTTGAGCTTACTCTGCCTGTTAGACTTTTCTAAAGCGTTTGACACCGTGAACCATTTTTTACTGTGTAGAAAACTCATGCATAACTTTGGTTTTTCTGATACGTCTGTTCGTTTCATGTTTAGCTATTTAAATGGCAGGTCTCAAAGAGTAAGGGTAAAAAACAATTTCTCGTCTTTTAAAGCTACCAGAAGTGGAGTTCCGCAAGGCTCAGTTCTTGGCCCAATTCTGTTTACCATGTTCATAAATGATATTTTTAGAACATGCAATCATGTAACCATGCATGCTTATGCTGATGACCTGCAGTTGTATATGTCCAGACCCAATTGTCTCTCTGAAGATTTATGTGCAAGAGTTAACGAAGATTTAAATTTGGTGGCAAATTGGGCCAAAGCTAATATGCTGGAATTGAATCCTCTTAAATCGTATGTGTTACCGATTTCACAAACACCTTATATGAATCTCGATGTTCCCCCTATTTTCCTAAATGGCGTTGAGCTAAAATTTGTAAGAAAGGCTTCTATTCTCGGCTACCAAATAAACTCGTCGTTGTCTTGTGAAGATCATGTAAACTCCTGCGTTAGTAAAATTTATTATGTTCTCAGAAATCTTCGGATGACTGCTGCGTTCGTACCTGTTGAAACTAGAAAGAAGCTTGTCTTACAGCTGTTATTGCCAATATTTTCTTATGCGGAAGTCGTTTATAGCAAACTTGACTCGAGATCTATGCACAAAATTCAAGTTGCATTTAACAACTCTACACGCTATGTTTATGATCTTCGGAGGTATGAGCATATAACACCCTTTAATAAACAGTTATTAGGCCGTAACTTGCTCAGCTAACTTGAAGCAAGAAATTGCATTTTCTTACATAAGGACATCCACTCTCGTTGTCCAAGATATCTATTTGAGAAGATAACGTTTTGTAGGTCAAACAGAAGCATGAACCTTGTTATTCCGAGGCATAACTACCTAAACTCTAGCCGATTGTTTTTCGTTAGTGCCATAAGACTATGGAATTCACTTCCAAGAAACATTAAAACAATTTCCAACCCTAACCACTTTAAGCATTTAATCTTCACCTATTTCTCTTAACTCTATCTCTCCTGTTTCTGATCTTGTTATCCTTTACTAAAACATAAATTAATTTTTAATTACTTTCTTAAAATTTTTTCCTTTCAATATAATTTTTTTGGCATTATTATCTTAATAATTTTTATATATATTTGAAACAGTTTTCTTTTGTATTTTTATCCTCGAATAATTGAATTGTATTCCGTTTTATATGATGACTCAGTAAAATAATCTGAAATTTTTTTTTTTTTTTTTTTTTTTGAATTAATATCTCTATAATTACTTTAGTAATTATAGTAATAGTTTATTATAATTTATTTAATTAGTTGTTATCAATTTTTATATGCGGCATGTAAAAGATTTAAGTCTTAAATGTCAACAATTTGTCTAAATAAATAATAATAATAATAATAATAATAATAATAATAATAATAATAATAATAATAATAATAATAATAATAATAATAATTAAAATATAATGATTTACTTTATCGAATGCTTTCGAAAAATCTGTATATATCGCATCAACTTGAAAACCTTCTAGAAACGATGATATACAGTATTCAGAAAAAATAACAAGGTTGGACATAGTTAAGCGACCAGGCATAAAGCCATGCTGAGAAAGATAAATAAAATTCTTAGCTGTAAAGAAAAGTTTTTCCTTTACAATTGATTCAAACAATTTAGATACCGTTGTAAGCTTTGAAATAGGTCTGTAGTTAGAAATATTGTTCTTAGATCTAGATTTATGTACAGGAGTAATAAATGAAACCTTCCAACTATCAATAAAAATCCCACATCTTAATGAGTTATTAAAAATTAACATTAAAGCATAAGCTACACTAGAAGCACAGTTTTTTAGAAAAAAGGAGCAAATTCCATCAGCATCTAACTTAAATGAAGATTTAAGCTCTTTTATGCCATTGACAACATCGCATTCAGTCAAAGAGAGAGAGAACCAAATCCGGTACACATTCATTAGAAAAATCGATATCAACATTATAAGTAGGTTCATAGTTTGAAAGAAAAAAATCCGCAAAAAGATCAGCAGTAGACTGAGCATTATCAGATACAGAATCATTTAAAAACATTGAAGAAGGAATATTTGATGAACATTTTTTTGACTTAACAAAGCGCCAAAAGGATTTTGGGTTCGATTTAATGTTGTATTCAAATTTTAAAATACATTGCCCTTACAAATATTCATCGAGAAAATTATATTCCCGCATATAGTGCTTATATAAAGAAAAATAACAAAATTGGTTTGTAATAAAAACTTTTTTATAAAACTTAGAACGAAGGTTTTTTAATATTTTTAAACCTCGAAGTTTATTGTGGAAAGAGCCGATTTAACAACTTCAAAATTACACGCTTTTAAATTAAAATTGGAATCTTCACAATGATTCCTCAATAGAAGATATTTATAAAATGAAACTAGGATCTCTAACGGAACGTGGTGTGCACTAACTACTGAAATAGGAAAATCTGATTTAATTAATCTAAAATTAATATTACTAGTACAAAAATTAATATTACTAGTACTAGTCCATTTTTGATAATGGATTTTTCGCATCCGTAATTTGTAGGCTAGTTATATTTATCCAAACATGTCTGAAAATAATAGCGCTTCTATTTTTATGAACACAGCTGTATATACTTTTTTTGTATTTTGAAAAAAAAAATTATTATGGCCGCAATTTTAATTTTTATTTTTTCATTTTTGATTAGATATTGAAAAAAGTTTGCTACAGAAGGTATGCAAATTTATAGTTGAAAGTTTTAGCAATGTGAATCTAATAGGATTTTGCGATTTCTTTCCATTTTTGCTAGTTATAATCCTTATTGAAGAAGGAGGAGCCACTTTGGCACATACACAGCAACTCTAATAAAGTTAAAGCAAAGATTATACAGTATAAAGATGTGCTACGTAGAATATTGAAAAGTAACAAATATTTAGCTTTTATGAGTGCGATGAAAAAGCTTTCTTGAGATAAAAGTATCCAATCCTTGCATGTACATTCTCTCTGCAATGATCTTTCACTCTTCACTACACAATACTTCATAACATAGATCACCACTCCATGGTTTCTCTTAACTAGCGAGAGTCGTGAAATTTAATGTTGTAATTGTTTTTTCAGTTGTTGTTGTTGTTAGAACCAATCAGTTGTGATCTCTGCTTGACAGCAGCAAATGTTTTTGTTTGTTTGCATTATTTTCATGTTGATTTCCTTATTTTGTACGAAGCAGATTTTTCTTTTTCACTGCTTGCTATTAATATTGACTATTTTGGATTGACTCAGTCAGAGCAGCAAAATCTGCATATATATTCAGAATCTTTAAGAAAACTGAATAACGACATACAAATCCATTCAATGAATTTAAAATTTTGTATAAATAAAATTTTTAATTCACATTAAGTTTTAAAAAAATTTATTAGTAATTAATTTCAATTATTTTTTTTTTCGTTATTCAGAATAATCTATTCTTTTTTTATTCATATGAATGCTATTTACAAAGAATGCAATTCAAAAAGAACTTCAAATTTTTCAATAATTAATTTTTGTGCATTATTATTTTTTGATTCATTGCCTATTCATGTATTATTCATTATTAATTTTATAGTCATTATTAATTTTTTATTTATTTTTAGTTTGGTTCATTATTCAAAAGTGAATGACAAGATTTTTTTTCATTTCCTTTATTATTCAAAAGTGAATGAAAAATGAAAAATGAATACGAAATTTATAATGAATAAAAAATTCCTAATGAATAAAACATTAATAAAAAAGTTAATAGCGAACATTTTATTCATAAAATAGTAGTGAATAACAAAATTTATTATTTAATGACAATGGTAAAAAATTTGAAAAAAGTTTGCGTGACGAAAACGCCATTGATAGTTCGATTGAGTATTTTTTCTGGATAATAAAAATCATTAAGACTTTTCCAAGTTGATTCGAATTTTTTTTTTTTAGAAGAATTTTCGACTTATTTGAGTTTTAAAAAATATTTCCCCAGTTATGATCCTATAACTCCAAAAGTATTAATTTATTTTACAAGTTTTATAAGTATTTACAAATAAGACATTTATACCTTTTATTAAGCTTTAATTTATACGATTATTTGTACGACTTTTGTAGACATTTTCTGAATACTACATTTGTGAAAGAGTTTAAAATATACCGTTTATTTAACATTTCCCCCATATTAAAGTGCGCAAAAATATGACTTTGATATATAATTTTGTTTTAATTTTACTTTTTTGTTAAAAAAAATATTTCAACGGAAATATTAAAGTAAAAAGTATGATTGTAGCAGGTTGGATATTTACGTATTTCGGTTTTATTAAAAATATTCAAAATTACCTGCATCAAAGTCGACTTGGTGAGTTTGTACTAAAAAAATTCTTCAGACTTTATAAACCCAATTATCATATATTTAACTAAAGATTTTTTTTACAATCCCTAAACCGCAATTTTATGTTATAATAGGATTTGCAACACTGTAAACTCTTTGAAATGAGTAAAATAACAGAAATAACGTAAACAAAGATACGTCAAAAATAAATCAAAACAAAACAGCGAAATCTTCGCGCTGGTATAATTAACTAGCTGAAACACTGTGTGTTGTTGCCACGCCCCCGTTGCCAAACGCCCATAACATGCTATCAGTGAAACGGCACGAGTAAATTGTGGTCGAGTACCGAATTCCGAGGCTGTGCGGATACCTATGACTCCAAAGCTATTCAATATCAAAAATTTAAGTTGTGTGGGAGGAGTCACGCCCCCTTGCCTAACGCCCATAAAATGTTATCAGTGAAACGTGTAAATTGTAGTCTTATAACGAGGCTATACGGCCTATAACTCCAAAGCAATACGATATCGCAAATTTGGGTGGTGTAGGAGGTGCCACGCCCCCTTTACCAACGCCCATCACATGTTATTAGGGAAACGCTACTTGTAAATTGTGGTCGATTACGAATTCTGAGGCTTTGCGAAACATAATTATAAAGCATTCTGATATCGCTATTTGGCTAGTATATGAGGTAATTTTGAGTATTAGTCGTATTTTTTAAACTCTTTCACATGTGTAGTGTTTAGAAAATTTATAAAAAAATCGTTAGAATAATACAAGTGATAGCTTAAATGAAAGATATAAACGTCTTATTTGCAAACATGTATAAATTTTGTAATATGAAAAAACACTTTTGAAGTTATAGGATCATAGCTGGAGACATATTTTTCAAAACTTAAAAAAATCGAAAAAATCTTTGAAAATTCTTCAATTCTTTTCGAATTGTATTCGTTCTATAATACTCATACAATTTAATACAAAGTCTGTATTAATAAAACTTGTTTTCTGGTTTGTTTGTTTAATTGACATTTATACAAATCTACATGGCTTAACGGACTTCGCTCAATTTGAGTACACATATTGTGTGCATTCTAGATTAGATTGTAACATACTTAGTTTTGATCACGCTCATTCCACCCATTTTCACTTACGTACATTTTGATATTGAAAATCTTTCTTGAAAAAAATTTTTCTCAAATTAAATATAAAAAATTTCAGTAGTTTTAATACCAAAAACATTTTCATATCTTTAGAATTTCAGAAATTTTTGGTACAACGACTTTTTCATAAGACATCGTTCCCCAAGAATGAGAAAAAACGACATGAAAATCAAAACTTTGACTTTCGATGCAAATATATCCGCTATTTTTAAATATATTAATTAAAATTTTTTTTGATCAAAGTTTTAATAAAAGCACCTAACAAAAATAATTTCAACTGTAGCGTTGGGTCAGTGAATATATTCTTTAATTTTTTTTTTTCAAAAACGGTCCAAAATTTTGAATTTTTACTCAAAAAATTATTAAAAAAATGTTTTTGTTGTATAAATAAGAACAATTGAAAATTGCATTTCTGAGTACTTTTCATATAGTAAAGCATGTATTTGCAACAATATAATAAAAATATATAAAAGTAGTTAATGCCCGTATGACACTATGTTTTTTCTCTGTTGTTTTTTTTTTGCGTATATTATGATGTTTTTCGAGCGAAAGAGCAGGTCATATTAGGAATCCAAAGTGGTGTAAACGAGAAAGCTATCTGCTATAAAACGAAGTAAAAACAAGCGAAAAACAATCTAGCCTATTAAAAACATAGTAGCCAACTCGTATTTCGTTAGGTTTTTTGATAGTTTTTAATTTTTCTGTATTTGACCGAATGTGTTATTTTATAATTAAAAATTAAAAATAAAACGTAATCGTCTGTCCACTTAAGTTTCATATTTAAAATTTTCATTTTTTTATGCAAACCATTTGTTTCCCTCTAACATATTGCCGAATTGTTTTTGTAATTTAGTTTTCATCGGTTTTTCGTTAGTATTTAAAATGACAAAAAACAACTTAAAAATTATTGATTACGGCATTATTCGCGGCTAAGCTTCAACTGATGGAATCGCCCTTACAATAACATAACACTAAAAATATCATGTGGCAAAACGGCAAAAAACCAAGTCAACACACAAAATATACCTAGATGATGTCATCTTTATGATGTTATATTCTTAAAATTATATAACAAAAAGATAAGAGATAATGCAGAAAATATAATAACTTTAAATTATATAATGTTCGTAGGGTAGTTTAGTAAAAAAAATGCCAACATTTTTTAAGTAAAACCTAATGAAATTCTGCTACATTTTGTTGGCAGCTACATTGTTTATTCACATGTTTCATGCATCAAATCTTTACATATTATTTGTATTGCTTTTCAATATTATGCTCACATTTGCTCACATTGTCGCTTACTTATTCTCTCGCTCTCAAAAGCTTTAAATCGTTCGCTCGCTAATAGCCGAAACACATTGACTGCGACTAGCGACGAACGCCAATTGTCAAAAAGTAGAACGCATGTTCTCTTATGAAGATGTATTTTTTGAAGACGGCACGACAAAAAGAGAACACAGCCACAATTGTTGCTGCCGCAGACTTCAATCTATTTCTAATTTGATAGACAACAAGAGCGAACATAGCAGAGTTTGTTTATGTTTTGTATGAAATACAGATTGTCGCTGTTGCGTTCATTTTAATCAAGTCGTCGAAAATACTGCGACATTTCTCTCTGACGGCAAGTTTTCGTTTTGTCGGTGGACGATTGTTGCAGTCAATGTGTATCGGCTATAACTCTTATAAAGCTTTTATGTGAATTTATGATAAATCCACATTCAAATTTTACAGTGCTACTTGCTTGTAGGGCGGTTGCACATCTTTTTATTATAATCTGTGGTTAAAGGCTTGACCAAAAATAAGACTTCACTTGCTCTGAATTGGTTCGGGATAACAATTTAGCATCATAATTGTTTATATGTGCTTGTTTACTCTAACATGTGTCGAATTACATGCACGTAAAACAGTGTGTTGGTCACAGCTGAATCACTCAAGAATACTGAAGATTAAATGTAGCTATTTCCGAAACAGGCTGTCTAGTCTGCTATTAAATTAACTTTTACAGAGTTGTTGCTTACTTTCATAAATTACTTGACCTAAAGCTCAATATAAAACCGTTTTGTCTTGTGAATTCAACGAAATTTCTGTTTTTTTTTTAGTTTTATACTGAATATTTTCCAAAATAAAAAATATTTCAATATAATTCATATACGAAACATTAACAAAGATATATTTCACAAATGTTTGCTAAATAAAACATAGGTAAAAATATAATTTAAGAAATTTGCTCTTTATTCGAAAAATGTTCTACTTGAAAAAGAAAGTATCTTAGAATTTTGGAGATTCTATTTTGCAAATTGTTCAAATGCTGTTATTAGCTGCGCTGCAAAAACGTTACAAACAAAGTGTCCATTTCTGGACATAAAATCAAGGAAGCAATCTTTGCTGTCGCACATTTATTTTGAGCTTTCCACTTATTCTCAACAAGTAAAATGTAAAGAGAAATAAGATGACGTCATAGTAACGCCCCAAAGCGCAATCGAATTCGTAACAACTTCTTATGTAGGGCATATCTAGGACGATCATTACTAGAGTTCATTCGACCATTCAATAGAGATATTCATGTCATTGAAAGAAAACTTGGGATAAAGTTTCATAATAAATTAACCACGTCACAGCTGTAGCAATAAATAATAAAGTACTTAAACAAAACAAAGACATTTCAGCTATTTCAAATACTCATATTTCAAAGGAAAAACTCGCAACGTTTGTCATATAAATCGAACTACAAATGTTAAAGAGCGATTCAAGCATATATGTGTATGTTGATGAAAAGGTCATATAACTCTAAGGCCAAGGAATTTGGTCACTTATAAAGAAAGTTTATTTGCTCTTTGTTGGGGCATTCCCTGAGCGTTTGTTCAATTTAAAACAAACAAAAGTCTATATTTGTTCTACCCACATTTTAAATAACAAACATATAAAATTTGACATTTTAAAAGAAAGAAAAAATAAAAACCCTTGATGCAATTTTCTATCATTTGATCAAATTCATAAAAATTAGCTCTTAAAAATAATAAACCTTTGTAAAGCATGCAGTCCCTCGATATTAATATACATAAGTATGAATTTTGTTTACAAATCAGTGCAAAAATCACATTTGCGTTATGTTTTATTGTACACTAGCTGAAACCCGGCACGTTGCTGCCACAAAAGAAATATGAAAATATCGGTTAGAATTTTAAAGAGCTATCTTGTTTAATTGAAAATAAATGCTTATCCATCTCACTTACATGTACGTATTTACAACGAAAAATAAAGTTTCTTCGCGCACAATTATTTTTATTTTCTATATCATTATTGTTTTTGTTTTATTCTCGCGCAAGTGTAAGCAATAAGTTTATAAAGTTTAAATAATAAGTTCGTACCGAGTTCCATTGATGTGTTGCTTATGGTGAAGTGTCATGTGTAAATTGAGGTCGAAATTTGAGGCTGAGCGACCTATAATTCCAAAGCAATTCGATGTCGCAAATTTAGATTGCATGGTAAGTGCATCGCACAATGGTCCCAAAATGAAAAAGACGGCCAAAACCTCAAGGAGTTGTCTAATCTGCATTAAAATACTACTGTATAGGTTTTTGGGGTCACTGATCACGAATCTAAAGTCAAAAATTCGAAATTCAAAAAGGCGGCTTCAAAATGGCGTCTATGAACATGCTAACTTTCCTAATAACTATTTTATGCATTTCAAATTTAGTGCCCTGAAAGTTCTTGGATCCGCTGATCACGAATCTGAAGTAAAAAATTGAAATTTTAAAATAGCGGCTATGAACATGCTAAATTTTCTTATAACTATTTTATGCATTTCAAATTTGGTGCCCTAAAAGTTTCGTATATTATAAATATCAGCAATTTTTCTTTTAATTTTTGCAAACATTTTATTAAAAAAGTCCGATTATTATCGCGACACAACACGCACGCACAAAACAGAACTTATCGCAGGCAAAATAAAGTTTCATAAAAAAAATTCAAAATGCAGCCAATCACACACAAATTAAAGTGAAAACAAATGCCTACTCAGATAGCTTCGATAATGCAAATTTTTTTAATTCTTAAATTTTAATGTTAAAACAAAAATTTTATAATATTAAACGCATTAACCCTCTACTGCCCCAATTTTTGTTCACCTTGAAAAATTATTTCTAAGAAATTTTTAAGGTCATGAATAATGTTACCAACTATACTTACTTATTAAGTATCATACTTATTTTCAGCTTCATATACTTACTAAAATTCCATACTTATAAGTATACTTACTTTTAAGATTTATACTTAATTATGCTTACTTTTCAGTTCCGGTTGAACGTTTTTGGCTGCAAAATCGGAAAAAGTTTGAAAATTGTAATCAACAGCGTTAAAAATATAGACTTTGGAGTCAATTCTATTTTAAAAAAATAATATTGAATACAGCTGTGTCGAATTTTACAATTTTTTCAAGACAAAATCTGATATATTAAGGGTGTAGTCTAGTTCGTCGGCTAAAAAATAGGCTATTTTTGGGAATTTCTCGTGAGCTTGCTATGAAAGATATGTTTAAATAAGTTTTTAGGATTGATAAATGAAGTCTTAAATTACAAAAATAAAAAAAATTTTATTAATGTTTTTTAATAATTTGGAGGCAGGTCGGCACCACACGATATCTCGGCATCTGTTTATCTGAAACAAAAAACCGAAATGTTTTAGAATTAATATGACAAAAACTGTTATTAAACTATTTAAACTATTGAACTATTTAAAAAATAGACCATTGATTTTCATTTTTAGCAATTGTTGTTAACTTTAACAAAAACCAAAATAAATGAAAAAATAATTTTTTCGCTGTTATTTGTAAAAAAATATAGTAAATATCAATCTTTTAACACGATTACAATCGATTTTGTAAGTAGTTTTGTGTTAAATACGTAGGTAAAATTTCAGAAGGATGAGCCTACGGGTTCCGGAGAAATAGTGTGGGGTGTCCGTGAAAAAGTAGTTTTGAGAAAAACGCTCTTAAAATTTTTTAAATGCGTTCTAACATGAGCTCAGGTAGAGTAAGCTTTGGGTTGAAAAAAATTACTTATACTGCTCGGATCTTCATAAAAATTTAAAACAATATTCTTAGATACGTATACATTCGAAAAATGTAGAAAAAAGGAAAAAATTTTCGAAAGTGACCAATTAGACTTCACCCTTAAATAAAATTTACAGCCAAGACAAATACGATTTCAAGCAAAAAGAAAAAAACAAATTAATGTAGCGCTTCAATTCAGTGACAGTGAGAGCGAATAATGATAACTTTTCTTTGGTCTCTGCATACATTTGAATGTGATTTTTTTTTATATAACTACTTTGAAAGTGCGTATAACTTTTGACTTTTTGTTATGCTTTTGTTTGTTTTTAAACTATTTTATGTATTAGAAATATGTATGAATTTCAAATATATAATATTAATATTTTGTTTTTTTATCTAAAGACTTTTTGGTTTTAGACAGATTGCATACACAAAACTTTTTAAGGAAAACAAAAAGAAGGTGTGAAATATTTAAAGAATATTCTGGGTTCTATTGATTTTAACATAAATTAGTAAATTATATCAAAAAATATTCAATTTATTTTTCTAAGGTAAAATACTTACTTATACTTATTTTAAAAAAATATACTTACTAATACTTACTTTTCAGTGTTCTAAGAAGCAAATATACTTATTTTTTTATAACATGAGTTGGTAGCATTAGTCATGAACCAAGAAATCATTGCTCAAATGAATAAAAAGTTACACGTTTCGGCGGGAGGCGGGGTAGAGCTGAACCCGCCTAAAGGCGGTATTGGGTATCCAAGCTTAAAAAAGACAACTTTTATTTGCAAGTTAAATTTTATTTGATTTTACTTCACATTCGATGTGAATACCTTTTTAGCTTCAGTTGCGTATGTTATTGAAATTTTATATATTTTTAAATTAATTTTTAATATGGAAAGTATAAAAACAACCTCTGTTCGGTGTGGAACACAAATTAATATTACATTTTCTGCATATGTTTTGAGTCTAAGCAGTACATCCCTTAAGTTTGCATGTTGTTTTCCTGAACGAGGCAAACATTTTGGGAAATGCTCCATTCCATCGTGACGCAATCATCAGAAGGTATATAAGTAACATTTCTAACTGTTTTTTTCTGGACGACCATACGTGGGCGCCCCGGATTCTTTGCTTTTTGGTTTGAACACAATACTTGTGCGATTTGAGAACGCAAACAAGGGAGTTGATTTTTTTCATCCTTAGGATCCGGCTTATTAATGCGTTTGAATAATATATATGCGTTAACAATGGCCATATCAATTTGGTGGTAAAACAATCTGTTGGTATAATTTAATGATTTCACTCGGATGTGATAACGTCCGATGAGTCCATCCATCAAATCAACATCTCCCATATGGTGATTGTACTCCTCTTTGTATAACGCTTGGGCAAGGAACTTCGGTGTACTTTTTTTTCAGCGCGAAGATATCGCGTAACCGTTGGTTTAAAGTTTGTTTCACCTTGTAACGGTTCAATCCCCACATATGTAGACGCCATCCGAACTTGCTTGTTATCTTTTCAGACCACATTCGAAATGTCAACACCGTAAGCAGATCCAGTGTACTCAACCAAAAATACTCGATCTTGTTTTTTCAATATCGAATCTGAAGGCAGCCTTGCATTTGGTATACGGTTGGAGCGTATTGTCCCTAAGGAATGAATTCCGCGATTCTTTAGATAAACGAGAAGCGGTAAGGATGTGTAAAAATTGTCGAAGTACATTATATGGTTCTTAAAGCTTGGCACAATTTTACTTAAACGCACAATCACATTGGAAGAAGCTCCTAAGTCTGGAGCATCTGGTGGCACAACGTTATCTCCAGCACCGCAATACACCTCAAAACCATATGAAAATCCCTCTGAGTCACACAAAAAAAACAGCTTCATGCCCCATTTATGAGGCTTATCAGACATGTACTGTCTTAGGAATGTCGACATTTTTGTGGAACTATTTGTTCATCTACGCAGATGAGCTGGTTCATAGGAATATTTTGAAATTTGTTATTAAAGTGCTCGATTATTGGCCTGACTTTGTAAAGTTGATCATACTTTGACGAATCTCTAGGCGGCATTTTGCTATTATCACTAAAGTGTAAATTACTTCGAATTTGCCCAAATGGGTTTCTTGTCATTGTATCTTGAATTGCTTGAAAAGAGTATTTTGACCAGTACGATCGTATATTAGGATACCGAAAAACTGACATGTAATTCAATATACCAATGTATTGGCGAATCTCTGATGGAGTTACGAAAAACTTTGTGTTAATAATTTTCTGTGTGGCATAAAGATTAGTTGCTCCGCGATGAGGTCAAAGACGGGGTCATCAAGAAAATGCGAAAAGCATTTAAATGGCGTGTCAGGCATTTTAAAACTAGCGCCAAGAATCTTCTTTCCCAGAAATGCTACTTCCGATTTATGGAGATTCAAATTGCTTTTCCGCCATAGTATCTTTTTGAATTCATTCGATTTTGGATTAATATCCATCGGGTTGACTTTTGTTGTATCAGATTTTTTTCTGGCAACTTGTCCATTGTTTTTTTAGGTTTAAATGTGGAGGAATCGAGGTTACTTTCAATATTCTCAAATGTTTTACCAGAAATGTATATGTTACCACTGTTCAGATTTTCAGGTAAATCAGATGTTATTACATCTGCAAGAGCGGAATCTGACATTACTAGCACTTCGTTGACAGTATCTTCGTTAAGGATAAAGTCCAAATCGTTAATGTCATCATCGCTATAAAAACCATCTTCACAATCCGTAGGGCCATCAGTTTCCTCAAAATCGTCAGAATCCAAATCATCCATTATTTCTTTGATTTGTGTATCGGATAACGCCGAAACCTCTTTTGAAAAATTTCGGTTCATTGCTTTAAAAAATCAAAGCACAAACACATGTAAACCATGAAATGCAAAAATATTTTTTCACTGTTCTGCCTGATATCGCCTACAGGCGGTCTAAGAGCTCAAGCAAATATAAGAACCGCAAACAAGTATTTTTCACTATAAAACAACTGCACTACACACACAGTAATATTATCAACTCACCAATATTTTTATTTTCTCAATTCGGACACGCTAAGTATTTTATTTGATTTTTCCAACATTTCACTCTTCACAAAATAATTATTTGCTCTGTTTTACGCGGAGTTCTAATTTCAACTGACGATTGTGGAGAAAGTAAGCGACACATTTTGTTGTAGCAAGAAGTCAATGATTCTGGGAATTATTTTAAATGCACTTAATTTTGTTCTTTTAGTTTTTTGCATTTCAAATTTGAATGCAACGGTTCTTGTAACAACCGCCTCAAGGCGGTATGAGGCTGTAGAGGGTTAAGTATGTTTAATAACAATACAAATAAATAAAGATAAAAATCAATGGTTTTAAGAGAAAAAAAATTGTAGTTTCCAGCACCATTTTATTTTTTTCATATAAATTTCACATTCGAGCAGCCAATTTTTTTTTTTGTATAATAAGATATCCCACAAAGGAACCAATACCTATCTTAAGGGGAAAGAAGGAGAAAACACTTTAGTTTTTTCCATTTTAGCTTCAATATATTTTTTAAAAAAATGGGTATGAATATTTTTTAAAGTTTTACTTTTATTCTAATTAATTAAATTTTGATCTAATACATACAAATATAAAACATGTTAAGGTATAATACACGTGTAAAAAGAGAAAAACAGCAGCTTGTTTTCAAACATTTTTTTGATGTACAAGGAGTTGTTATATTTTTTTGAAATTTATACGGGTGATTGTACATAAAAACTACTTTAATAAAATTTTTTTTAGCAATTTTCTGGCTTTTTATAGAGGTCGATAAAAATGAAATTGAAAAAAAAAACATCCAAAACTGTTCGATGAATATGGCCTTTCCCATGTTTTTGACACAAACAAATCAAATTTCATTTTAAAGTATAGATCAATAACTGAGCATCGCACCTACGAACGACCCCCGGGGGGTTTTTTTGAAATTATGGTGAAAGTTTAAGTAAAAATTTAAAAAAAAAAATAGATTTTTGTGCGCTTTTTTGTCAATTAAAAAAAAATAAAAGCAAATAGGTTAGAGTGGGCGATTAGTATGGAAGGAAAAAAGTGTTAATGGGCGCTTCGCGTTTCTGATTCTTCGTATTGTACTGAGCAAAAAAGTCCACTAGACCATACGTCTACGGTGAAAATCGAGCTTCCAGATTTTGACTTGCAGTTTTTTCTCAGACTTTTGTCTCTCGGCCGCGTGAGTTCAAGTGCATGGGCTTATCCATTTGACCAACGCAGTTGTTAGCCAATTGTCGCCTAATTTTCTTCATTAAGAATAAACGTGTGCTCGTGTGCTTAGAAGAAATAGCTTGAATTTAGTAAAAATTTGCTATTTGAGTTTATAATAACTTAGCAAATAATGGCATGAGTTTAGTAAAAATTTGCTATTTGAGCTTAGTATAACTCAGCAAATATTTGCTTGAATTAAGTAGAAATTTGCTTGCAGTTTACAATAACTTAGCAAAATTTTGCTTGCAAAATTAAAATTTTAATTTTTTCTAAAAACATAAGGAGTGATTACAATTTAGCAATCTTTTTCTAAAATCACACCGTGATTGAGCAAAGTTTTAAAGCAAAGATTGCTTTTAAGCAAAACATTTGCTTGATTCAAGCAAAATAATTATCTCCGTGATTAAGTGCACTTTTATGGTGTTTTTTAATTTCTTAGAATATTTAAATCATTATTTGATGTGTCCTCGTTCAAGTCTCATCGGGAACTGTAACAAAAGCTCAAAAATATATATATAAAAAAAGCTCTGTTTACCGAAAAGGTAACCCTGAATCATACCGATAAGTGCTCATAAAGTTTTTATTAATTATGCTCTTTTTTAACGCAATATTAAGTGCGATCATAAGATTCTCGTAAATAAGACTCTTTTGGATTCATTCAATTATTAGCGCTCATAAAGAATAAATAAGACTATGTATTTTCGGGCTTAAAATTTTCAGTGCTCATAAAATCTTTATAAATAACAGTCTTTTTGGGCTCATAGTATCGTCCGGCATTTCATAATTTTAAGAGTCATAACTATGATCGCATCTAATAATGTTTATTGAGTAAAAGCGAAACTATGCAATGCATCCTAAGTATTGCTAATAGTTTAAGCATCGTCAATTTATCACATAAAACACTAAAGTAAGCTTTTATTAATGCGTCTTAAATGGACTTTTTATTAACTCTAAGCCATAACCATTGTTCTGCAATTGATAAATACATTCTTTCGATTTAAACTGTGCATTAAAAATACATTCATCAAGGAATAAAAATGGTGCCAATAAACAATAAAAAAAAATACTGTGAAAAAACTTCACCGGTGAACTCTTAATTGGCACGAATAATTTTGCAAGGAAGAAATACCAATAGAACAGTTACAGAAGCAAAGGTTGGCACATTCGATACTTTGATGCGCTACAATGAAATGCTAAAGTTGGGGTTTAATAGATTTCTGCACTTTAAACTCGATAATAAAGTTATTAATAGAGAAAATCTAAGCACATTTTGGAGAAGATTTTGGAGAGTTAAAAAATAAAAATCTTTTACTGAATGAAAACTCAGACCAAAAAGAAGTTGTGAACATCTTAATATATATTTAAGGCAAGCAAGCTGCTCTGTACCTAATATCTCTCAAACTGTTCTCAAAAATGTTCAGCCTGAAAGTATGCACATCTTAATACATAGAAGGCAAGCATGCTGCTCCGCACACAGTACTTCTCAAACTGTAATTTTTTTTTTGACAGTAAAGCACTTTTACAAGACATTCTATTCTCAAAAATGTTCAGCCTGAGGGTATGCGCAGAAAATATATTTGATCAGTGACAATATTGGGTTTTCACAAGAGTACGTTTTTGATCTAACTACCTCTTTTTCATACTTTTATAAAAAAGTTTTGACGAATTTAATAAAATTCTTTTGATTCGATTTGAGTCGATTGTATCAAAATATATAATTGTATCAGCCGCGAAACTGCACCTGAGTTGCTACGTATATGAAGGTTGCAAGGCCAGTTTGTAAAGTTGTGTATGAATATGATTGTTACCAAACTCGAATTTTCGCACTTTTGCACTTTTACACTTGAACTAATTTTTCAACACTGCTTCCATACTTAAAGTGTTATATAAAGTGGTACATTTGTATTTTGCAAAAATCAATTGAATAAAAAATCACACTTTAAAAAAAGAAATAAGTGCTTTCGGCAAATTTCTCCAAAAAGGAAGTGTGCGGAGGACCTAGTTTTAAAATAATTTTCGAAAGTGGTTACATGACAGAGTCTTCAGAGGCACAGTAGGTCGTTTTTTTGTGTTTCTTATCTCTACTTCTTCTTCTAATTGAAATTCCAAACGTAGGCTATTATTTTTGGATGCTTCTCCATTCAAGTGTAGAGTACAAAACATGCGCTGCGCCAATCGACATGCAGTCAGTTTGAGCTCCATTGTGGTGTACTCTTTGACAATAGCTGATACTGGGTGACAATGGGAGATAGCTTCACAAACATTCAGTTTTCTGTACACCCACAACAACACCATTATAATAACAATAGCACTAACAATATCAAGCGACACCCGTTGATATGTAAACAAATTGGAAAATATTTCAATGGCATGAAAAACAACTATGTATATATTAAGCAATGATGTGTTGCAGAGTTTCAGGTGGTGTAGTTGTTGGTATTGGTGGTTTGACTAATGAACAGTATTTTGTGTTTGTAATTGTAATATGTATGCAAAACTGTTTGCAAGCGAGCATTTATTTATTGACATTATTACGCATATCCTGAAACGATGCATACAAAATATGAGCATTCACACACAAACACACACATTTATTCATTCGTTTTTATACCACTGACATTGAATGACTGTATCATCATTCACATCTTCACTTTTTCCATTAACCACTCAAAGTTTTTTACTTGGCGCCAAAAGTTTTGCGCGAACTCTTACATGATTTTATGGTTTTCTTCTTTTAATTTTTCATTTTGTCCTCAATGCTATTTCTCATTATCTTCTGTGTGTCATTATCAGGCGCGTACGCAGGGGGTTTTGGAGGTTCGCCCTCCCCCAAATGAACAAATTTTAACGAGCTTCGAGAGAAACACTCAGCACAAGATGGTAGCTGTTGTGTGTTTATGGTCGCGACAAAGATCTTTAGATAACATTGCCCATTGGAAAAAAAAATAGAAAGACTCACTTTAAAACATTTATTGTAAAACATTTATTGTAATATAGACTTAAAATTTTAACACTGAGGAAATTTGTGTAAAAATTTAATGAAATTGTGTTCATATTCAATGAATTTGTTTTTGAAATAGAGCTTGATACAATTTCATTTAAATTAAACTCAATTGTTTGTACAGTTCAATTTAAAACAAAAGTTTTTTTTTCAAAAAAATGTTTTTAAATATACTTTTATAGTAAACATTTACAGTTTAAAAAAATTTGCTTAAAAAAACTTTAAAACAAATCCTTTAGTATTGAAAACAAATATTCTAAAATATCATTTTAAAATATTGTTCTTAAATTAAAAACAATAAAATAAAACCGCCATCTTTTCAATGTCATGTTTTCAATTTTTTCGAGTTTTCGACGTCATGTTCGTATTTAGCGACCCCTGGAGCCCCTCGAATACCATATTTTAACTCCATTCGATGAATTTTGCGTTTTCTTGCGAAATATTAAAATAATAAATTAATTATGTTGACTTTATATGATTTAAATACAAATTCTAAATGTTTGATAGTTTAAATCATACTTGATTTTAAATACAAATTCTAGTTGTTTGACAGTTTAAAATCGTTTATCGAGCTTAAGGTCAAAGTTAGAACAATTAATTGTTCTAACGAATTTTTCCAAAGAAACAACAACAACAACAAAGTTTTTTTCAATATGAAAGGAAAAAAAACCACTAGCAAATTGATTTTATTGTACAATTTCTGCGGTGCTAAACGCGTCATCAGAAATCTTTGTGATTGCCCGTGCAAGCGCGTTGACGCACTGCACCATCGGGGCGATGAGATTTTGAAGCTTCAATTTCTCATTTTTTTCCCCCAATTTCATAATGTCACATTCGTTGTTGTATTTCTGTTTTACTTTAGTTTCTATGCTTATGTTATATGTAGTCCAACAGCCTGCTGGAATTCTGCACTAAAACAGAAATACAACAACGAATGTGACATTATGAAATTGGGGGAAAAAAAATGAGAAATTGAAGCTTCAAAATCTCATCGCCCCGATGGTGCAGTGCGTCAACGCGCTTGCACGGGCAATCACAAAGATTTCTGATGACGCGTTTAGCACCGCAGAAATTGTACAATAAAATCAATTTGCTAGTGGTTTTTTTTTTTTTTTTCCTTTCATATTGAAAAAAACTTTGTTGTTGTTGTTGTTGTTTCTTTGGAAAAATTCGTTAGAACAATTAATTGTTCTAACTTTGACCTTAAGCTCGATAAACGATTTTAAACTGTCAAACAACTAGAATTTGTATTTAAAATCAAGTATGATTTAAACTATCAAACATTTAGAATTTGTATTTAAATCATATAAAGTCAACATAATAAATATAGAGGTCATTTAGAAAAAACTTTAATAATAAATTAATTTTTAGTTCATCTAATTTTCATTATTTTCAAAACCAATTAAAAAAATATCTTCACACAATCAAATGTAAAATTGGGTGAAATCAGCTTGGTCTCAATTGTCTGGCAATTATTGTCTAAAATTCTACTGCACACAATTTTTCAATTCAATCTTAGAAAGCGACATATTTTTTGTTATTGCAAAGAAATAATAAGAGAAAATTATAAAAAAGAAATAAGTTTATAGTTGAAAATTTAATATGCTTATTTTAAATTTTGTTTTGTAGAAAAATATTTTAAAAGTTTTTGTTTAATTTTAAAAAATGATCTTACTCTCAGTGTAAACACGAAATATAAAAAAATATTCCGCAGTAAATTTTTTGTTTGTTTTTAAATGCATCTTCTTCTCGATAGGTGGCATAAAAAACCAGTCCTTTTCAGCTGGTGTCAAGCTATTTGGTTCCAATTTATTGGAAACAAAAAAATCAAAGCACATTTTAATAAGGGTATTTGTAGCTTCAACCTTTACTAGAATTATTAAGTTTGGTCCAATAAGAAAAATTTTGCGCGACTTTTTAAAAAATGCTTCCATTTTCAACGCTTTTGATCCTCCGTAAAATTGTAATCAAACCTTATAAAAGAAGTTACAATTGTCGTAATCTTATTAATATGTACTTTGATTTTTTTGTTTCCGATAAATTGGGACCAAAATATCTCGACACCAGCTGAAAAGGATTAATTTTTTATGCCGCGTCGCGAGGAGAAGATGCGTTTAAAAACAAACAAAAAATGTACTGCGAAAAATTTTGTATATTATTTAATTAAAAAAATTTTTAAGCCTCTATGTATTATAGTCTTTTAACAATAAATATCAACGCTAGTTGCATTCGTTGGAAAAGTTTTTACGCCATAGCTTCTGAACCACTTAAGAACACACTTTCATTTCATATCTTTGGAAAGGTAATGGAATGTAAAAAAATTAAAATAATGAAAATTAAAAAAAAAGTATAGCGCCTGTTGCTGGCATGGTATTAAACTTTGAAATTAATAATGGGTCGTATAACTGCAATTTTTTATATTTTTCCCTCAAAATAAAATTTTAGTGATACCCTATTTACTTTGGCTGAGCTACGTTGTCTGAAAATAGACCCTATTTTGGCATTCGCTTGGCTATGGGTCCGCGAAAAAAATCTCAAAACCTCACACTCCGAATTTGGTTTTCTAAACAATAAACTAATCGAAGCAAAAAATTCGAGCCAAATCGGAGATGGTTAGTGAAACTGATATTACACTTCAATGTGAAATGGGCGACATATTGAAAACAATTTGTTTCTACTTTAACGAAATATGTTTAATACGAATTTTTTTATAACATATTGTAGTTTAAAAAATTGCTTGAAACATTTTTTTAAATTTTGTATGAAAAATTCTGCATTGATATGAATGCATTGTGTTGAATTAAAACGTGATGGTTTTTTCAGTGTTTATTAGGGAGTCCAATCCCGGAAGCTTTTCTCGATCCCGGGACTAATTCAGGATTGACAACTTAAATAAGTAAATAGTTCAAAACGGTTTTAATACAATTTTTTATTATTTATTACCTGAAACTAAAAAATTTAAATTAATTCATTTCTAAAGTAACAAAAAAAAACAAAACACTTTAAGGGTATTCACAATTGCGTTGTTTTCAGTGCAGTTCACCGAGCAGTTTTTTTATTTTTTGTTGTTTTACACGAAATCTCTAAAAACCAAAAGTGTAGTAATTTAAGTAGCCCAATTATATGTTTAACGAACTTGGTTTTTAAAGTTCCATAAACATTTGATCGGTTGCCAGTTATTTTCTAATAGCAAAAATGGAAGAAGCTCAAAATGCAAGTTAAACTCTTTTATGCCATATACAAATAAAATATATCAAATTGGATAATTAATTTATTTGCATAGTAGCAAAAAGCTAAAGTGAGAGGTTCCCAACCACAAATTTAATTTTTAATGGTGCTTATAATTTTGGTTTTCAACTATGGCAAAAAAACCACAAATTTGTGAATACCCCTATTGTTAATAGACACAAAAAAACTTATATAATATTAATGACGTGCAAATTGTATAAATTTAAAGAACAAAACTTTAAAAAAAAAATAAATACAGAACAGTTTAAGGTATTATTACATAAATGTTAAAATTTTTCTTTAGACACCGTCTTTATTATTTTTTTTTTTTTTTGTGTTTAAGGCAATTAAAGGTTGGAAAAGCCTTTTCAAAATCACATTTTTTCTTTAACTAATTTTTAAAGTAATCCATTAAGCTGATAAGCGCGTCTTATTTTTCATTAGAGAATTATTTTCGGATAGTATTACATATATAATCCGCTAATGAGAAGCACCGTTCTGATTCTATGCTAGTTGAAGTAATAGTTGTTCGGTAATCGTAAGCAATTTGTAGGTTTCGATCATGATTGCCTTCACCATAAAACAAAATTATTTCCTAAGTCAGAATATCTGACAATTTTTAAATACATAGCTGACTTCCCGGTGTTGCAAATTCTTCTACAACTTTGCAAAGTCTTTGCTCCAGTGATTCACACTCATCGTCTTAACCATCTGTTTCAGCCTCAATAAAAGGTTTTTCTAATTCTATATTCATATCAACTTAAATTGAAATGATTGTATTTACATGAATATTTGTAATTTAAATTTTTTATTTAAAAATCCCGGGATCCTGGGAAGAAAATCCAGGGATAAAAAGGGACTTAATTCGTCCGGGATCCCGTGATTGACTTCCCTAGCATAAATATTGATTTTTACAAATATTTTGTGCCCCATTTTTGGGGTTTATTTGTTATATATACATCAATAAGCTGATTCCTGAAGATTGGTGCAACGTTGCCGGTTTCAGTCGCTTAAAGCGAACCCTCGTTTTCGTAGCTTTGAAGACTCAAAACATGCATGAGAACTAAAATTGAAGAAGAAAGGCTCAATGGGTTAGCTCTTCTAAATATTCTCAGGGATGTGGAAGTGACCACGGAAGAAATTTTAAAGCACTTGCCCGAAAAAAAAAATATATATATTATTATTTTATAATATAAAGAAAAATTGGAATCAGTCCAAACAAAAAATATTAAAAACCCCCCGAAATTTTTTTCTGGGTACGCGCCTGTTCATTATTGTTGTTGTGGTGTGTGTGTGTGTGTGTACGTTTGCTCGTTCATGTGGCCGATGATTGTGTGAGTGCGTTAGTAGTTATAAGTGCATTACTATATTTTTTGTTATTGCAGTATTTTTGCAATTTTTCAGAAAGTTGACACTTTAGACTTCCGTCAGTGGGTGCTTTTTTCAAAACTAACACTCGAGTTTTACTTGAGTCTTATGAAACCAAAATAATAAGTCAACCAAATATATACAAAGCTTATGCAATATATTGTTTTTTTTGCGTTTTTTTACACCGCTTTGAACCTCGTTTTGCTAAGATTATGATTATCTCAATATATAAAAAGCAAGCACGCTGCTCCGTGCCCAATGTCTCTCAAACTGTTAGCCTGAAAGTATGCACATCTTAATACATGAAAGGCAAGCATGCTGCTCCGCACACAGTATTTCTCAAATTGCAATTATTTTTTGACAGTCAAGTTATTTTACAAGACACACTGTTCTCAAAAATGTTCAGCCTGAAAGTATGCATAGAAAATATATTTGATACTTATGTATCAGTGACAATATTCGGTTTTTGCAATAGTACGTTTTTGATCTAACTACCTCTTTTTTCATCCTTTTATAAAAAAAAACTTTGATGAATTTAATGAAAATCTTTTGAGTGGATTTGGGTCGATTGTACCAAAAAATATAATTAAGTCAGCCGCAAAAAGACACCTGAATTGCTGCGTATATGAAGATTGCAAGGCCAGTTTGTAAAGTTGTGTATGAATATGATTGTTACCAAACTCGAATTTTTACACTTTTACACTTGAACTAATTTTCAACACTGCTTCAAAATTACAGATTTATTTCATTTATTTTATCATCAGCTATGTCCATCTCGTTAAGTTTTTTTAATATGATGATATTGTATCCCAGCGTCTTTAAAAACATTTTGTCAGATATTATTCTTTTTTTAAAGTACTTACCTTTCAGTTGGGGCAGCAAATGCTCCAATTCAAACTCTTTCATTATTTTCTTGCAAGCAATTTGAGTGATGAAATCGAGAATGAAATTAACTCGTTATTAACAAGTGTTTTGAAACAAAGTATGTGAAGTCAAAGTATGAGTTGTGTTTATATATTTATGGTATGTTATATTCATTTTACTATGTCTTGGTGCAACGTTCATAGTTGTTTTAAAAGCATTTCATTTTACTTTTCTATTTTAAAATGTGCTTTTTCATTTTTGTATAGCGTAAAATGTTTTTAAAAATATTCATTTTGTCCTTTTCTTTTTAAAAATGTGCATTTTTATATTTGTATGGCTTAAAACATTAATTTTACTAAACTTTTTAAAACATGCGTTTTTAATTTTTTGTTTTCTCAGTATATGGCGATTGAAAACTTTGAAGCAAGATTTTTCGAAACATGATTTTTACACTTAAGATGTTATTATAAAACGCCACAGATATAAATAGGCGTAGGCGAAACAGTTTGGTACCATTTCCTGTCGTGTTTCTAAACCGATTTTAATAAATTTTTTTTAATAATTTTGATAGAGAATGATGAATGACTCTAAGGTAGGGAGAAGGAGTGCTCCGAATATTTTTGTGGTCATTGATCTGAAATATGAGCATTTAAAGAATGTTTCTTAAATAAAAACTGGGAAGAGATAAATAACAATTAAAAACATTAAGATGGGCACCTCCGTGTTCAATGTTCCCATCTGTTGACAAAAAGTTACGGTAATCGGGCTTTAAGAGTTATCGATTAAAGAAAAAAAAACCAACGAACCTCCTCCTTTTTGAAGTTGGTTAAAGCTATAAATATGTAAGAACTTACGATGAACTTTTTCATTATTTTGTGCAGTTGATGTTTTACTATAAGCAATAGAAATATTATGTTGCTAATTTTTTGACAGAACAGCTGATTTTCGGAACGGTTCAAAAATAAATTCGTGTTTATGCGCTCTTTCTAAGCGACTTGAAAATTTAAGAACCGATTTGAAATTTGATTTTATTAAATCGATTTGAAATTTTAAAGACTGTTTGAAGTTCAGTTTGTGCAAAGGTGTGAATGAAATCGACTTCGTTCAGATTGACTTGAAGCGTCGGATAAACGTGGTATATGTTTTTGATTGGCTTTTACAAATTTTCAGAAAAGTAGACTCTAAATTTGTCCGACAGTTCAACAGCTACTGCAACGTTTAAACAGTCTTTGAAATTGGTTTGTGTACATACTAAGCGGTGGTTTGTTTGTGTATTTTAGCTTTCTTAATGTCAATTTTCGTTTCATGGAGTTCGAAATCACAACGGTGCTAAAGAAGTTTCACTTCCAAAATATTTTTTGCAAAAAAGTTATGAGCAACGTAAAAATATTATTTTCTCTTCTATGACTGTTACGAGGCAACACGTAAAAAAATACAAAGTGAAAATAGACGTTACCAGTAACGAAAAAAAAATTCTTTACTTTTAATTGTTATCACAGAGAAAAATAAGTTTCTGTTGAAAATAACAATTACGTACTTATAGATAAAACTTATTACAATTATGGCCCAATTTTAAAAGAAATTTCTTAAAACAGTTATGTCTCTGGTTAAAAACTGTTTTTTTTTAACATTTTCAAAAAAGTGACGTTTTTGGAAACTGCAAAATTTCACAAGCTTATTTATAACTCCTTACTTAAGTGCAATTTTCACAAAACAAGATGTTAATTTTAAAAAACTGAAAACTTTTGCCCACAAGCATAATTTTAAATCAGAGAAGTCGAATGTTCAAGTTAGTATTTTTTTTTTTAATTTTCTATTGGTTTCAACCAATTAGGAAAAAAAGAAATTTTTGAAAGTAATTTTTAATTCTTTTTCAAATAAACTCAGCAAATTTTATTGTTTTTTGTTCTATCTTTATAACAGGCGGCGGAGGCGGGGAACTTGGACGATTTCAAACGCCTTTTTCAGGCAGACAACACAAGACTTTCGCTCAAGGATGGTAAAGGACGCACAGCTGCACATCAGGCGGCGGCACGCAATCGTGTTAATATTTTACGCTACATGAGTGATCAAAATGGAGGTGAGTAAGAAGAGGACTAATAAGAATCCCACGCAAACTTTTTCAACAATTTTTTCATTTGTTACTTACGAATTTTTAATATTCCTTTCAATTTTTTCTATTCATAACTTAATTTTGCACTTCACCAGATTTCAACGCGCAAGATAACGCTGGCAACACACCACTGCACATAGCTGTTGAATGCGATTCCTACGATGCTCTGGACTTTTTGTTGTCCGTGTAAGTTTTTCAAGTAACTCAAGATTTTTGCTAAATAACAACAAATAATGAAATAGAGTAGTAGAAAAAACTGTTTTTTTCTCACTTAAACTTAATCAGTTTTAGTATGAACAATTAAGGGGGGGAAAAGGAAAAGAACGCAAACCTTTTATAAAATGTTGTTTTACTTTTTATTACTTTATCGTCTTTCAATCACGTTGCAGCCCCGTTGACACAAGCGTCCTTAATGAGAAGAAGCAGGCACCCGTTCACCTGGCAACCGAACTGAACAAAGTTAAGTCACTGCGTGTGATGGGCAAATATCGCAGCGTCATCGATATACAGCAGGGTGGTGAGCACGGCCGCACTGCATTACATCTGGCCGCTATCTATGATCACGAGGAGTGCGCTAGGATACTGGTATGAAATGCACATTGTTGGGTAGCATATCCTTTGATTTTTATATTTGTTTTTTTTTCTTACGGTATGAAAAAGTTTTGTAGACTTTTGCGAAGCAATGAATTTGAGTTTAATAGTGATTAAATGAAGTGTAAATGCAAGAACGCCTATTTGACTCCATCTTTTTCTGTTTTCTGGAAAGTTTTATTATTAAAGATTTATATAACTTAAAGTTTTGACTCAATGAATAGTAAATACTTTTATCAGAAAGCCTGTAAGAAGCTAAACTATCTTTTTTTAAAAAATAATGAAAAGCCATTTCGTGTAGAAAAGTTTATTTCGGCATTTTTATTAACATTTTTATTAATTATTTTGGCAAAATTAACCCTTTTTAAATTATTTGCCGGACTAAAATGCCTCTAACAAGTTGTCAAAAAACAGAAGTAGTATTTAAATAATTCTAGGCATATCTTGTTTTTTTACAGATTTATAAAATGTTTTTAAACAGTTTTATACTTTTAAATAGTATGTACAAATTTAATGTTTTCATTTTTGCGTTTTGTGCATTAATGGCTTAAGCCTCTAAATTCTGATAGTCATCGTGCCATTCATCATAAATCATATGCAAAAATCGAAATTTTAAAAACTTTAACTAAGATGCATGTGCTGACTAGTTTGGTCTATTATATCTTGTTACGAATTCTGGGAAGAAAACTTTTATTTAATATGAAAACAACTAATTATTTTGATGATAGATACTAACAAAATAAATTTAAGGAACAAATTATACTCCTGTAATATCACAAAATGCTCAAGTAACCATAATCTACCATGGCGTATGATTAACATTTAATTCGTGAAATGCATTTGCTTCCTCACTTTCTTAATTGTTTGGGTTTAAATTAAGGGAAACTTTAGCAACTTTAAGCTCAAATTAAGCTTTTTTATCATTTTTACAGCGCTCTTAATTAAATCTATATTTAATGGTACTGATTTATGCTGTCACACAGCATATTTTAATGGATAATATGCATTTGAACTCAAATCTATTGCAAAGCATTATGTTATTTTTTGTGATTGATTTAATATTTTTAGCATTAGCTTAGTTGAATGTTGAAATGATGAGAATTTGTAGAGTATCTCAAACTATTTAGATACCCTCCTTACTTAAACTTGCTCAAAGATTAGAAAATTATGTGAGTAGCCAGGTCTTACCTGATTACTTTAAGTGGTTTGACATAAGTTGAATTTGATTATTTGGCAGCGCAACTCTTTTATGTATAACTTAAAAGATAAAGCCTATGAAAATACCCAAAACTTTTAGAGGCATATAATCATTAAAAATAGTTCAAAATTATATCATCTCTAAGATTAAATTATATAATATCGTGTCAAGAATTGAGTTAGTAAAAAGAGTTGGGCTTCCTGGTAATTTCTTTAAATAACCTTTATTTTTTGTGGTGTTTATGCGTAATATTAATGTGTATTTTGCAGATAACTGAATTCAAAGCATGTCCCCGTAAACCCTGCAACAATGGTTACTATCCAATACATGAAGCGGCAAAAAATGCCAGCTCAAAAACTATGGAAGTTTTTTTCCAGGCAAGTATTGCATTTGTCGTTGTAGTCTTAGAAATGTATCTGTCTTACTAAGTAAATATAAATCTGCTTCAGTATTTTAAACCTTTGCAATACTGGCTGTATGTATGCATGTATGTATGTATTCATTTTTCGTATTTTACTTTTGAGTTTATAGAAAATTAGATTTTAATTTTCCTCATATCTATAAATTGATTTGTTTTATTACGTCTTCTATATATTGACATAAACTATTAATAAATGCTTAAGGTACTGGTTTAAAAACTTGATGTCAAGTGCAGCTTATAAGTTTATTTTAATCTATTAAAAGAATTACAATTGTGAATAAAATAAAATTGTTTATCTGTTCACAGACCATGTTGAAGATTAGTGATTCCTCATAAGCACCATGTTAATATGTTATGAACAATTTTAAATTTATTGCTTGTAGAGCCTCTGAAACTCTGGACCACTAAAACAAAGCTTACATTCAAAATAGGTGTCGACTACATAGTTTAATCCCAGCAGGTTTTCGCAGCCATAGAATTATCGGGAATAATTATTTATATTTTTAAATATATAAAGGGTGATCCAATACGAGATCCCTTTTTCAACCGGGTTGTTTTGACAGCTGTTATGTGCCAAATGGCTTGTCCATATGACGTTTGTGTTCAGTATTCAATACGACTACATCATAAATAGATTTACTCCCGAACAACTTTTATTAATTGTGGAAACTTACTACCAAAATCTGTCATCTGTTAGGGAATGTTATAGAGTTATTCAACATCATTTTGGTCGTTATGAGCTACCAAACCATCAAACCATCACCAAATTTCGAACCAATTTTACACTACTGGACATTCATCATTCCACCAGAGTGCATAGAGCCCGTAATTGTAAAAATATTGCTGCAGTGGTAGAGAGTGTTCGTAAAAACCGTGAACAATCGATTCATTGCCAATCTCGAATTTTGTCAAAATTTGAAAATTGGACCCACAGAATGGACCATTTAAAAGCTAGTCGTGGGAAAAATTTGAAGAAAATAATTTTTAAACATTGAATTGTAGGAACCGAACTATCATTCCAAGCAAAGACTTGCATCAATACATTGATTTTTATGTATTTTATAAAGAAAACAAAGTAGGAAGCTCTTTTTGGATCACCACATATTCGCAATTTTTTTTAATAATTTCCGTATGAATTTCATCGGTGAGGAAAACGATAAGTTACAAAATAATATTAGTATGAAGGGGATACACAGAAAAAACAAATTTAATTAATAGCATACGTTAAAATTAATTCATTGATTTAAATGCAAAAATCATTGAATTTTAATGAATTGCTCATAGTTTTTAACATACTGTTCATTGAAATCAATGAAGTTATATTCATTAAAAATGTCTAAATAAATATCAATGATTTGTTTTCATTATTTTAATGGACTTTTCATTAATATCAATGAAAAGTACATTGATTCCAGTTGTAAATCAAATTTTAACGAACCATACATTGATTTTTAATGAACAGTTCATTGAATTCAATGTTTAGGTCATTAAATGCAATGTATAGTTCATTAAATTCAATGTATAGGTCATTGAATTCAATGTACAGTTCAATGAATTTAATGAATAGTCCATTGAATTTAATGTATAATTCATTGAATTCAATGTATTGTTCATTGATTTCAATGTATAGTTCATTAAATTCAATGTATAGTTCATTAAATTCAATGTATAATTCATTAAATTCAATGTATAGTTCATCGAATTCAATGTATAGTTCATTAAATTCAATGCATAGTTCATTAAATTCAATGTATTCAGTTCATTAAATTCAATGTATACTAATTTATTCCCTTCCCAATTTTGTTTGAAGTGAAACGCGAAGTTGTGAAGACGTGTGGCAATTGTGTGTGTAAATTTTAGATAAAAGGTGATAATAAACTAAATTAAAAGTGAAGAAAATGTTGTGCTTTAAATGTAAAAGAAAATTTAAATCTGTTGAATTACTATTAGTATTAGTAAATAATAGGAAATATACCTGGCATTTTAAGTGACTGCTGCCATCATTTTCAAAAAATTTTTACATTTTTAAAGGATGAAAACCACATAAAATATAAAGCTGTGCGGGCAAAGTTGGCAGAAATTGAACAATTACCAGTTCCCAAGAGGCATTCGTTTTTGTTGAAAGCAGCATCCAGGAAGTCGAAAATATTCAACCAGGAAAAAATATTCAACCAAAAATAAAGGCGAAAATATTGAACCATTAATCCTTGTTGTTAGAGAGAAGAACTTCTCCTCATTCCTCATTCATGGATGGTGTAAAATTTCAATTTGCTAGTTTTATTAGAGCCGTAGATGTGTGCTTTAAAATTTTTCAATTATTTCAATTGAAATATCCTGCGGCATGTACTCTCCTGTGGGAGTTTATTGCCGTATATTTTTATAAATTTAAAAACTGTTCAAAATCTTCGAAAATTTGTATATTAATTTACTCTTTAAAATAAAAAAATATTGTTGAAATTGTAATTATTTCCTTATTTTAAAAATGTTTAGAGAGGAAGTAACAAATAATTCGTTGAATTTAATCAAATATACATGGAATTCAATGAACTGAATACATCAAATTTAATGAACTGTACATTGAATCCAATAAACTAAATACATTAAATTCAATGAAATATACCTTGAATTCAATGAACTATAATACATTGAATTCAAGGAACTATACATTAAATTCAATGAACTTTAATACATTGAATTCAATGAACTATACATTGAATTCAATGAACTATACATTGAATTATACATTAAATTCAATGAACTATACATTGAATTCAATGAACTATACATTGAATTCAATGAACCTTACATTGAATTCAATGAACTTTACATTGAATTCAATGAACTTTACATTGAATTCAATGAAAAAATCATTAATTTTGGCATTTTTTAATGAACGTGTTCATTGAATTCAATGAAGTGTACATTGATATTCAAGGAACCATTCATTGAAAATCACTAAGTTTAATGAACTATTCATTAAAGTATGAAGAAAATTCATTGAAATCAATGACCACAGTTCATTGGACCAAAATCAATGAATAATTCATTGAAATTAATGCACCTTTTCATTAATATAATGTACCTTTTTGGTTCAGTGTAGTCCGGAATTTTAAGTGGAAATTGATTACTCACTAATTATCGAAATTAAGTATTTGATACACAGAAAAAAATTTACAATAGATTCTACCGATACGAACGGTAAACTGTTGATTGAAAACTAGCCAAACGATGGAATTGTTCATTTTACCGTTAAAGAATTGTAGCCTACTTTAAACCTTGTTAAGTGACAGCCTTGCGGTCCCCATTTGGAAATTAATAAAATTTTTGAAATATTATCATCCTTTCGCAAAGCTCAAAAATTCCCTGCACAGTCTTACACATCAATGATTTTAAATTTGCTTCTGCAGAAATTTTACTTGCACTTAGCAGTGGCAATTTGTTTTGATTTTCTGTCCGGAGTAAATATAGTCCTACAAAAACAAAAACTTAAGCAATCATCAAGTAAGTCATTTGGAGGATACGTGCCAAATAAAGGCGTGATTGCACAAGTGGGACTGGCACCTCCCATACAAATGGATCACATTTTTAGCAATATCTAGAGAACCAGTAATGCCCAACCACAGCAAAAACTTAGCCAATCATCAAGTACGTCATTTAAAGGATATGTGCTAAATAAAGGCGTGATTGGGCTAGTGAGCGTGGTACCTCCCATACAAATAGACCACATTTTTTGCATGTGATCCATTTGTATGGGAGGTGCCACTCCCATTTGTTCAATCACGCCTTCTCTTGACACATTTCTTTTAAATGATGCACTTGATGACTGCCTAAGTTTCTGTTGTCATGGCTTTACTGGTTTTTTAGATATTGCGAAAAATAAGATCCATTTGCTTGGGAGGTACCACGCCTATTTATCCAAATATTTAAAAACCCTTTTTTTTACTCTTCTGTGCCTAATGCTTTGTTCACATTGAGAGCTAAATGCGCATTTACGAAATCCATATATCAGTCATTCCATGTCAAATCGGACGCTTTTCGAAACTCACATAAAAACTCTGTAAAAATTTGGTACTATATACGTGGATAGTACTTTGAAAAAGAAAAATATTTGCATTTTTTTTTGCAATTTTCATTTATTGTGTTTTATAAAAATTATAAAAAAAAAAACATAAATTGTCATTCGGACATATAGCGCAGCCACGATATATGCCTAGCTAAGCAAAAAATACTAAAAATTCCATTTTTAATTAAGAATTATGGGTATCATCAAGATGGCGTTCTATAAAAATAATTTTTTTTTTTATATTTATGTATAAAAGAAAAAAGCATTATATATGAAACAACTTGATTTCATGAAAAATTAATGATGACTTTTTTATTGTGATTTTATTTTATAAATTCTAAAATATTCTTAAATATATATTTTTTTGTATCGGTCATTCCATGTCAAATCGGACGCTTTTCGAAACTCACATTTCTGTAAAAATTTGATACTTTGCACGAGGATAGTACTTTAAAAAAAAAAAATATTTGCATATTTTTTTATAATTTCCAAATTTTTTTTACAGTTAAAAATTGTCATTTGGACATTTACTCAAACAACTATGTCTTCTAAGCCAGTAGTCCTACAAGAAAAGAATTCAGGTCATACTTTAAAGATCTTGAATTCTCTTTATTGTAGTGTCCTTTTTTACAAACACCTTCGAGAAAATTTTTTTGGCACTTTGAAAATATTATCGTATTAAGCATTCATACGTTTTTTTACACGTTTGTGTGAGCTTCACTTCATGTAAGTATGTATGTATGTATGTCCCGTACAAATCTTGGAATCCATTTTTAAGCAACTTCCCGATGAACTAGGGTTTTGAAATTTAAAATATAGCTCAGATGGATGGATGACAACACATATAATTTAGGAAAAAATTTTGCCACTCCCCCTTTACCACCCACAAATACATAAAAATGCTATATCTCCAAAACTACTAGGACGATTAAGCTGAATTTTTGGATGTAAATTTTCCTCAAGTAGAGTATGATTTAGGAAAAAATGTTGCCACTCCCCCTTTTACCGCCCACAAATCAATAAAATGCTATATCTCAAAAACTACCATCAGCTGAATTTTTGGTAGTAAATTTCCCTCAAGTAGAGGATTTTTAGGAAAAAATTTGCCACTCCCCCTTTTACCCCCCACAGATCAATAAAAATGCTATATCTCAAAAACTACCGGGCTGATTTAGCTGAAATTTTGATAGAAAATGTCCTTCCAGTAGAAAATGGCTTCGGAAAAAATTTGGCCACTCGTCGTTCAAATCAATTAAAATCCTATATCTCCAACACAACTGGCCCGATTGAGCTAAAATTGTATCAATACATTTATTTCGAGTAAGAATGATAGAAACTTAAAATGTAATTTAAAATTTAAATGAAATTTTGTAAACAAAAAAAATTAGAATTATAAGACTAAAAAGTAAAAAATAAGTATTTAAGTACAAAAAAAATTTAATATAACACGTTTTAAAAACGAACTAAAAAGTATAAAATAATAACTCCTAGAGTGGGACTTTTAGTTCAAAGCCCCACTTTAGGAGATTTTATTTAATACTTTTTAGTTCGTTTTTAAAACGTGTTGTATTAAAATTTTTTTTTTACTTAAATATTTTTAATTAAAAATTAAAATATTTTTTACTTAAAAATTGAGTAGTCAGTTTTTAAAAATTTCGTTTAAAATATTAAACATTGATTCTCCAACATCAAATTTTGAGAATGCATTAAGAATGAATACCTCAATACGATAATATTTTCAAAGTGCCAAGAAAATTGTGGTGCTGACTCTGAGAAAAATGTGAATGAAATTTTTAGTGGTCAAAAAATTTAAAATTTTGTACGAGAGTGTTTGTAAAAAAGGACACCACAATAAAGACCAATTCAAGATCTTTAAAATATGTCTTGAACATTTTTTTTGGAGGACTAACGGTTTAGAAGATATAGTTGTTTGACTACATGTTTAAATGACAAATTCTGATATTCTTTTGAATTTTTTACTGTGTATAACTGCAAAAAAAAAATAAAAAATTATAAAAAAGTATGCAAATATTTTTTGTTTTAAAAATTCTATAGAAGTGAAAAATATAAAAAAAATCGGAATCGTCAAAATTTGTTTTTGGACAAAAGCGTCCGATTTGACATGGAATGACCGATATATGAACGGCCCTTGGACAAATATATATATTAAATGCTTTAAATGCGCATTTAGCTCTCAATGTGAACGTAGCATAAAGCACTAAAAACGTCATCGAAATAATTTATTACCTCTAGTTTGTACCGATCATTGCATTGTGCAGCGCTCTGAATGGCTCGCACAAGACAGGAAGTGCAAATTTAAAACAATTCATAACAGTCTTGTTTATGGAGAATACATCATTTTTATTTTTTTGAATTATTCCTAAATTTTTATTAATATGTAATATTTTTCTATGAGGTCAAGAACGTTTTTTTTTAATTTTTTAAATAAAACTTTAATTTTAAAGAAAAGAAATTTTTTTAAAAAAAATAATTTTTGTCATTTAACGTGTATTAAGAGTTGTTGGCCCAAAAATCAAGAAATTTTAACAAGCCGTTACTTAGCATAATTTATTTTACTAAAACAGTGGCCTAAAACGAAATTCTTTGTAACTCATTGAAAAAAAAAAACTTAAAAAAAAGAAATTGCAATTTCTTTTTTTTCATATACACTTCAATAATATCCATAAAAGATATAAAAATTACGACTTCTTGTTTTAGGTGGCTAGTTTCACGAATTTTCACTCAGTGCATTTAAAACCAAATAATAAAGTTTTAAGAAAAACTTATGAATGAACAAAATTGCAACAAGCATGAAGAAGTTTTTTAGTATTTCCATTAATTTTTTTATTTTTAATTTGACACTTGCAATTTTTTACCAAATGCTATACACTCAGAAAAAAGTAAATCGGACTATGAGAAAAAAGCATCATATTTAGAGAAAAATAGTTTTGACTTTGCTCCAGAGAATGCTTTTCTCTAAATGTGATCCCAAAAATTCCCTAAAAATGGTAAAGAGCTTCTATGAAAAAGAGAAATATTTTCTCATCAATAAAGACATCTTCTCTTTAGCAGAAAAATATTTCGTTATAACAGGTTCAACCGTTTTCTTTATTGTGTAAATTTTTCCCGAAAACATAGTAATATTTATTTAATTTTAATAAATCTTTTATTAAAATTGTTTTTATAGATTCTCACACTTTCTTCAAAAGAGAGATATATTTTGTTAATATTGATACAACATATTTCTTTATTGCATACATTTTTCTCTAAAACAGAGAAGTATATCTGCAATTACGACTAAAAATGTCTTTTTGTGAAACATTTGTTTTAACTCTGATTTACAGCCCTATTCTGGCAAATTAACAATTGTTTACCAGTATTTTTTATATGTCTATATAATTGTTGTTTTCAAAACAAAATTTGAAGCACAAAAAACAAAATTTTTTAATGAAATTGTCAATAACTGAAAAGCAGTTGACAATTTTTTCAAAATTTATTATTTTTGAGTTTCAAATTTTATTTTGAAATCAAAAAATTATAACAGACACATTGAAATATTCACCCTCATGTGTATACGAAAAATTACCCCCTTTCGTGTATAAGAAGGTACCCGGGTACCTTTATACGATCTGTATGAGAGAAACTATATGTGAATATAAAAATCATGTGTATACGAAAAATTACCCCTTTCGTGTATACGAAGGTACCCGGGTACCTTTACACTATCTGTATGAAAGAAACTAGATGTGAATGAAAAAATCCAAAGTAAGTTAGTAATCCTTCATCCTGATTGCATCAGTACCTGATTTTCTAAACGTACAAAATCGACAAAGACCATAACAGTTCAAATTCGTACGTATTTTACCCGGAGGTACCCGGGTACCTTCGTATAAGACGAAGGGGTAGTACTTAAAAATCTTTCATAAAAACTTGCCAAAACATTTTCTTTATATAACAATATAAAAACTTTTTTGAATAAAAAAATAAATTTTAGGAAGGTACTAAAGATTTCAGTACATAGTTCCTTGGAAGAAAGTTACCTTTTTTTGCTTTAAAATTGCAAAAGGTACCCGGGTACCTTCGTATGCACAGGAGGGTTCAAAATACTAGTTAACAATTTGTTAATTTTGCCAGAATAGGGCTGTTACACGCAGTAAAAATATTATTTCGGAATTGTGATTCGGTTGTAAAAATGTTAGTTCAATAACAGGGACCGTACCGGTTATGGTTTTTATCAAAAAAATCAGATGCTAACAGTTATCATTTAACTTTTATTTTAACCGACAAAAATATTAGTTATGTTATGCATTTTATTTTTCGGGCAAAAATAACTGTTAGTTTTGATTTTTATTTTTTAGGTCAAAAATAACAGTTATTATGTGCCTTTTATTTTTTTCGGTCAAAAATATTTAAGGCAATTAGAATTTTTTTAAAAGCCGCTTGAACGACAAAAAAAAGTTTAGTGCAATTTTCATTGTCTCATCAGCGCGCACATTTTGAGCTATAACACTTTTTTAGTTTTAATAGTATTTTATATAGTGAAGCAGTCTTTGAAAAAATAGAAATTGCCTAATATTTTTGACCGAAAAAATAACAGGCACAAAATAACTGTTATTTTTGGCCTAAAAAATAAAAGTCAAAAGTAACAGTTATTTTTGCCCAAAAAAATAAAAGGTAAAAAATAACAGTTATATTTAACTTTTACTGTAACAGTCGAAAATTTAAAAGGCGTTTAATATTCTCGAAGCTGCTACCATTACGATTATAATGGTTTTTTTTTTTAAAAAGTCCTCCGGCAACTTTTTCGTTATGCCCTTTTCATCTGAAAATTGTAAAATAACAGTTATTTTCGGTCCCTGGTTCAAAATATGTTAAGTGGTAGAGGTGGAATAATCTTTTTGTCATTGTTTTTCGGGACTTCTTATAAATATTCCAGAACTTTCTTCTGAAAATCGATTTCATAAATGCATCCAAAGAACCAGTGGTAATAAACAACACCGCTTTTTGTAGCTATGTTAAATTAAATTAAATCCTTTTGAAGAAAAAATCGTCATAATATGCAGAATATGCTTTCTATTTTGTTCGTACCTAATTCACTACAAGAAAAAATTGAATTGAATTGAATTGAGTTGAATTGAATTGAATTGAATTGAATTGAATTGAATTGAATTGAATTGAATTGAATTGAATTGAATTGAATTGAATTGAATTGAATTGAATTGAATTGAATTGAATTGAATTGAATTGAATTGAATTGAATTGAATTGAATTGAATTGAATTGAATTGAATTGAATTGAATTGAATTGAATTGAATTGAATTGAATTGAATTGAATTGAATTGAATTGAATTGAATTGAATTGAATTGAATTGAATTGAATTGAATTGAATTGAATTGAATTGAATTGAATTGAATTGAATTGAATTGAATTGAATTGAATTGAATTGAATTGAATTGAATTGAATTGAATTGAATTGAATTGAATTGAATTGAATTGAATTGAATTGAATTGAATTGAATTGAATTGAATTGAATTGAATTGAATTGAATTGAATTGAATTGAATTGAATTGAATTGAATTGAATTGAATTGAATTGAATTGAATTGAATTGAATTGAATTGAATTGAATTGAATTGAATTGAATTGAATTGAATTGAATTGAATTGAATTGAATTGAATTGAATTGAATTGAATTGAATTGAATTGAATTGAATTGAATTGAATTGAATTGAATTGAATTGAATTGAATTGAATTGAATTGAATTGAATTGAATTGAATTGAATTGAATTGAATTGAATTGAATTGAATTGAATTGAATTGAATTGAATTGAATTGAATTGAATTGAATTGAATTGAATTGAATTGAATTGAATTGAATTGAATTGAATTGAATTGAATTGAATTGAATTGAATTGAATTGAATTGAATTGAATTGAATTGAATTGAATTGAATTGAATTGAATTGAATTGAATTGAATTGAATTGAATTGAATTGAATTGAATTGAATTGAATTGAATTGAATTGAATTGAATTGAATTGAATTGAATTGAATTGAATTGAATTGAATTGAATTGAATTGAATTGAATTGAATTGAATTGAATTGAATTGAATTGAATTGAATTGAATTGAATTGAATTGAATTGAATTGAATTGAATTGAATTGAATTGAATTGAATTGAATTGAATTGAATTGAATTGAATTGAATTGAATTGAATTGAATTGAATTGAATTGAATTGAATTGAATTGAATTGAATTGAATTGAATTGAATTGAATTGAATTGAATTGAATTGAATTGAATTGAATTGAATTGAATTGAATTGAATTGAATTGAATTGAATTGAATTGAATTGAATTGAATTGAATTGAATTGAATTGAATTGAATTGAATTGAATTGAATTGAATTGAATTGAATTGAATTGATTTGAATTGAATTGAATTGAATTGAATTGAATTGAATTGAATTGAATTGAATTGAATTGAATTGAATTGAATTGAATTGAATTGAATTGAATTGAATTGAATTGAATTGAATTGAATTGAATTGAATTGAATTGAATTGAATTGAATTGAATTGAATTGAATTGAATTGAATTGAATTGAATTGAATTGAATTGAATTGAATTGAATTGAATTGAATTGAATTGAATTGAATTGAGTTGAATTGAATTGAATTGAATTGAATTGAATTGAATTGAATTGAATTGAATTGAATTGAATTGAATTGAATTGAATTAAATTGAATTGAATTGAATTGAATTGAATTGAATTGAATTGAATTGAATTGAATTGAATTGAATTGAATTGAAGTGAAGTGAAGTGAAGTGAATTGAATTGAATTGAATTGAATTGAATTGAATTGAATTGAATTGAATTGAATTGAATTGAATTGAATTGAATTGAGTTGAATTGAATTGAATTGAATTGAATTGAGTTGAATTGAATTGAATTGAATTGAATTGAATTGAATTGAATTGAATTGAATTGAATTGAGTTGAATTGAATTGAATTGAATTGAATTGAATTGAATTGAAGTGAATTGAAGTGAATTGAATTGAATTGAATTGAATTGAATTGAATTGAATTGAATTGAATTGAATTGAATTGAATTGAATTGAATTGAATTGAATTGAATTGAATTGAATTGAAGTGAAGTGAATTGAATTGAATTGAATTGAATTGAATTGAATTGAATTGAATTGAATTGAATTGAATTGAATTGAATTGAATTTAATTGAATTGAATACTTAGGTGTCGCTGCCCAATATTATATTTTCAAAACATTATCATCAAAATAACTAATTAAATATTCTTACATATTTGCGTAAATTTTCACTTTGGAAGCAAATTAAACATAAAAGTAAATGTCACTTTTAGCACTGAATATATGTTTTGCAGTGACTTTCAAACTTTAGAAAAGTCAAACCAACTTTTAAGTTCTTTCTATTCTTTGGCACAAACAATTATCTTTCTTTTTTGTTACTGTTTAAGAAACTAAAATTGCTGTTGTTCTTGGGGTTAACTTGTTCACCTCTGGATGACTTTAAAAAGTTGATATTTTCTGTTAGATCGCACCTGAAACTATGGAAAAGATATTCTTTACTCAAGCTCTTGTATATTATATTATAAATGTGTGGTAATGTCTTTAGATATTAAGTTTCCACTTTTTATTTTATTTCTTTACATGTATTTTTGCTTATATCAGAGTGTGTTTTAAATTCTTGGTTCTATTAGACATGTATACGAATTTAATGTGACATATATTAATACGAATTTTTTCTATCGAATCCTATGTCTTTTTTATTCAAATTTATCTTGCTTATTTTTACATTCCGCACAGTGGGGCGAATCACGTGGCTGCACCCGCGAGGAAATGATTTCATTTTATGATTCAGAGGGCAACGTTCCACTGCATTCGGCTGTACATGGCGGTGACATAAAAGCTGTGGAGCTGTGTCTAAAGTCAGGCGCAAAGATATCGACGCAGCAACACGATCTCTCGACGCCAGTTCATTTGGCTTGCGCTCAGGTATGTGTGTAAGAAGCTCAAAATAAAAATTATTTATTCTTCACGTGTGTATTTTTTATATTTTTTCTTAACATATAACATACCCACCTTTTGCCATGTCTGTGAAGGTATTAGAAATGTCTTTTTAGCTCCACGCAGTGACAAATATTCTGTGTACGCGACATTCAAACGAACTCCAAGCATTTGTAAATTTATATGTGTATTACTGCTGTTTATGTGTGTGCAGGAATTTGAAAATTGTTCACTAACGTCAACATCAACTGACACTGACAGTTTTTGCAGAAACTATTTAACGCACACACACTCACATGTTTGCAGCATAAACGAATGCCTACATAAATTAGAGATTTATTAATGTGTGTCAAAATAACAAAAATGCTCCAAAATATGTTTTGTGAAATGAAGGTTGGACAATATTTAGGTTTTTACTTAACAATTTGTATCATTAATTTTTGCCGAACAAAGTTGCTATGTTTAAAATGACATCAAAGCTATTTTTTGCTTTTGTGTACTTTTTCGCTATCTCTTACGGATACCCTGCTTCATTTATCCTACTATTTACATTCATTAGGGAAATAAAAGTGATGCCAAATTTTTATGAAAAACATAAGTTTTTGACATTAATTTTGTATCGAATCAACAGAGAATATATGCGAAAAAAAGGTCGAATTTCAACCACTGGTGAACTCTAGTTACAATAAAACACTTAAGTTTATAAGCTACAGTGGCTCACAACGAAAGTCGGACAGGCATTTCTTAGCACTTTCGCATTGATTTCAGAAATTAAAATGTATGAAGAATATTGCAATATATATTTTTTCAAAATGTTATTTTTGAACAAAATTAAAAAGAAATATAATTAAAAAATTAGAACATAACGGTGAAACAAATTTAAATAACGGTCCTTAAACCGTTATTCCTGCTTACAACTTTTTACTACTGTGGGAATAACTTCAGTCAAACACAAAACTTACAAAAAAAAAACATTTCTCGAAAAGTGAATCAATCAACACTGGCAAAAAGGCAGATCGTGATAGATTATTATTTGAAAGGAAAATTCGAGCGACAAATTTCCTAAATCGCCTTAAAAAGTAAATCAACAGTGCACGATATAATCAAGCATTATATGCAAGATAAGAGAATATGCAATAAAGACACACAGAAGCTAAAAATAAACTTAGCTCCAAAGATGAAAAATATTTTTTAAGAGAAATAATAAAAGACCAATTTTTATTTGCACTAAAACTAGAGGTCATGTTAAAACTCAATTTGAAAAAGAGTGTACACTCAGAAACAATTTGAAGAGTTTTGAGAAAAAAATGTTTAAATTAATGAATTTGTTGTTCTTGTGTTACTCTATTTGTTGTTTGGAATTTTGATTTACTTTAGTTTCTTTAAATTATTGATTTAGGTCACCACAACTACCCTCCTTTGAGTGCAAAACGCCTGACAGGAATACTTGCTAAATTGTTGCTTGAATTGCTAAAAGATGATGTTGATTGATTTTTCATATGGAAATGGTATCACATAGAAAACAGCCAGAAGAAATTAACTTTTATTCCTTAGCTTTGAGTTTAATATACACTTTTAAATAAACGCTTATGCCGGCGATTTTCATAGCCAAAATGGAATTAATAAATACGCCACATTTCAAAGTTAGGCTTTTGATGATACAAAAAAAATAAATTTTTCAAGCCTAAAGCACATTTTTCCTTTCATTTCAAAGTTTCGTAAAGAAACAATATTTGAACCACTTAACAAGAAGCCCTAATAACAAACTTTAAATTGTATTAATTAAGGTTAGCGACGTAATTGCAAGGCTTAATTAATAGCTTTAACAGCAAAGCATTACTTATCAACCATATTTGCGGCTAAATTCTGTTTAATCTGTTTTATAGCTGCTCCTAACCTTGCTCCTAAGACAATACTATAAAATATAACTGCATGTAAAACAACACCATGCAACCGAAGTGCAAAATACTTAGGACTCGCAGGCAGACTAATATTTCTTTATTAACTTTTTTACTTTAACTTATAATTAAAGTTAATAAAGACCAAAGATGAATCACAAAAATTAAGGAGAAAAGCGAAAAATTTTGCTTTAAGCTAAAACATAGCACACAAAAAAGAGTAACAAAGATGTAAGCGTGAAAGACTTTGGTACAAATAATAAAATTGCAATTGCAAAAATCTGCACTAAAGTGTAAGAAAATTATATTAAATTCGTAACAATAATTAATATGTGAATATTTAAGGAGTGTTGTTATATATATATATTGAGTGTTGATTATGAAATGAATAATAAATTTCGATTACAAAAATTTCAAAGCTTAATTAAACTGAAGTTTAATTTTGTAAACACAGCAATAATTTGATAAAACGTATCAGTTAAATTTTTTATTTGTCTAGCTTGTTAATGTTGATTTTGTGGCATCTATGTACAAGTGTGCGTTTATACTGGCTTTAACCGTTTTAATTTGCTTTTTGGTCACTCAAAGTAAATATTATTTAAACCAAAAAACACTCACACAAACGCACACACATACCACAAACATTGCCACAAAAATTAATAAACAGTTTGAAGTTTTCTTTATACATTTTCGAGGTGTTTTGTTAGACAACCTTTTCTCATTTGTATTTGCAAGAGAATTAAGGTGTAGAATCAGCATTTAAAAATGTAGTCTGGGGCTACGGCCTAATTTTCAAGGTTTATTTTGGAATTTTTTTATAAGAAAATAAAATGCAATCGTTTCAATTTTTTATATGGGCATTTCCAAACTGGCGTAATTACGTACGATTTGTACGAAGAATTATTAAAAAAGAATGAAAATGACTAAATTTTAAAAAGACTTTTTTTATATTTGCGTAGTAATTAGATACCACTTTACATTGTCCTACTCTGTGTTACGATATGTGGGAAAGAAAGTATAATCGAATTTCATCATACTGTTATTTTCTATTTTTGTATGAAGAAATTCATTTTTCCTTTTTAGACTAACTCACAAAGTAGCATCACACTTTTATACTTTACCCTGTACTAAAACTTTAAAATTTGTGTAATACATCGGTTGAATATGCATTCAAAGCATCTTCGAAGTCCAATTAGCTGTAAAATCGCTTCCTTCTGCCATTACATTTGAAAATGCATCACGAGTTTAAAATTTTCTCACTTAAATAATAAATTCCAAGTTAATGGTAAAATAAATCTCTGGTGGGATAGAATGTGTAATGAAATTAAAACAAATCTAAAAACTTAAATGTAATACGACATGCCAAAAAAATCAACACAGATTGGAACATACTTTGTTTTTCGTTGCTTACACCGTCTCACATTCTATCACACATGCAAATTTTGACTGTCGTAACACACAGTAGGACAATGTAAAGCTGCCTTAAGTAGCACTATATTAAGTACAACTAATGACAACAATCGATCCGAATTATTTAAAGATATAAGCAAATATATCGTTATTCCCATATGGGAATTTCCTTGGCTACGCACGTGACATTCGTACGACATTAATGAGTGGAATTTAACAAAGAAAAATTAAACTTACAGTTTTCTTATTATGATTTTTCAATAGTTTATTAAGCTCAATGTACAAGGTGTAAAAGCTAAAAGTGTTCAAAAGTTCAGATCTTAGATAGAAGCAACCAAAAATAATACGTTACGTGACTGAAAACTGAGAAAAATTTTATTAAGCTTTGTATTATACGAGTATTTATTATTCTTATTAAATTCCAACTTTCGTTAAAATTTTTCAAATTTTGTCACTTTGTGACAAAACTTTTGTTGCCAGTCATCATGTTCGATGCCATTTATTAACCGACTTCAAAAAGGAGGCGCATGGCAGAATAACCAGGTAGATGCACTAGAAATACTCTCTCTCCGACAACAAAACAATACAAAGGCGTAATTATAACGTCAGCTGTTTTGAAAATGTTATCTATTTTTACTTACTTATTTATTCAGTTTTGACAATGGCTTTTCTGGACTGCTTATAACTGCTTCTAGTCGCGATAATTCGAAAACAATTCATCAATTGTTAGCTTCCGTTCCAGCATGATAAAACTAGCAAACAATTGTCGATTTCATTTAATAAATTTAATGTTTTCCAACAGCAATTTCACTTGTCAAAATATATTTTGACAGTTTAAATCAGCCGTACATAGCTACACAAATAAATTGGTTACTACACAATCGAATAAGTAGTCGAATGAAGATTATATTAAAAGTAAACTTTCATTTGCTTCATTTAAGGCCAAACTACAATTCATTATGTATAATATCTTAAAACACGGCTCATTTTATGAAATTTTTAAGATTTTTGTTTAGTTTTTTTACATGTTTTCATACATTTTTCATACATAAAATCCGGGTACTCAATTGATTTATACGGTTACAAGTAAATTATACATACCTATGGCTGAACGAATAAACATAAATTGTCAATATAGACATCATAGCTACGCCAATGTTTTGCTCTCTCGTTTTTTGTTCTCCGAATTGCATCTACCTGGTTATTCTGCCATGAGGAGGCGTTTGTTGTTTTTTTGTTTTTTTTTTAATGTATATACATCGATCACTCCTAAAGTACTTACCCGATTGCCGCAATTTTTTCAACAGATAGAGACATAGACGCGGAGGTGCCCGTCTAAGAAATGGGCCGATATTCGACACAGGGGCGTGGCAATTTAAGAAAACCCCTGTATATCGAATAATATTAACACTAAAGTACTGAAATGTAGTACAGGGGTAGGCACAATTGTTAAAATTATGTTAAAAAAATTTGGCGTTATTCGATAAAGGGCGTGGCAACATAAGAAAAACGCTGTAACTTAAATAATATTGACACTAGGATACTGACATTAGGTAATAATTATGAAAAGACATAATTATGAAAATGTGCGGTCAAGAAAGTGGGCATTATTGGACAAAAGGGCGTGGCAATATAAGAAAAATACTGCTTCTCAGTTAAAATTGACACTAGGGTACTGGAAATTGGTGTAGGGGCTGGAACAATTATTTCAAATTATGGTCAAGAAAGTAGGCGTTATTCGACAAAAGCGTGGCAACATTAGAAAAACGCCGAAACTCGAATAATATTGACACTAGGATACTGAAATTAGGTAAAGGGGTAGGCATAATTATGAAAATGTGCGGTCAAGAAATAAGCTGTCGTTGGAAAAAAGGGCGTGGCAATATAAGAATAATACTGTATCTTAGTTAATATTGACACTAGGGTACTGGAAGTTAGTACAGGGGTTGAAACAATTATTACAAATTATGGTCAAGAAAGTAGGCGTTATTCGGCAAAAGCGTGGCAACATTAGAAAAACGCTGTAGCTCGAATTATATTGACACTAGAACACTGAAATTAGGTACAGGGGAATAATTATGAAAATATACGGTCAAGAAAGTGGGCAGCATTTTACAAAAGGGCGTGGCAATATAAGAAAAATACTATATCTTAGTTAATATTGACACTAGGGTACTAGAATTTGGTACAAGGGTAAGGTCAATAAAGTGGTCAATAAAGTGGGAGTTATAAGACAAAAGGACGTGGCAATATTAGAAAGACACTCTTTCTCAAATAATATGCACATTAGGGTAATACAATTCGTTACAAGAATGTGTACATTTATTACAAAACACTATGAAGAAAGTAGGCAGTAATAGACAAAGGGCGTGTCACTTTTAGAAAAACACTGTATCTCAGTTAATATTGACACTAGGATACTGAAATTTAGTACAAGGGGTAGGCACAATTATTTCAAATTATGGACAAAAAAGTGGGAGTTATTCGACAAAGAGCGAGGAAATCTTAGAAAAACACTGTTACTCGAATAATATTGACACTATGTTACAAAAATTCGGTACAAGAATAGGTAGAATTATAACAAAACACAATCAAGATGTAAGCGGAATTTTTCAAAAGGCGTGTCACCTGAGAAAAGCACTGTATCTCGAATATTGACACTAGGGTACCAAGATTCGTTACAAGTATGAGCAAAATTATTATCATAATCTTTAAAAAGGAAGAAATAAAAACTTTTTAACAAAAAAAAACCCCAACTTCAAAACCACTGCAAAGTAAAAAATAATTTTAAATTACTTTTCACATCAATTCTTGGTCAAATTTGATAATTTATTTATATTTATTATTAAATTAGCAATAAATATATTAATTTATCCATGAATATAAAACCTTTAAAGTTGGCGCTAATATAATCAGACTTTATAAAATTAACGCTCCGGTTTTAAAGGTTTTATATTCATGGAGAAATATGTTTATGATAATAATACAAAATTGAAAAAAATTATAATAATAACATTTCCAATTTAATAATAAATATAAATAATGTGAAAAATAATTTAAATTTTTTTTTCTTTGTAGTTGTTTTGAAGATGGTTTTTTTTTTGTTAAAAAGTTTTTATTTCTTCCTTTTTAGAGATTATGATAACAATTTTGCCCATTCTTGTAACGAATTTTTGTACCCTAGTGTCAATATTGGAGGTACAGTATTTTTCTTATAGTGACACGCCCTTTGAAAAATTCCGCCTACTTTCTTGATTGTGTTTTGTTATAATTCTACCTATTCTTGTACCGAATTTTCGTACCCTAGTGTTAATATTATTCAAGTTACAGTAATTTTTAAAGATTTCTACACCCATTGTCGAATAACGCCCACTTTTTGACCATAATTTGTAATAATTGTGTCTGTACTAAACATGTGTCCGTACTAAATTTCAGTACCCTAGTGTCAATATTAGCTGAGATACAGTGTTTTTCTAAAAGTGACACGCCCTTTGTCTATCACCGCAAACTTTCCTCATAGTGTTTTGTAATAATTCTACATATTCTTGTAACGAATTGTATTACCCTAGTGTCCATATTAGTCGAGATAGAGTGTCTTTCTAATATTGCCACGCCCAATTTTGTCCAATAACGCATACTTTCTTGACCGTAATTCATAATAATTTTACTACCCCTGTACCAAATTCCAGTAGCCTAGTGTCAATATTAACTGCGATACAGTATTTTTCTTATATTGCCACGCCTTTTTATCCAATACCTCCCACTTTCTTGACCGTACATTTTTATAATTATTCCTACCTCTGTACCTAATTTCAGTGTCCTTGTGTCAATATTATTTGAGTTAAAGCGTTTTTCTTATGTTGTCGACTAACGCCCACTTTCTTGACCGTAATTTGTAATAATTGTCCCTACGCTAGTATCAATTTTAACTGATAAACAATTTTTTTCTTATATTGCCACGCCCTTCTGTCCACGAATGCCCACTTTCTTGAGCGTATATTTTCATAATTATGCCTTCCTCTGTACCTAACTTCAGTGTCCTATTGTCAATATTATTTGAGTTACAGCGTTTTTTTAATAAAGCCACGCCCTTTATCACAAAACGCCTACTTTTTTGACAATAATTTGTAATAATTGTTTCTACTCCTGTACCTAATTTCAGTATCCTAGTGTCAATTTTATTCGAGTCACAGCGCTTTTCTCTTATTACCACGCCCCTTTGTTGAATACCGTCCAATTTTTTAGACGGGCACCTCCGCAGCTAATGTCTCTTTCTATTGACAAAAAATTGTGGCAATCGGTCTAGTACTTTAGGAGTTATCAATGCGCATACATTAAAAAAAAAAAACCAACCAAAAATTTTTCCAAAAAAAAGCCACGGGCCGAATTACAGCATCCGTGATCGCGCAATTTTGTACAAGATTGATAGGCACTTGTCTCGTCGTGCCTTTCGTAATTTTGCTCGATCACGGATGCTGTAATTCGACCCCAGGACAGAGCCCTGGGGAACGCCACACAGTGATTTAATCCAATGCAAAGGTTGGGAAAAAAATAGGAGGAGTTGTCGTAGATCCATAAAATTTGGTATTTAAGTTGAAATTATCTCTACTAGGAGATAATCAAAAATTTTTTGAAATCTGCTTACAACCACGCCTACCTCCCATATAACACATTGAAGTTATCAAAAAAAATTGAGTGAATCAAAAACACAACTTCGAAATACCAAGAGCCAGAACATCCAGACAACTAAATAGCCTTAAACACAGCGCAATCAAAATATTCAATTCATTACCAAATAAAATTAAAGAATCAAGGAATATTCAACTATTTAAGACTAACTTAAAATTGTACCTAATGAATTTAAGATAAGTTAATCAAAATATTTGATCTCATATATGTGATATCCTATTAAATTAATCAATATTGCTATTTATTTATATATTTTTAATTAAATTTTCCTCTTAGACACGGAAATTATTTCCGTCTGAGGATGCCATGTAACATAAATTATTATATTATTAATAAATTATTTTGCATAAATTTAAAAAAAAAAAATGTTATATTAAAACAACTCTCTGAAGAATCTTAAATATATATGTAGATTAAAAAAAAAATGTCACGCCCACCTCCCATACGTTTTTTACAATATTTGTATAGCATTGAGAAGGAGTAGTCGGATACCAATTAAATTGGGTATATATGTTTAAATGGACTTTATAAGATTACTTACGAAAAATTTTGCAAATCCACCCACAACCATGCCTACCTCCCATATCCCTTTCAGACCGTTATGCATCGATTGTGCAGGTAGCTTTTAGTCTTACTATTTTTACTTCTATTTGACGAATATTTATCAATTTTACATGTATCGATTGCGCAGGTTATTGTTTATGTTTGCCTTTTATATTGTTTAGCTGTTAATTTTGTCGTTTCTTAAACTTTCACGAAATTCTTGCGTCACATTTATTTTTTTTTTTAAATGAGTCGTAGAAGTTAGTTATTTTTTCATATATGTACTAAAATACTAATAGCGCAATTTTAGTGAAGTTGACACATTTTATTTAAAAAAATAACATATTTTAAAATCTCAAGTGATTTGACAACATTTGATGCAAAAAAAATATTTTCGGTACAAACTTTCGTTCCTTCAAAATTCTTGAAGGATATGAAAATAACAAAATTAAGGCATTGAATATGTTCTCATATCATATAAAGACCATTTACTTCAAAAAATCATAAAAAAATTCTAAGTAGCTTAGCGTCAGGTCTGAAAGCACAAAAATTTAAAACGCAAAAATTTTTTTCATATTGAAGTTATTAAAACAACTCACTCAAGAATCTTTAATATATGTATGTAGGATTTGATATAAAAATAGCAAAACCCGAATAAATGTTTTATTTTATAAAGATTATTTAATATTACAAAATTGGTTTTTGTTCACATGATAATTTCTAAAAGTATAAAAACGCAACCGATCTCTGGAACTTCAGCAAACGAACTAACAAAATTGAAAAACTGAAAAATGAAATAAAATATTCATAAGGCAAAGCTAACATAAAAAGAATCCTAAGGTATAAAAATAACAGGTGATGTGAAGTGATTGCTTCATCACTACCACATGTATATATTTGAAAAAAGTGCCACGCCCACTATTTCCTTAAGTTCTCAGAATTTAACATTGCATATAACATTGCTAATTTGTATTGAAATTCTTGTGACCTATGTCGGAATTTTTAAAAACCTTGTGCGGCGGCAGCATCATGTACTTTATTTGCATATGTTTAAAGATGAAATTCCCAGATTTCATAATACCGAGGAAGACCGAGCTTAGTTTATATTTTTCATAGAAAATAGAAAACAAAATTTTTATGGACCAATTTTGACTATCTGATAACTTTTAAAATATTCATGTAATCTACAAAATTTTTTCGTTAGAATAATGAAAATAAAGTATAATTTTATAAAAAGTTATAATACTTTGCTAGTAACAAATTTTTGTTTACTGAAATACATTGCTAAGTTGCATGAAAGTTTTAACCAATTTTTTGCTTAGACTTTAATTAATTTTTTTCTAACAAAAAAAAATTATATTTAAAGGATATCATTAATGAATTCTTCATAATTAAGCATTTCTTTTTAAGTTTGCATGACCACATTATAATAATAAATTGGTCGGAAAATTGATTTTTTTCGCCAAAATCCCACACAAAAGCGGTGCACTCTGAACATTACCAAGTTCAAATATTGAATCACAAAACTTTATTGCAAAATTTTTGATTTGAAAAACTAAAAATTTTTATCGAAAAAGGATCCAAGTTAAATTAATTTATAAATAATACCATCCTGATAAGATCTATCGAAAGCCTTCTCGATATCTAAAGAGACTGTAACATTACATTTTTTTTTTGTCGAAGATTATGCGAAACATAGTTATAAGATTTTAATAAATCATTTACAGTAAAATGTTCTTTTCTAAAACCAAATTGAAAGGGCAAAATATACTCATCACAAAGATTCTAGTCCATTTCAAGAATTTTTCCCAAATTAGATAGTAATGGTATAGGTTTAAAATTGTTGGAAATATGTTATTTTGGAAACTATTATTTTAATTCCTCTAAATCACCTACTTACATTACAGGGTGCCATTGATATCGTCAAATTGATGTTCACCATGCAACCTACTGAAAAGAAAATCTGTCTTACCTGTACGGATGTCCAGAAAATGACACCTCTTCACTGTGCCTCCATGTTTGATCACCCGGACATTGTGGAATATCTCGTCGGCGAGGGCGCTGATATTAACGCACTCGACAAAGAGCATCGTTCACCTCTACTACTAGCTGCTTCGCGTAGTGGCTGGAAAACGGTACATGTGCTCATTCGTCTGGGCGCCAATATCACCACCAAGGATGCTACGGCACGCAATGTGCTGCACTTTGTCATCATGAATGGTGGACGACTGCCCGAGTTTGCCGACGAGGTGGCCAAAACTCAATCACAACAACACCTCGAACAGTTGCTCAACGAAAAGGACAGCACCGGCTGCTCACCGCTACACTATGCCAGCCGTGATGGACACATCCGATCGCTGGAGAATCTCATTCGCCTCGGTGCTTGCATCAACCTTAAGAACAACAACAACGAAAGTCCATTGCATTTTGCCGCTCGCTTCGGTCGTTACAATACAGTGCGACAGCTGTTGGATTCCGAAAAGGGTTCGTTCATCATTAACGAAAGTGACGGTGAGGGCCTCACGCCGTTGCACATTGCCTCACAGCAGGGTCACACGCGTGTCGTACAGTTGCTGCTCAACCGCGGTGCGCTGCTGCATCGTGATCATAATGGTCGTAATCCACTACAGCTGGCAGCGATGTCAGGCTACACACAAACAATTGAGCTGCTACATTCGGTGCACTCTCATCTGCTGGATCAGGTCGACAAGGATGGGGTAAGTGTAAGGCAAGGGAGGTTTTCAAAGTTCAAAGCCCCATTGAACGCGAAGTTTTATATAATTAATATATAATTTATAATATATTATTAATTATAAATATATAATTAATAAAAAAAGTCTGCCTCTAAGTCTGTCTGAACATTAAGAGCCATTTTGTTCACACAGAGATAAATTTATCCCCGAGTTAATGCCATGATTTTTCCAGTTTTTCATTTGTTCACAGTGAGTTAAGCATTTAACTCTTTAAGCTGGAGATAAAAATTTTGGCGAGATAGCTTATCCCCAGAAATATTTAACTCGTGAAAATTGGTGAGTTAAGATTTTTAATTCGCTCTCATCACTCTCATTTTAATATTTTTTATTTACTTGGTGTCAAAATATTAAAAATACAGATTTTTAAACATAGGGAAACAGCATTGGGGGTTACTGATTTCGAATCTGGTGTCAGAATTTTAAAATTCAAGATGTTGGATAAGGTTGCCACCTTAATTTTTTATTTTTACGAATATGGGGCTGGCGCGGATTAAAGGGTAAGAATGGGTCGCTGAATCCGAATCCGTTGTCAAAATTTCAAAATTCGAAAATTTTTCTACACATAGGGCTGCCATCTAAAAATGTTTTATTTTAAGAATTTTAAACATGAGGAAAGAGTATTGGGGGTCGCTGATTTCGAATCTGAAGTCAGAATTTTAAAATTCAAGATGGTGGATAGGGCTGCCACCTTATTTTTTATATTTTTATGAATTCGTGGCTGGCAAAAAAAATGGTACACCAAAAATAGGTCGCTGAATACGAATCCATTGTCAGAATTTAAAAATTATAAAGTTTTGAAATAATAGGGTTGCCACCTAGTAATATGTATTTTTAAGAATTTTAAGCATTATTTAACAGCGTTAGGGAGTCACTGATTTCGAATCTGATGTCAGAATTTTAAAATTCAAAATGGTGGATAGGGCTGCCACCTTAATTTTTTGTATTTTTATGAATTCGGAGCTGGTGTGATTTAAAAGGTAAAAATGGGTCGCTGAATCCGAATCCGTGGTCAGAATTTCAAAATGACTGTTTACGTGAAACACGACTGTTTACGTGAAACACGTAAACACCGTGTATATTAAACACGTCCGCTCGATCTACTCGCTACAAGTCGCACGAGCGCTGACAGTTGTCGTTCGGCAACAGCAAGGTTGCGCCAGCGTCTTATGTTTTTTTATTCGTTCTACTACCCAAAGTGAAAATCATCATTGCAACAACCCACTCATCCAGAAGACAAGGACATCACCACGACAAACTGTTAGCGTATATACGCTTTACATAGTTTATTGCTCAGTTTATTTAGTTACTCATGCATACAAATGCATTCCTTTGATATATACATATTACATTTGTTACATACATACATTTGTTCATGCTCTTTTGTTTTTGAGCTATACATTCTTTTAATAAATCACTCATGTTATACATCTTGAAGCAGTTAGACGTCGCTTTTATTTCACCGCTAGATAAGTTAACAGGTTATGGGCCAAGCGTGCTGATAATTTAAACAGAAATGGAGGACATAAAGATTGGCAAGCTCGAGAACGAGGAAGGTTGGACAATTTGGAAGTTCCAGATTAAGGTGGTGCTAAGAGCAAGTAGCCTTTGGGAAATCGTAAGTGGAGCTGTAGTTAAACCAGAACCTGAATCCGAGCAAATCAAGTGGATGGCAAATGATGCCAAGGCACAGAAAATTCTGGTGGTTGCAATGGGAGAAGAATAGGGTTGCCAGACGGGCTGGATTCGGCTGGATTGTCCAGCTTTTTTTATACTTGTCCAGTGTCCAGCTAAGATAAAATTTGTCCAGCGAAATAGAAATTTTGGAAAAAAAATTAAAGCAAAGATGTGTGTGTGTTATAAATATCCTTATTAGTACATTTAACACGTATTCCCTTCGTTACCATCACTTATAACACATTAGTCAACACTGATTGTACATTTTTGTGCAATATTATATTAAAAAGTATCATCTCTGATATTTTCGCTGTTCTATCATCACTAACACATCTGCTGACACTTCAACAGCTGATCTCATTGAAAGAAGTAGCAGGTAGGTAGTAACCAAGATTTATTTTATTTTTTTTCTTAATTAGTTTTATAATTTTAAGAACTTATTAAAATGGAAATTGATGAAGCTGGCCCATCGAAGAGAAGACTTACGAGTTTCTGTGAACAATGGAAAGTATTTCCAAAATACGCTAAGTGGATACGGAAAAAAGATGATTATACGGCCGAGTGTAAATTGTGTCACACAGATATTTTAATAAAATATGAAGGCTGTGGATCGCTAAATAAACATATAACAACAAAAAAGCATGTAAAAATGGAGATGTCGCAGAAACTTTCTCAATCTATTTCAAAGTTTGTTGTCCCAACAGAGACAAATATTGAAACCCAAATCGCCAGGGCGGAGTTAGTATGTGTTTACCACAATGTTGTACACGGTCTTAGCTACAATAGCCTCGATTGCCAAATTAAGCTAAGCGCGGTTTTATATTGTGACAGCAGAATAGCCAACAATATTACTTGTGGAAGAACAAAAGCAGCAGCAATTGCCCGAAATATTTTGGCCCCTTATTCACAACAAGTAACTATCGATGCTTTAAAGAAGAACTATTATTTCTCCGTGAGTAGTGATGCTTCCAATATTGGTAATATTAAAACCTACCCATACGCTGTTCAATATTTTGATCCCGAGTATGGAATTCGCAAACAAGTGTTAGACTTCTATAACGACCCTCATGAAACTTCAAGGGATATTTTTTCAAATATAATGAGAATAACAAATGATTGCGATTTAGAAATGAAACAAATAACATCATATAGTGCTGACAATGCCGCTGTTAACTACGGTATTCACAACTCGGTTTACCAAAAATTTAAAGATACGTCGGACCAAATTATTAAAGCCAATTGTAATTGTCATATTTTAAACAATTGTGTTAAAAGATCACTAAATGAATTATCTGTTGACATAGAAAACATTATCATAAAAATATTCAATGAGTTTAGTTCATCGGCGATGACCACTGAGAAATTAAAAGATTGTTTTGTATTCGCTGGTATAGAATATAAAGAACTTTTGAGACATATTGCAACGAGGTGGCTTTCCCTATTACCAGCTATAGATCGCCTTATTCTTTGTTGGCCCGCTGTAAAAATGTATTTTTTAAAAAAAGGAAAAAATAAATGCCAAAAAGTTTTATGGGAATTTATTTCATGTGGAGTTTCGACAAATGATAGCAATGAAGAAGATGAATGCAAAACTGAAGGCTTGTCGGAAACATATTTGTATTTCATTCACAACATAATGCAAGAATTTCATACAACTATTATATGTCTTGAAAGTGACTCTTATACAATTTTGGAGATGCACGATATAATGACTCGACTTATGAATAGCCTTCAATGTAGAATAAAGGATAAATTTTTTGGCAGTAAGGCTAACACCATTTTGAAAAATCTTTTACCCAATGAACAAAATATATTTAAAACTGAAGCAGAGAAATTTTTAAAAACTGCTGTCGATTATTTAGAAAACCGTTTTGACTTTGGCGACGACTCCTTTTTTAAAAAAATTAAATTTTTAAATTTACAAAAAAATCTATTTTCTTGGGAAGATTTACAACAACTTCCGCAAATTCTTAAGATATCTGAATCAATAGACAACGATTCATTATATGGCGATTATTGCTGTCTTCGTGAAGTTTATGAACAATTGCCAAAAGACTTGTCAAACGACAAAATATGGTCTCAGTTTTTTAACAAAAATGATAAGAATGATTTCGAAAATTTAAGAAAAGTTGTAGGTTTCGTGTTTTCAATACCTGTAAGTAATGCGTTTTGTGAAAGAGTGTTTAGCATTTTAAATAACCTTTACACCAAAGAAAGAAATCGAATGTCATTCGACCTAATTAAAGCAGAAATATTAATACGTACAAATTTAGAGCAATCTTGTAAAGACTTTCAAAAATTTTTATTAACTTCAAAAGGTACGGAATTGGCAAAGTCCGTAGGTTCAAATGCGAAATATATGTGGAATAAAAAGTAATTTAACATGGTTTTAAATAAAAGGCGAAATCTCTTAGACAATACTTGCTCATGCATGAACTATACATAGTTATTTTCATTGATTTATGTTATAAAAATGTAATTTATTTCATATACTTTAGTTATTTAAACTAGAATGAATTGTTATTTTTTTGTTAATTAAATTTTTAATTGTTGTTCTTTTTATATTAAGATTTTTGTTTTTTTGGCTTTTTGTGTTTATTGTTTATGTTTAATTCTCAGAGGTTTGAGTGAAGAGTGCAATTTTTTTTTAATTTTTTAAAGTATTATTCTAAATCTCAAAAATTGGAAAGACTGAATTAAAAATATTTAAGTTCAATTGTATTACTTTATGTTTTTAACAATGTTAAAAAATGTTTATTAAATAAAACATTTTTATACAAAACTAAACTTGGAATTTTTTTCGTAGACATTTTTTGAAAATGTCCAGCTATTTTTGCAAAATCCAGTTTTTTTAATCCGAATGTCCAGCTTTTTGCGAATCTGGATCTGGCAACCCTAGAGAAGAACCACTTATGCACGTTATCAACTGCGATACTTCTGCCGCCATGTATGCTGCGTTAGAAAGTGTGTACGAGCAAAAATCTGAAACGTCAATTCATCTATTGCAACAACAATTTTTTCAATATGCAAAGAATCCAGAGGACAGCATAGCAATGCATATAGCAAGATTGCAGAAAATCGCGAAGCAATTGGAAGATCTTGGTGAGAAAATTTCTGAAACCATGCTTGTGACGAAAATCCTAATGACGTTGCCGGACCAATACAATCATTTCTTTGCGTCATGGGAAGCAACCGAAAAGAAGGAAAGAACGTTGAAAACATTAACAGCGCGTTTGTGCATGGAAGAATCCAGATTGGGTGTGCAGCCAATAAAGCAGGATGCGTTCGTGGCTAAGCAGGTAAATAAGCCAGGCAATAAGCAGCAGAAAGGCAAATGTTTTATTTGCAAAAGGCGTGGACATTGGAAAAAGGACTGTCCAAATAGAAAAAGTAGCGAGAAACTAACACGAGGCGATGCGTTTGTAAGTGAGGTTATGTTTGTGCAGTCAAACATATCACAAGAAACCAGTTGGTATATGGACTCTGGTGCTAGTGACCATATGTCGCATCGCAAAGAATGGTTTAAGAGCTACGCTAAGCTTGATAATCCAAGGGGTGTAAGAATTGCTGATGGATCCATTGTACAGGCGTATGGTAAGGGCGACATTGTTGTAGAGGCTTATGATGGTAATGAGTGGAACGTGAAGTATTTAGCTGACGTGCTTTTTGTGCCAGATATAAAGCTTAATTTATTTTCATCTAATGCATGTTTAGACAAAGGCTACTCATTAAAAGCACATGGAAACAGTTGCTATTTTGAAAAACAAGGCAAAGTGTGGCTTCAAGGTACTCGCGAAGGCTCAAAGTTGTTTAAGCTGTTTTTAAAGGTTCAACACTCCGAACTACAAGCGAACATTTCTGTTAAGTCCGAGTCGCTGCAACTGTGGCATGAGCGTATGTGTCATCAAGCAAAGGAACACGTAAAGAAATTGCTGCGTCAGCAAAATGTCTCATTTGGCGACACTGATTTTTTATGTGAAGGATGTATCATGGGTAAGCAGCATCGCCTACCATTTCACCAGAGCATAAACAGAGCAAGCATGTCAGGTGAGCTGATACATACTGACTTGTGCGGACCTATGCAAGAGACGTCATTTGGAGGCGCTCGTTATATGCTATTATTTCGAGACGACTATTCTAACTATCGGTTCGCCTATTGTATAAAAACGAAATCAGATGTTTCATCGGTTCTGGAATGGTTTTTGGATCGAGTGGAAGCTGAAACTGGAAAAAGGGTACAGAGGATCAGGTCAGATAATGGATTCGAATACGTCAACAAAGATGTGACTGAAATTCTACGTAAGCGTAAAATTGTTCATCAAAGGTCTACACCTTATACGCCAGAACATAACGGGCGCGCCGAAAGGGACATGCGAACTTTAATTGAAGCCGCAAGATCAATGATTCACGCAAAAGGTCTAAGCATGAAATATTGGGGCGAGGCAGTACAAAATGTCGTTTTCACCTTGAACCGGACTGGTAGAAGTCAATCCGATGGAAAGACGCCATTTGAGTTATGGTTTGGGCAGAAAGCAGATTTATATGTGCTTCGAGTCTTTGGATCAGATGCATATGTTCATGTTCCACAAGAGAAGCGTAGAAAGCTAAATGCGAAATCTAAAAAAGGCATTTTCGTTGGGTATGAAGAGCACTGTAAAGGTTACAGAATCTGGATACCACAAGAAAGAAAAATTGAGATTTCAAGGGATGTCATCATCAACGAAGTTCGCAACGATGTCGTTTTTGTGCAAGAGCAAGATGCAGTTGCAGCTGCGCCAACAAAGGCTGTAGTATCAGAAGAAACTCCTAAAATCAGTATTAAGGAAGAATACCAAAATTGTGTTTTCGAAGATGTTGTTAATGGTGTAAGTACGGACAATCTAGAAGTTCGTGGTATAGTTACTCGTTCAAAAAGCAAGGAGTTGGAAGCAGCAACGTTGCATTGTGCATATTTGGTCAATACTGAAACTCCTACAAGTTATCAAGAGGCATTGTCCAGCGATTTTAATATGCAATGGAAGCATGCAATGGATGAAGAGTTTCAGTCTTTAATCAGCAACAACACATGGAATTTGGTGAGTCTACCAAGAAACAAAACAGTCATTTCAAATAAATGGGTATACAAAGTCAAGCGTAAGGAAAATGGTGAGATCGAGAGGTTTAAAGCGCGCTTAGTTGCACGTGGCTTTACTCAAAAATTCGGGGCTGACTATGAGGAAACTTTTAGCCCGGTGGCCAAGTTTACGTCGATTCGAATGATTTTGGCGATGTCCAATGCGCTTGATTTAGCGATAAAGCAGTTTGATGTGAAAACAGCGTTTTTATATGGCACACTCGATGAGGAAATTTATATGCATCAACCTACTGGCTATGAAGACGGTAGCAACAATGTGTGTAAGCTGAAGAAAAGTCTTTATGGTCTTAAGCAAGCATCAAGGTGTTGGAACCGTAAATTCACACAGATGTTAGAGGGCTTTAATCTTAAGGCCAGCACAGCAGATCCATGCGTTTTTGTAGGGAATGTAAAAGGGACAAAGATAATACTTGCGATCTACATCGATGACGGCATTATAGCAGCGCAGTCGACAGAAGCGCTTGACGAGATAGTCAACTATCTTAAAACTGAATTTGACATAAAGGTGTTTGAGTCCATATTCTACCTGGGTATGGAAGTTATCAAGCGGCCGGACAAAATCTTAATTCGACAAGAAGCGTATGCAGAAAAAGTGTTGGAACGATTTGGTATGTTGGACGCCAAGCCGGTGACAACACCAGCGGAAGGCGTGCAGTTAGTTGTTGCAGATAACGGTCAGCGGCTGCATTATCCATATCGTGAGGCGGTAGGGTCATTGATGTACTTGTCTATGATCACACGGCCGGACCTTGCCTTTGCAGTATCTTATGCAAGTCGATTTTTGGACACATATCATAGCGAAAATGTCACTATGGTTAAGCGAATTTTCAAATATTTGCGTTTGACTACTAATGAAGGTATTTGGTTTAATAAAACTAATGATTTATCTTTGATTTGTTATAGTGATTCGGATTTTGCTGGCGATATTGAAACCAGACGCTCAACTGGTGGCTACGTAATTATATTCTGCGGTGGGCCTATCTCATGGTCATCAAAGATTCAACCAACAGTAGCTCTTTTAACGACAGAGGCAGAATACATGGCAGCGTGTGAAGCAGTAAAGGAGCTAATTTGGGTTCGTCGGTTGTTAGGTGAACTATCTGGTGATTTTGTTGTGCCAGAACTTTGCTTGGACAATCAAAGCGCTATTAAATTGGTAAAAAATCCTCAATTTCACAAGAGAACCAAGCACATCGAAGTAAAGTACCATTTCATCAGAGAGGTTTTTGAAAACAACGCATTTACATTGAAGTATGTGCCATCAAGTAAGCAGCAGGCGGACATTTTAACAAAACCCTTAAAGAAACATAGTTTCAATTATTTGAAGTCTCTCTTAAGCATTTATTCAATACTTAAATATGAATAAACGGATCAATAAAAGTGGAAGTGTTAGCGTATATACGCTTTACATAGTTTATTGCTCAGTTTATTTAGTTACTCATGCATACAAATGCATTCCTTTGATATATACATATTACATTTGTTACATACATACATTTGTTCATGCTCTTTTGTTTTTGAGCTATACATTCTTTTAATAAATCACTCATGTTATACATCTTGAAGCAGTTAGACGTCGCTTTTATTTCACCGCTAGATAAGTTAACACAAACTCAACAAGGAAGACTTCTATCAACGGATAAACAACAAATAACTACAAACACCCATCAACACTCAAAAGAATCAATCAACAATATTATAACACCACAATTGTTTTACCAAAAGGTATAGAATAATAAAATTTAATTGTTCCCAACCCACTCTCACCCATTTGTTCTCTTTTTCCGCCAATTTATCCACGATCGTTCGCTACCCGAACATTTGGTCCATACGAGCCGGATAGCGAAACCAGCACCCAAAATTGGCCAGGAAAATTGTGCGACTCCAACGTCCACGAAAAAGAGACCCTCACAAAACACAAGAGACACAAACAAAAGCGAGCAACAAACACACTTGAAAACACTCCGAGAAATACAAAAATACACCCAACCCTTCCCAAACAAAGAAACACAGTGAGTTTACATTTATTCATTTTTATTAAGTGCTTTTGAATAATTGTAAACGAAAGATTTAAAATTTACTACAAATATTGGTACACAAAAGTCTAAAATACACACAAACACCGAAGAAAAAACTGCACGAACAAACTTTCGTCGCAACAAAAACACCGGCAAATATTTTAAAACATAAAAAATTGAAATATAAAAAGTGCACAAATATTACAAATCTTTCACTCGCGGACACTTAAAATCACTTATATAAAAGTCTGGTTTTAAACTATTTATCCGCAATAAAAATATTTTAATTTTACTTTGACAGCTTGCACGAAGTTAATTGTTTTGCAGCTGATTGATTTGTTTGTTAACTTCTTTGTTCGTTTACCCACCCGCTCTTTTGCTTTTACGTATATACATACGTACATACATACGCACATTCTAAGCAATAGAAAAGATCTCATTGGGTGTTGCCACCTCGAGAAAAACTTTTGTGGTACCCTATAAAAAAAAAAACAAAAAAAATTGTGGGATTTTTCAAATTTACCCGATATTGCTAAAAATTTATTTCATTTGGAAAAATTGTTAACACATTGCGATTTCTTAACCCATTAAGGACATTTAACCCTTTTTAACAATTTTTTCAGTTTTTCTGGAATTTTTCGGAGATTTCAATATCAATTTAATTTTAAACTCAAAATTTTCAAAATTTTTGCTTGCTAACCCATTAGCACCCTAAATAAAAATTAATTAAAATCTTATTTTTTCTCAATTAAAGTAATTGGTGAGACCCTTAACCCAATTAATACTCTAAATTTGCGATTTTTAAACAAATTTTTGCACCAATTAAATTCTTAACCCTTTACCACCCTTAACCCTTAATTTCAGGCAGCATACGAAGCTGTGCGGGAAATGCCTGAAGACCCAAAAGCGCCTCTGGATCAGGAAAAATTCAAGGCAAGGTACCAAAAGACGTACCAGGCATATGTAAACTGTTGTGCTTCAATAACAGAACATATCGAAACAATGAAGGCTTTCGAAGAAAAACCCAAAACTTCGACCCCACAAAAAACCCTAGCTTCGGAACAACACCCTATAATAAATCTTCCATTTTGAATGGAGATTATTCCACATGGCCAACGTTCAGGGACCTGTTTACGGCCCTATACGTTAATAATACACACTTGAGCAATGTGGAAAAACTTTTCCATTTGCTGCAAAAAACCCGCAGCGATGCTAAGGACATAATAAAAAATGCCCCATTGACAAATGAAGGATTTTTTATGGCGTGGAGTAATCTCGTCGACCAGTACGAAAATAAAAGAATGCAAATAAACGCGCAACTCAAAACGCTCCTTAATTTGCCACAAGTTCTTATAGAGTCAGGAAGCTCTATCAAGACACTTCAAAGGACAATAAATAATTGTCTTTGGACCCTAAAAACCCTAGAGATAGATACGGATAGTTGGGATCCTATCTTAGTGTACATTTGCTCTACCAGACTACCCAAGAGTATCTTAGAGGGCTTTGAAAATTCTCTAATCGATAACTCCACAATTCCTGAATGGAAAAGTCTGGACAAATTTCTGGCCCATAAGTTTAAAACACTCGAATCGGTTGGCGACATTAAAGGTTTTGTGTAGACAAAACTAGGTTGTGTAGACAAAACCTAGTCAACCAAACCCTTCCAGTAGCTCTGGACCCAGATGGGCAGAAAAGCGCATTAATTCGTACCACATAAATTTGTCAAAAAATCCTGACACACAAAAATTCAAACCCATGAATGCCAAACCCGAATATGAAGCTGATGGAGCTATCTGCAGGCTTTGTAATAGCGAGCACACTCTTCGGGAGTGCCCAAGCTTCATCTCCATGAAAGTGGATGATCGCCTAGCCACAGTTCAGCAAGCTGGATGCTGCTTTAACTGTCTAGCAGTCTCCCATGGAGTAAATGACTGTAGGAGCGGATATAACTGTCGATACTGCAATAAGAGGCACAATTCCTTATTGCACAGAAGTATCACAGGACCAGAGCCCACCCCAAGCACGAGTGCTCAAGTCAAAGAAACAGCTGAGCGAAAAAGCTCTACAAGTCAGGCATTCTCAACACACTCATTCATCAGTCCACTAACTCTACACTCACTAACCCAACAAATGAGCTCGAAGTATCTAAGGCAATTTCTTCACACTTTGCGGCCAGCAGAAAGAAGAATCTGCTAGGAACGGCAATGGTCAGCATAGAACACCAAGGAGCCACACACACAGCAAGAGCCCTCATTGACTCTGGATCTGAGGCAACATTTATAACAGAGCGCCTGAGAAAACGAATTGGTCTTGCAACCCGATCAATAGGTGCGCAGATAACGGGTCTGAACCAGACAGTTTCTGCAAGCCCGAAAAAGTGCTGTGAGCTGACATTGCGATCCTCAATCAATCCAACCCTTAAAATTGAGGCCCAGGCCCTGGTGATGAAGACTCTCACATGTGATTTACCTACACACTCGATTGATTCGAGCATATGTGAGACCCTGTCTGGCCAGAAATTGGCAGACTCCCAATTTTATATGTCTCGACCCGTGGATGTGATCATCGGCTGTGATGTCTATCCACTCATTATTCACCGTGGTGTTCAGCGCAATATAGGCGGATGCTTACTAGCGCAAGAATCCGAATTTGGATGGATTCTATCTGGACCGGTTCTTGAGTCAAAACCCAACAAAATTGTGTCGTTACACAACACAATTAAAAGTAACGACTACTTGACTCTGTTAAAAAAAAACCGAAAGAAGAACCCAACCCTAACAAAAAGAACGCACATTGTAAAGAACGTAAGATCTCGAGACATATTGCTATGACAGAATATCCAAAAGCATAAGACTGGTCCAATAACCCATTTGGCACCACCCAAGACTTTAAACCCAAAAAGTCATCTGCCATAGCACCCAAAGAAATCAAACCCAAATTTTCTTCACTGCCACGAGCTCCTCGAGTCATCGCCAATAACTCACCCATCCGTCGTTCTCACACGATAGATGAGAACTTCAATCAACCGACCAAGGAGAAAAAGGCGAAACGAGATAGGCTTAATCCACTTAGCAAGAAAAAACGATCTTCCGATAAATACACCCCGCTCGTCAAAAACAGCGGTCCTAACCCAAGATCACTTTTTGGACTCGAGTAAAATAGTTCAAGCCGAACCCGATATGAGAAACTCCACCCATAATAAAAGAAAATTTTACTCATTAAAAACGTAGTGGTTCTAACCTCCACTCAACTCTACTCTACTCTACTCTACTCTACTCTACTCTACTCTACTCTACTCTACTCTACTCTACTCTACTCTACTCTACTCTACTCTACTCTACTCTACTCTACTCTACTCTACTCTACCCTACCCTACTCTACCCTACTCTACCCTACTCTACCCTACTCTACCCTAATCGAAATAACAAGTGAGAAAATTACACTCGTATGCTATAAGATATACACTGAATATTAAAAATGAATATTTGTATTTTACTCACTTAAAATATCTGTTTAGAACCCTACTTATCTTTTTTAGTTTGCAGACACTGCAAGGCGGGCGGAATGTTTACGTGAAACACGTAAACACCATGTATATTAAACACGTCCGCTTGATCTACTCGCTACAAGTCGCACGAGCGCTGACAGTTGTCGTTCGGCAACAGCAAGGTTGCGCCAGCGTCTTATGTTTTTTTATTCGTTCTACTACCCAAAGTGAAAATCATCAATGCAACAACCCACTCATCCAGAAGACAAGGACATTACCACGACAAACTCAACAAGGAAGACTTCTATCAACGGATCAACAACAAATAACTACAAACAGCTATCAACACTCAAAAGAATTAATCAACAATATTATAACACCACAATTGTTTTACCAAAAGGTATAGAATAATAAAATTGAATTGTTCCCAACCCACTCTAACCCATTTGTTCTCTTTTTCCGCCAATTTATCCACGATCGTTCGCTACCCGAACAATGACAAAATTTTATAATAATAGGGCTGCTGCCACCTAATAATATGTATTTTCAAAAGTAAAAGCAACCCTATTATTTCAAAATTTTATCATTTTTAAATTCTGACCATGGATTCGGATTCAGAGACCTATTTTTGGTATTCCATTTTTTTGCAAGCCCAGAATTCATAAAAATACAAAAAATTAAGGTGGCAACCTTATCCTCAATTTTGAATTTTAAAATTCTGACTTCAGATTCGAAATCAGTGACTCCCTAACACTGTTAAATAATGTTTAAAATTCTTAAAAATACATATTATTAGGTGGCAGCCCTATTATTTCAAAACTTTATAATTTTTAAATTCTGACCATGGATTCAGATTCAGCGACCCATTTTTGGCATACCATTTTTTTGTCAGTCCCGACATAAAATATTCATAAAAATACAAAAAACCTAGGATGGCAACCCTATCCACCATCTTGGATTTTAAAATTCTGACTTCAGATTCGAAATCAGCGACCCCCCAATATTCTTTTCTCATGTTTAAAATTCTTAAAATAAAACATTTTTAGGTGGCAGCCCTATGTGTAGAAAAATTTTCGAGTTTAAAATTTTGACAACGGATTCGGAATCAGTGACCCAATTTTACCTAGTGTTTCTCCCGGAGTTGAATTCGCATAAAAAAACAAAAAATTAGGCGGCAACTCTATCCGCCATCTTGAATTTTAAAATTCTGACACCAGATTGGAAAGAAGTAACCCCCCATACTGTTTCTTCATGTTTAAAATTCTTAAAAAATTATTTAGTTGGCAGCCCTGTGTAGAAAAATTTTAGAATTTTGAAATTCTGACATCAGATGCAAAATCAGCAATCCATTTTTACCTAGTGTTCACTCCAACCCCCGAATTCGCAAAAATAAACCAAAAATCCCCACACATTTCTTAATTAATGAGCAACACTCTAACATTCCAATGGAAATCGATATAAACTGAGAGTGAGTTTATGCTATAAGCATAAAGCCGGGATAAAATGTGAACAAAACCACTTTTTTGTCTCCCGATTTATACGCCTGGTATAAAATTAACCTAGAGATAGTTATCCCCGAATTAAATCATATTTATGCCCTTTGTGAACAAAATGGCCTTAAATGATGTAAAAAACGAATTTAGAAAATTATGAAAATATTTTAAAAAAGGTCGTGCCTAACTTTAATTTTGAATATAATTTATAATTTTAATGTATAATGATTAGGTATGGGTCAATACTGAAAAATGTGTCCGTTAAAATTAACTCGATGCAAACAAATATAACTATCCATAACAATTTATTGTACGATTTGTGGGGGGAATATATTTGTTCAGTTACAGTAGCTCAAAATATCTTGTCTTTTATTCCTTCTGCTCAGAACACTGCCTTGCATCTGGCCACAATGGAAAACAAGCCTCATTCAATTGCCGTCTTGCTATCCATGGGCTGCAAGCTGCTCTACAACTACATGGACATGAGTGCCATCGACTATGCCATATACTATAAATATCCGGAAGCTGCATTGTCTATGGTCACGCATGAGGAGCGTGCCAACGAAGTGATGACCATGAAATCAGACAAACATCCCTGCGTGACCTTGGCACTGATTGCCTCAATGCCAAAAGTTTTCGAAGCGGTGCAGGACAAGTGCATAACGAAGGCGAACTGCAAAAAGGACTCCAAGAGTTTCTATGTAAGTCTTGTGAAAACACATGAGTTTCGTAAAAGCGAACGACGGTATGAAGTTGGCGCATTTCTTCTACTTAATTTTGTTAGAGTAAATAATATTACATAAAAAAATGTTTCTCAATTTTTTTAACTTCTTGACTTTTCTTCCAACACACATATAAAACACAACACAACCACACACATACACACACCCAAACCCAAACAAAAATGCGTCTTTACACACAACTGCAGATTAGGTACTCCTTCTCCTTTCTTCAGTGTCCTTTTATGTTTGCAAAAATGGACGAGAAAACCGGTGAATCGATCTCGCCTGCGAATTTTGCTCCATTGCCAGCTTTAAATGTAAGCAAACATTTGTGGAGAGCCAAAGTGAAAGCAAGGAAATGCGTGAAATGATTTTTCTTTGTTTTTTTTTTCATCGTCGTTTTCCTTCAAAGTTTTGTTTTGTTCTATTTTGTTTGTTTAATATTTTGCTAAGAGTAAAAACTGGGGTTTTGCAGATGAATGCCTTTAACGTTAATCTTTCAGTTATCATGAGACTTTTTTATGAGACGGAGATAAATAAATAAAAAAATTCAATTTCAACATTTCGAGATTAAAACAGCATTAATCCTGGTATTATCTGCGATGCTTTACAATAATTTTGGGGTAAACAAAAGATGTCCAAATAGCTTCAACGAGAAACGGCAAGTCCCACAATACTAGCTGTGGATAGGTTAGCAAAATGTAGGACTAACTAATACATGCAAAGGCTCATTTTTATACTGCTGCTTTTATGTGTGCACTTTATGCCCTTATCTTCCCAATCAGCCAATCAAGCTTGGAATAAGTTATAAAGAAGCTTAAAATCGTAAGCATCAAGCTTGGAAAAAGCTTACGATAACTATTGGAAAATGCTTACAAGTAATTGCAGAATAAACGAAAACGATCCCTTACAGAAATATTCCTTACTATAAGCTTAATCCAAGTGTTTCCTTACAATTGGAAATTAGTATTTCAATACGCAACTTTTATGTATAAATTATTTACCAAACAATGCTCAGCCATCTTAATTGAGAAATAAGAATAAAAAAAGAAAATTCGCCGGTACCGTTCTAATTTCTCACTACACGCTCAGAAATCTTGGATTAAATTCTAATAAAAACTTTATTGTATATATGACCACACCAGAATTGCATTAGAATCTAATATATGTCAAATTTTAAAATTGAATTCTAATCCCATAATACTAATTTCTAATACAGAATTGGAATAGAAACTATGTTTAGAACAATACTATTCTGGTTTATATTTTAATACATTTGTAATCAAGTGTAATACTTCAGTTATTAAAAAGTAATACGAATAAAAAAATTTTTATTAAATATTAATACAAATTGTATTAAATAGCAATACAAATTGTATCAAATTGTATTAAATAGTTATACAGATTATATTAAACAGTAATACAAGATGTATAACATTTAATACATATTGTCCTGAAAAGGTGAAAGGAAAAATCAACATTTATGGAATAAATTTATGGAACAATTATGGAATAAAGCTATAAATCTTTTATATGTTTACTTACTTTTAAAATTCCAAGTGAAATAAAAAGAAAATATTTGGTCAACCAATAACAAAATATTTATTCATTTAAAGTTTCTTTTATAACATACGGTTTTTCGTTGACAAAAACTATTTCTTTAGGTTTTATTTTGACAATGTCATATTTCAGAATCAGAATGACAATTTGACAGATGCTTGATAGATATTTGTATTATATTTTAAGACAATTTGTATTATAACTTGTATATAATACAATTTTTATTATACTTTAATACAGATAACATTAAATCAATTTTTTAATATACTTGAAAGTATAAGTTTTAATCAAAAATATATTAAAAAATGCATGATTCCAACGCTTGGCTTAAAATTAATTCCAAGATTTCTGAGCGTGTAACCAAACTCGACATGCCTTCAAGAAAACTTACCCTGTTGCATTATAAGCGCCCTCAGTTGTGATTCTTGTCCTTTAAATTCAATATTTTAAACAATTAAGTCGTGGATTTCTACGGACTCGAGCCGGGGATGTGTGGGTTGATAGTCTAACGCACTCTCCACTAGACTACACAGGCCAACAGTTAACAGCAATCGCAACTTGAACAGTTGCAAAATTATTACCTTCGCTAACATTTTGCAAGTATGATTGGAAAGCACTTACTTAAAGCAAGTCTTTCCAAGTATTATTGTACAACACTTACTTTTTGTTTTTTACGCAATAATTCTACAAAGCAACTTGGAACTTTATTACCTACGCAAGTGTTTTACAAGCGTGCTTGGTAAAGGCTTGGTTCTTGCATTGTATGTAAGCATAATCCAATCACTTTTTTAAATGGCTGATTGGCTTCATACCAAATAATTTAAAAACAGACCTAAATATATGCCCGTATTCACCAACCTTACTACTTTTTTTAAGCGTACCGTTTTTGCCTTTTTGATATTCACCAATATTAATAAATTTGTATAAATTTTTGTGTATGCTGTTTTTTATTGCTGTTTTTTACTGAAGGGTTAATAAAATTGTATATTTTCGAATATTTTCTTTAAAACAATTCCAAAATCTTGAAAGTAAATGCAAATTAGTTGAGCCATTTAAAAATAAAATGCCCCTTTTTTTTGTTTTTAGTACAAAAGCAACATTGCTCATTGTCATTTCCTCTGTTCGACATTATACTCCAAATGACAAATTCCATTGTACATCTCACTCAAGTAAATTGGATTATTAATTGCATATTTATCTATCTGAGGAATATTTAATAAAGGCAATGCTTGGATAAAATACACAAAATTTATTGGTGGACATTTAGTAGTAAACAAGGTATATTAATCCGGGAACTATAAATAAACTCTCAGTCATGGGAGTATAATGTCAAACTGAGTTAAAAAATCAATGGATTCATAAATAAAATAAAAATTGTTAAAATAGTTCACTTCCACGTATATACCACTACAGGTTGTAAAATAATGAGTTTATTTACTACAGGGATTAGTCAATAAAAAGCATAAAAGATATTTAAAAACCAAGAATCGTTATTGGTTAAATGTAGACAGAAGATCAATTTTTTTATAATACTCAGTCTTATCCCTGTTTTTCTCAATCGTTGACTCCAGCTTTTGTTTTTTTTTTTTTCTAAGAGCTCAGCAAAATCTTTTCGATTTCTTGATAGCACACAATTTCTTTTTGGCTTGAATATTGCAGTTGAAGCTTGGGCGGAACTGATACTTGATATTGACGTCAAAGTTTGGCTTGACCTACAAGCAACTTCTATCTCCTAAAGTAAAAAAAGCATATATTTTAACCATGTTAGAGGAATTTAATACTGTTCAGTTACTTCGGAGTCTTCCATCATTTCAATCAAAGTGTGGCTGCAGTCAAAATCGTTTTCAAGGGCAAATGTCTGCTCTGTAACAACAGCTAATAGAGAGGATTCCTCCAGAGCTGGGTACTTTCCAATTACAATTACAGTAATTGTAATCTTAAAAAATTAACGATTACGAATCGGTATACACGCAAATTACAATTACAATTTCATCGTAATCAATGAAATTGACAATTAAAATTACGGTTATTGCACTGTGACGCAATATTCAACTTTTTGACTCCAAACAAAAAATCACTTATCCCAGCCGAAAGTACTCGATGAGAGGAGAAAAGTAATTTCTGGATTTTGCTAGATTGGTTGCCGTTCGTTTTTTATGAGCCTCTATAGTTTTTTCGCCAAATTCGATTTTGAGCACTTTTTTGCAATTTTCTTCTATTTTTCGCATGGCCATAGTTCGAAAAATGCTGTGAATTTTTTTTTGCAGTCTTCAGCAAAGTTGTAGCTCTTGACTCGGCCAACAAAAATGCTAAATATATTAAGTCGGAAAAATTTCATCTTCATGCTCAAAACCCCAAAAATGTCGAAAAAATTAGCACTTTTTTCACCGATTTTTTCTGTTTTCGACTACAGCTCTTGAACTATTGAAAATTTTACCAAACAATCAAGGAGAGAAATTTAGCCTATAAAATTATGAACAACTTTTTAGTACATACCAACTTCATATGACCACACCTTGATACGGATTTGGCCATACAAATGTGATTAATTTTCATTTTTTTTTTATTTTATTATTTTTATTGAGCAAAAGTTTAAAAAAGGCATATGTATTATTTTTTTTTTGCAATTTAGTATTGATTTTTCTGATTTAAGTGTGCTGAAGACTGCAAAAAAAAATTCACAGCATTTTTCGAACTATGGCCACGCGAAAAATAGAAGAAAATTGCAAAAAAGTGCTCAAAATCGAATTTGGCGAAAAAATTATAGAGGCTCATAAAAAACGAACGGCAACCAATCTAGCAAAATTTTTGTGTGGAATTTTTGTGTTGCACTGTGTTGTCATCATGTTTTTTGTAATTTAATTACTTACTATGTAAGTTATATCACAAATAATGGCGTTTCAAAAACAATGTTTATGTGAAAGTCATGTAATTTAAATGTCTTATTTTTCTCCTTACTAAAAAGCAAATATATTGCAATTTTATTCCGAAACTATTTTATTTTGAACAATACGTTTTTAATGATATAAATCAGAGAACTGCACCCTACTGCAGCCTACTTGAAGTTCAAGCCTTTTCAAGTACTTGAATTCAAGTATGTATCCAAACTGGAAAAATGAAGCTTTAGGCAGCTTGCAAAAATACCAAACAGATACAAGTCATATCTATGCTTGCTCTTGACTTGACTTGTTTAGACTTACTTTGTCGGTCAGAAAGCTTAAAAGCTTGAAAAGATCGGCAAAAGCTTATAAGCTCGCAAGTATCCAATTAATTGAGTTTAAAGCAAGTACCCAAAAAATTCTGTGAGCTTGTGTAGAGAATGCTCAAGCGTAATAGGACTTTTAAGGGTTCTGTGGACTCCGTGGTTAGAAGCTTTAGGGGTAGCTGATCTTGGAATTGATGTTAAAATTTAGAATTCAAGTTGCCGGATAGAGTTGCCACCTAGATTTTTTTTTGTATTTTTGCGAATACTTGTAATTTTTAAATTCTGACAACGGATTTGATTTCAAATCTTATGTCACAGCTTTAAAATTTAAGATGGAGGTTATTTTACTTAGTGTTCGCGCCAACACCGAATTCTTAAAAATGAAAAAAAAAATGAGTTGGCATTCCTATCCATTATATTGAATTTTAAAATTCTGAATTCAGATTCGAAATCAGCGACCCCCAACACTGTTAAATGATGTTTAAAACTCTTAAAAATACATATGGCAACCCTATTCTCCATCTTAAATTTTAAAACTGTGACATAAGATTCGAAATCACATCCGTTGTTAGAATTTAAAAATGACAAGTATTCGCAAAAATACAAAAAAATCTAGATGGCAACTCTATACGCCATCTTTGATTTTAAATTTTGACATCAATTCCGAAATCAGCTACCACCTAAAACTGCAAACACCGGATTCCACAGAACCCTTAAAAGTCCTTATACGCTTAAGCTTTTCCTATCCAAGCTCATTGAAGTTTTTGGATACTTGCTTTAATTGAATAATTGCCGTCAATTTCAAGCTTTTCAGGCTTTTTTCCGAAGGCATCAAGTTTTCCTTTACTTGGGACTTCGTGCCGTTCACTTGTAAGCTAGCATACTTGTAAGTCACAAGCTGTCGTTGGCTTATTTATATTCAAGTTCATGCTATACTTGATTGAAAATTATTAAGCTCAAGCAAGCTTGAACTTGTATTTTAAGCAAGTACTTGAAATAGACTTCAAGTTGGCTTGTGCAGTTTTCTGATTTAAATTAAAACGAACTCAATAATAAGGAATATATAAATTGATACGAGAGAAAAACCAATCAATTCTGAAATCTTAAAAATCAATATTTGCCATAAATAAGACAAATTATTTGAATGAAAAATCAGATTGAGCGTGCCACCGTGGACGTCATCAACATAAAAGAATAACAAAGAGCACTATTCCAGCAGGGCCCCACCACAAATAAAGATTCTAGAAAAGGTCTTCTTTGTGAATTGCATCATGAAAAAGACAGATTTATGCAGTAATTCAATTACAAAAAGAATGATTACGATTACAGTAATCGTCATTATAATTCTGCTGTATTACAATTACTATAGTCGTAATCAAAAAATTTCTTTATTACGATTACAGTAATTTTTTAATAATTACGATTACGGTAATTGTAATTAAAAATATTTCTATTTTTACGGTAATAAAAAAATATTACGATTACGGTAATTGTAATAGAAATATTTTTCATTATAATTACCGTAATCGTAATCTTTATTTTTTTAAGATTACGACAATAATTTGTAATTGAAATTGTTATTTATTATATTTAATAATACGAAAGTAATTGATTACATCCCAGCTGTGGATTCCTCTACACCCATAGGAGCAGATCCACCTCCTGTTTTAAAACGTTCCGCTCTCTCCGTTGCCAAGGCCTTTTTAAGTTCTGATTTGGTATTCCTATAAACATTTGGGAATATGTCATATCGAGAGCTAATTCATAACTTGGTTTTCTAAAGCGAAACTCTAAAGAAATTTTAGACCCATTTTCGTTAAAATTAATGTTCGAGAGTCCAGTAAGATCTATTCTCGAATACGCGAACATAATATGGGTTCCTAGCTATGAATGTGATATATATCGCAACGAAAAAATTCAAAATCAGGTTACGAGAATCGCTCTAAGACGATTATATTCGTGGCAAAATACGCCTTCATTATATTATTTATTTTTTATTTATTTTCGTTTATTTATTTTTTATTTATTTTATTTATATCGGCTTGCAAAGCTTGGCCATTAAACGCAATACGCATAGTGTTTTATTTATTAAAGATATTTTAGATAACAAAGTTGAAAGTTCAGAATTGCTTGTTCGTATCCCATTTTACACTCCAATAAAATCTCTAAGAGAAACAAATTTATTTTATAGAACGAATTATGGTATCAGTGTACCACGGAGAAAACTACTTACTAAATTTGTATTGTGGTGAAGCAAAACTTGCGCTTGAATCTTAGCCCCTTTCAAATTTATGCTAGATTTTAGCAAAAACTAATCAAAATCAATCAAAAATTTGCTATTCCAGCTTATAATTATTCAAGCAAAATTTTGCTAAGTTATCATAAACTGCAAAAGCTATTCAAGCAAAATTCAAGCAAATATTTGATAAATTATTATAATTTGGAATAGAAAATTTTGACTACTTTTTGCTAAAATCTAGCATATTTTTTAAGTAAAATAATTATTAACATTAAATTAAATTGAAAATTTCCTATTATCCGGAGACTTGAACCTCGGCCGCGTAAGTGTAAGTGCATGGGCTTATCTATTCGACCACCGCAGTTGTTAACTAAGCGTCGCTTAATTTTCTTCATCTACTGCATTATTCTGTATCACGATGAAGCACACCAACGATGAGAAAGACACGAGAAGTAAAACTTTCTACCATAAAAATTTGTAGTGCTTCTCGTGTCTTCTTATCGTTGGTGTGCTTATTCGTGATACAGAATAAAGCAGTAAGAATAAACGTGTGCTCGTGTGTTTGAAATAAATTTGCTTGAACTTAGTAAAAATTTGCTATTTGAGTTTATAATAACTTAGCAAATATTTGCTTGAGTTTAGTAAAAAAGTGCTATTTGAGTTTATAATAACTTAACAAATACTTGCTTGAGTGTAGTATACATTTGCTATCAATTTATAATAACTTTTGAATTTTCTTGAATTTAATATAATTTAGATTTTTTAAACACATAAGGAGTGATTTAAATTTAGCAATCTTTTTCTAAAATCACATCGTGATTGTGCAAAGTTTTGCTGATTTGATTTTAAGCAAAACATTTGCTTGATTCAAGCAAAATAATTATCTCCGTGGCCACTATCTAAATGCCTATCTCGATGTAATCTGGTTGTAGATGTGCATTAACTTGTGTCAATCACATTTGCATTATAAAAAGAAATACACAATGGATTTTATATATATTAAATGAATTTCATTGAACAATGGTAAATTGCAATGTTTAAAATGACAAAGTGTATTAACTTAATGATTAATTGTTTCGCATTTGTGTTTTATAGTGCGTGCTGTCGTTGCCGATGATTTTTGCGAACTGAAGTTAATTTTCTTTGTGCTTATGTGCCGTTCGCTTCTCACTCTTCATTCTCCTGTTATTCTATAGGCTCTCTTCATTTATGCTGACTACCATAGTCTCTCGCTAACACTGGTTGCTATACATGTTGATTTAAGTTCTAAAAGAGCGATTTTTATGAAAAATTTATTTGAATACTATTAAGGAAATAGGTTAAGTGATATCTGTAAGAGCCTGCTCCAGTAGATACCCATCAGTATCAAAAGTATCAATTGACCCATTCACGCTAGCTACTTTAAAAGTTATACACGCACTAGCTACTTTTTTGTAGCAGTTCAATCAACTTCTTGACTGACTTATAAAATTTATTCTGGCTATCTCATACTTCGAAGTAATGTATTTGAAAAAATATTACATATAAAGCTTTTCAGTGCCTTCATGGCTAGTGATGGTAGCAAAGAAGGTAGATCGAAGTGGAACTAGTACCGGCTGTCTAGGGGCTAGCAAAATCACTAGTTTTGTACTAGTCATGGTAGAAGAATACAGGCATATGCACCAGATGAGAGCATACTGCCGGAATTGTCAAAACGTAGCAAAACTTTTTCTTCATTTTCTTTTGTTTCCATTCGCCACACAGCTAAATTTGACAGACATGGCAGTATGGAAAGAGAGCACAGTCAGCGCTGCATATACCTCTATCTTTCTACCATGGTACTAGTGCTATTAACTGCAGGGTAAATATATATAAAGGGTGTTCCATAAAAAAGTGTGGTACTTTGAATTGGAATAAAACGCAAACGGTTTGGAATTTTTCCAAATATTTTATTTCGTTCGAAAGGTCACACAATAGTTTTATGTGTGAAAAATTATTTCGCGAATATGTTAACCGCGACTAGTCCGTAGATATCTCACTCTCTCGGCCATATTTTTGATGACATTTTGCAGTATGGCCTCCGGAATGACCCGAATCACCGATGTAATATTGCTTTTCAAGTCTGGAATCGTCTTCGGATCATTCACATAGATTTCATCCTTTGTGTAACCCCACAGAAAAAAGTCTAACGGCGTCAAATCGCATGATCTGGTCGGCCAATTCACATCATCGCGTCGAGAAATTACACTTTTCGGAGATTTGCTACGCAAAAAATCCAAATTGGGGCGAGTTGTGTGTGGTGTAGCGCCGTCCTGTTGAAACCACATATCGTCCAGACCTTGAGCTTCAACCTCCGGCACAAAATAGTCCTCCAACATTGCCAATTGTTGCGAACGATAGCGAATAGACATTTCAGGGGACTAGACGACACTTTCACTTACAGCAGCAATATTCTCAGCACTTCGTGATGTCCGCACTCTGGTTGGCTTCGGAACATCAATTCAGGACGCAGTTTGATAAAATTTATTCATTAGTTGTTTCACTAATGTGGTGATTGCGACCCCATTTTTGGTGAATCGATCGTAGCGTTTGCACCATCGGCTTGGCATTTAAGATCCAAAATTCGATGATTTCAATGCGTTGTTCTTTCGTGTAGCGATCCATAATTAAATTTCTATATTCTCACAATGACAATGACTGAAAATATGGTGGACAAGGTCGATAATGCAGATTTTAATCGATAAAAAAGTACCACACCTAATGTTGTAACTAGGGCTGCCAAGTTTTTTTTTTTAAATCGGAATTTTACAAAATATAAATCGGGACATAAGAAAAAAATCGGGAAAAAGATGTATGCATGTCGCTCTTTTTTTTCAATAACGTCACATCTCAAAAAATGCAATATCTTAGTTAAGTACATAGAAATACTTGTCATAGATCAATTTTAATTGTGTGAACGACAACGATATCTTATTTAGCTTTTGCAATAGAGGAAAATGTGTCGCTCAATAGTTCAGTACCCCAGTAAAATTTTTGATGCAAATGTCATGCATTCTTACGGACACTGCTTTCAAAAGACATTCTATACATCAAACTGTGCTTCTTTTTAGCCTTATAAAGAAGTTCTTTCAAGAGGCATTTTTATAAAGTCCTTCTGGAAGACATTCAAATGGCAATTCAATTCAATTAAAGTACAAAAATTATATATAATTATAATATATGTTTTAGATATTTTCCGTGGGATTTTAAACCCCCAATGATCGGACAATCGGGAAAAAGGATATTTTACGGGTAATTTTTTAAACCCCTACAAAACCCAAATACTTTTCATTTCCAACACCAAAATCACTAGTCTAGAATGTCGAGAAAAGGGATATTTTCTCAGAGATTTCTAAGCCCCCAAACCACAAAAACCATTCCAGTCCATTTAATGCATTCTTAAAGTTCTCCTGAAAAACACCTACAAGAATCCTTTGATTGAAGGGCTGAAAGAAATTTTCCATTGAAAATGTCCTGAAGCTCTTCTAGAGAAGACTAAGGAAAGCAGTTCAAGCTAGCTTGAGCTTGATAATTTTGAATCAAGTATAGCTTGTAATTGAATAAAAATAAGCCCACGACAGCTTGCAAGTATACTAGCATACAAGCGATCGGCATGAAGTTTCAAGTAAAGGAAAGCTTGATGCCTTCGGCAAAAAGCTTGAAAAGCTTGAAATTGAAGGCAAGTATCCAATTAAAGCAAGTATCCAAAAAATTCATTGAGCTTGTTTAGAGAGAGCTTAAGCGTAATAGGACTTTTAAGGATTCTGTGGACTCCGTGGTTGGAAGTTTAAGGGGTAAATGATTTCGAAGATGATGTCAAACTATAAAATTTAAGATGGCGGATAGAGTTGCCACCTAGATTTTTTTTATTTTTGCGAATTCTTGTAATTGAAGCAGTGTTCAATGGTCGCTGATTTCGAATCTAAAGTCAGAATTTTAAAATTCATGATGGTGGATAGGGTTGCCACCTTAATTTTTTGTATTTTTATGAATTTGGGGCTGGCAAAAAAAATGGCACTCTAAAAATGGGTCGCTGAATCCGAATCCGTTGTCATAATTTCCAAATTATAAAATTTCGAAATAATAGAGCTGCCACCTAATAATATGTCTTTTCAATTGTTTAAATCGTCATTTATCAGTGTTCAATGGTCGCTGATTTCGAATCTAAAGTCTGAATTTTAAAATTCAAGATGGTGGATAGGGTTGCCACCTTAATTTTTGTAGTTTTATGAATTCGGGGCTGGCAAAAAAAATTGTAATCCAAAAATGGGTCACTGAATCCGAATCCATTGTCAGAATTTCAAAATTATAAAATTTTGAAATAATAGGGCTGCCCCCTTATAATATGTCTCTTCAATAGTTTCAAATTGATAAATGACGTTTAAAACTATTGAAAAGACATTTTATAAGGTGGCAGCCCTATTATTTCAAAATTTTATAATTTTGAAATTTTGACCATGGATTCGGATTCAGCGACCCATTTTTGGAGTACCTTTTTTTTGCCAGCTCCGAATTCATAAAACAACAAAAAATTAAGTTGGCAACCCTATCCACCATCTTGAATTTTAAAATTCTGACTTTAGATTCGAAATCAGCGACCCCTTAACACTGATAAATGATATTTAAAACTATTGAAAAGATATAGTCTTAGGTGGCAACCCTATTATTTCAAAATTTTATAGTTTTGAAATTCTGACAACGAATTCGAATTCAGCGACCCATTTTTGGTGTACCATTTTTTTTGCCAGCCCCGAATTCATAAAAATACAAAAAATTAAGGCGGCAACCCTATCCACCATCTTGACTTTTAAAGTTCTGACTTTAGATTCAAAATCAGCGACCCCTTAACACTGATAAATTATATTTAAAACTCTTAAAAATACATATTATTAGGTGGCAATACTGTGGCAAAAATTTAGGTGGCAACCCTAACCTCCATCTTAAATTTTATAACTATGGCATTATCGAAATCAATTCCGTTGTCAGAATATCAAAATTACAAGAATTCGCAAAAATACAAAAAATATAGGTGGCAACTCTATCCGCCATCTAAAATTTTGACATCACATCCGAAATCATCTACCCCTAAAACTTCCAAACGGAGTCCACAGAACCTTTAAAAGTCCTATTACGCTTAAACTCTCTATACACAAGCTCATTGAATTTTTTGGATACTTGCTTTAATTCAATAATTTGGATACTTGCGAGCTTACAAGCTTTTGCCGATCGTTTTTAGCTTTTCAACTTTCTGCCCGACAAAGTAAATCGAAACAAGCCAAGCCAACGAGCAAGCATGAATATGGCTTGTATCTGTTTGGTATTTTTGCAAGCTGGCTAAAGCTTGCTTTTTCAAGATTGGATACATACTTGAATTCAAGTACTTGAAAAGGCTTGAACTTCAAGTAGGCTTGTGCAGCTCTGTGATGCATATGTTTAAGAATGCCTTCTGCGTATGAAAGTGGAAGGGATGGAATTCAAGGATGGACTTTCCCTTCCTCTTTAGCTTCTTTTGGAAGCACTTTTTTTGCTGGTACGCTGATAATAAAAAAAACTTAAAATACGTTTACTGAAAATCGATTTCTTTGTGTAAACTTCTTTGAATAAAAAGCTTTAAAAAAATATATTTTACTACCCAAGGAAATAAAACCACACCAACCAGTGCGTTTTTCAAGTTTTATTGTCAGCTCTTGAACTGCCTCTGGTAAGTGTAAGTAAACTGTAAGTGAAGAAGAATATCTGTACAAATTTAGTGATGTAGAAATAAAAACATAGAAAATATTTTAAAAAAGTAATAAAAATAATAAAAAATTAAATTTCATTTCGGAAAATCGGGACATTTGGCGTCCCGCTTAAGGTCTTTGCGGGACGCACATTTTTAGGCTGAAAATCGGGACAACCCGCGTGGAAATCGTGACCTGGCAGCCCTAATTGGAACACTCTTATGAGGATAATTCCAAGCTAATCAATAACGAAAGCTCGGGTTTTCGTTAAAATCTAAAATAATTCTGCACATATAGGGCGCAGTACCTTTCGAATGATATAAGTTTAATTGTCCTTATTCTAAAATTAATATCCAAAAAGTGTACGACAGCATTTGATGTTTGCCTATTAATATATAAGATTTTCGAAAAATATCGGAGTTCACGTCGTATATCACACCAGTATTCATTGTAGTCATCTGGTCCATCCAAGTTAAACTTTTTTCTTCAGAAAATGTTATCTTAAAAGAAAATTTCGGGCAATGATATATGTGCAAAAAGCTAATTTTTTTACGAAAACAATACCAGGTTCCAATTACGTCCCATGTTGCTACAAGCGAATTGTCTACGATTCTCTTTATGATCCCGGAACCTTTCAAACGCAGTGAATTTTACTTCGAGAAGCATTCAAATCGCATTCTGCCTTTATTTCTCGCATGCTTTTTGTGCTGTTGCTAGCTGTTGAAAAGCTGAGAAAATAATTGATAATTGAAAGTATTTGTATTTGAGCCATTTAAGTAAAAATATATATTTGATACTTATTTTATTAATCATTTTTATTTGCATTAACCCTTTCAATGGCTAGGTTAAGCTAAGAACAAAATAATTTTTTTAAATAATATTCCTATCATTTAGGTTCTAAAGAGATGAAAAAAACATACCTTTGATTTTTACCTGCGCTACTTACGTTTTGCAAGCTTGTACAAAGAAAAAATTGTTTTGCTTCTGTTCGGAACAAAGTCTTTTTTTAATTCCTTCACTCACAGAACTAAACCCATTGCCGCAATCGAAAAATTGCCCTACTAACTTTGTCGATTGTCGGCAATTTTCTAAATGCAATTGCCACAATCGCCAATTTCCCAATTGAGCTAATTGCGTCATTCCGTTGCGAGAACGGAACTGCAGACAAGCTTTTGAGCCATTCGGTTGTGAACAACGAACTGTTTATCGCGCTTACCAGATGTCAGTTATATGAACCGAGTCTTCCCATCGTTTCGACTTACGAGTGTGAAAAATAAACGATGAAAATAAACATGCTTTGTTGATGCTAATTTTGCAAATTTGCATATTTTTAAGAAGAAATAAATTAAATTTATTTCAACTGCACAAGTTTTATTTAATAAAAATTGAATCAGTTCACTTTGAACACTTAACTATCCACTTGCAGCGACAATACCGACCGAACCATAAACAAAGGCTCGACGAGCAACATAGCGAGTGTAAAAATCAAACGACGGAAACAAGGATTGTTTTGTTGTTGTTTTTTATTGTACATTTGCAGTTATTTAAGAAGAAATTAATTTAATAAATACAGACTGCACAAGTTATATATATTTTATATTAGATAAAATATATTTTTTAATTAATTCCTTTACCTAAAAACACTTCAACAACTTGCACCGAGAACACACACTAGAAATCAACCGAATACTGAACAAAAGAGGAACGAGCAACACAGCGAGCGTGAAAAAAGCGACGGTTGTGGTTAAGGTGACCACATGTAAGTTATTTTTATTGACTATTCGTCTGTTGCAATTGACTTTGGTGGCGGTGCAACTGAATATTGAAACATCGTTGCAATTCGGTGGTAACGCAAGAAAAATTCTATTGACAGAATTAATAATGCGGATATTTCAACTACTCCTTTTATCCGTAAATCTGTAATTGTACTGGTCAGTTGTTTTGGATAAATTGAGATTGCTTAGACGGGAAGTAAGTTGAAATGACAAATTCCATTCAGTTCTTGCAACTTAAGCATAAATATTGAATGTTAACCGAATTGTTATTTAGGCATGAAGTTACAATAATAAAATAAGCATTTACGTCAGCCGAAAGTCGATTATGCTTATATAATTACAGTTAAATAAACAGAGTTTTAATTGAAACAAACACTTTATGAGTACCCCACTTAAAATGTATTTACTATAACCTAACGCCAACAAATTATTTTTTTGAGTGTTAAAGGTTTTTTAAACCCTTTAGATCTTTGTTTTTAAACCCTCTTACTATTCTCTTCATTAAAGCCATAAAAAGATAAAAAAATATAAATTTCTATTTATGATAATTTTTGTTTGGTTTATTTTTTCTTATAAAATAGGCCAAACAAATTATTTTTTGCTTTTCTTCGGCACAAAATCGAAAATCCAACTTACTTTTATGTCGAACATCTCTCTAAATATATTTTTATCATATTGGTTCATTTTTTTATAGAACCAAATGATTTGATTTAAAGAAACGATTTGCAAAATAAATAGAAAAATTACTTTCTGACGTGTCCAATAAATTGGGCAAATCCACTGAAAGGGTTAATATCTTGTGTCTTAAATTTACTCAATTTACGCTTGAGTGTAAACTATTTTCTTGATTCAAGCATAGAATGCTTGATTTTTTTTTCTCTGTTTAGTTAATTTTCATTGAGAATATCGTTTATTCGAAACTAAAAACTTCAAGACATTTACCATTGCAGAGCTAAAACTTTGGGAGTTGATGATTCAAAATGTAATAAAAAGTTATCAAAATGTTAAATAACTTGCTTATATTTTAAAAATTACTCAACTTAGTTTTGAACTTATTCACAGATAAAGTATTCATTTCGACCACTTCAACTGTCACCCGAAGAGCTTGAAAATCGGCGTAATCTTTTAAACGATCCCAACTGGCGTGAACCACCATTGGCCGTTGTCAATGTGAGTCTGATAAAAAATCAAATATTGTGTGTTTGAAAAAAAAAAAGCTAAGAGAATTCTAATGCATTCTTCTTTTAAGCATTTCTTAGTGATTTTAACGTGTTGCTTCTTTAACTGTGATTGACTTTTGCTAACAAATAAAGCCAGGTGAAGCTGGACAGCGTTATTTATAGTTACTTTTTAATTTTCTTTCTTCTTACGTGCTTTAATTTCTTCTTTTTTATATTATGTTTAAAATAAAATTATTTGTTTTTATTTTTTGTATTGTTCTTGTGAAACTGTGTGCTTTCCTTAGTGGTATATTTCGATATAAATATATTTAACTAATGAAACATATAAAACTAATGCTGCTTTTGTGTTATTTAGACCATGGTAAATCATGGACGTGTCGAACTCTTGGCACATCCACTTAGTCAAAAGTATTTGCAAATGAAATGGAACTCATATGGCAAGTATTTCCATTTGGCCAATTTGCTGATCTATTCGATATTCTTGCTATTTGTCACCATCTACTCCTCGCTAATGATGAATGGCATCGAGTTACGCAATGTTCCCAATATGACTACAGTTCATAATGATGGAATTGGGTAAGTTTTTGTATACAAGGAAGATGACGTGCCACGTAACACCTTAAAAAATGTACCTTCATATCAGAGTTCTGACACGAATACTTAAAAATAAGTAGTACTCGAGTACTATTCGTTCACAACTCAGTGATTCAAATCAGAGATTTGCAATGAATCACATTTTTGAATCATGAGCCACTTACTCAAAAATGAGTATGCGTAATTATAAGTAGTTTCCAAAGTAGTACTCATAAGTGATTGTTTAAAAAAAAAGTGAATCAATTAAGTATAGAATGAATTAAATATTAGGAGTTGCCACCTAATAATACGTATTTTTAAGAATCTTAAACATAGTTTAACAGTGATAGGGGGTCGCTGATTTCGAAGCTGAAGTCAGAATTTAAAAATTCAATATGGTTAATAGGGCTGCCACCTTAAGTTTTTTTATTTTTACGAATTCAGTGCTGGCGCGAACAGTAGGTAAAAATGGGTCACTGAATCCGAATCCGTTGTCAGAATGTCAAAATTATGTAATTTTTTATAATAGGGTTGCCACCTAATAATATGTATTTTTAAGGATTTCAAACATAGTTTAACAGTGTTAGGGGGTCGCTGACTTCGAATCTGAAGTCAGAAATTATAAATTCAATATGGTTAATAGGGTTGCCACCTAAATTTTTTTTACGAAATCGGTGCTGGTGCGTATACTTGGTAAAAATGGGTAGCTTTATCCGAATCCGTCGTCAGAATTTTAAAATTATGAATTTTTGTTATAATTGGGTTGCCACCTAATAATATATATGTTTAAAAGTTTTAAAAATTATGTAACAATGTAAGGGAGTCGCTGATTTTGAATTCGAGGTCAGAATTGTCAAATTGCATATTGTTAATAGGGTTGCCACCTATTTTTTATTTTTGCGAATTCAGTGCTGGCGCGAACACTTCATAAAAATGGGTCGCTGAATCCTTATCCTTTGTCAGAATTTCAAAATTATGAATTTTTGTTATAATAGGGTTGCCATATAATAAGTGTGTTTAAAAGTTTTAAACATTATGTAACAATGTAAGGGAGTCGCTGATTTTGAATCCGAGGTCAGAATTTTCAAATTTCATATGGTTAATAGGGTTGCCACCTAATTTTATTTTTGCCAATTCGGTGCTGGAGCAAACACTTGGTGAAAATGGATCGCTGAATCCGAATCCGTTGTCAGAATTTAAAAATTACGAGAATTCGCACATAACCAAAAAAAGAGATGGCAGCCCTATTAATCATATTTAATTTTAAAATTCTGACTTCAAATTCGAAATCAGCGACTCCCTAACTGTTAAATTGTGGTTAAAATTCTTACAAATGCATGTTATTAAGTGGCAATCCTGTTATAAAAAATTACTTAATTTTTAAATTGACAGCGGATTCGGATTCAGCAAACTATTTTTACCTAGTGTTCGCACCAGCACCAAATTCGTAAAAATACAAAAAATTTAGGTGGCAACCCTTTTAACCATTTTAAATTTCTAACTTCAGATTCGAAATCAGCGACACCTAACACAGTTAAATGATATTTAAAATTCTTAAAGTTACATATTATTAAGTGGCAACCCTTAATATTTCATTAATTCTATACTTATTTGATTCACTTTGTTTTGAATCAATCACATATGAGTACTACTTTGGAAACTACTTGTACTTATTCATACTCATTTTTGAGCAAGTGGCTCATGATTCGAAAAAGTGATTCACTTTTTTTCGAAGCAATAAGATATGAGTACTGGTTTGGAGACTACTTTTACTTATTCATACTCATTTTTGAGAAAGTTTCTCATTGATTCAAAAATGTGATTCGTTGTAGATCTTTGCTTCATATAACTTTTATTGTAGGGTCAAAACCGCAAAAAAAAATAACATACCGTATTTTTAAAGTGAGTACAAAACGGAATGTGGGGTTAGCTGAGACATGTTATGGTTTTTTGCCGATAGGTGTGTTAGAATGAACTATTCCCGATTTGTTTTTGGTACACTCATAAAGCTTAACATTACGCGCAACTTTTGGTATCATTAGATTTATAGGTATCATATAAAAAAATTTTATTTTTGACTTTGAAACATTATGAAAAAGATGGGGTTATTTGAGAAAAGTGCGGTGTTTTGAGAGAAAACAGAACCGAATAAAATGTAAATTTAAATAGCGTGAAATATTTGTTTTATGATCAGAAATGACAAATAAAAGTTGAATTAATCCAATTCGGAGTCACCCATAGCACAAATCCTAAAACTTTTGGTCATATTGGCACATTTGAGATGTACTTCACGTTTGCATTTTTTTGGCATTTGCTTAAAACAAAGAATGTAAAATCTTCGTCCATTTTTGATGGTTCTTTGACTTTTTTTCGACAGCGTTGATGGTTTGGCTTTTGGTTTGGCTGCTGTTGAAGTACGTTGACGCTTTTTGGCCGCATCTGCTAGTCTCTTTTTTGATAATTCCGCGAGCTCTCTTCTTTTGATTTGATTTTTTCCGTGGAGCGCCCGGCTGAAGGTGACCAATTTCATTAATACAATTGTTCAATGAGAAGCCTGAAGTTGATACTGCTCCAGAAAATGATGTTGTTACTTCTTCTTCGGCAGCAGGCGGGTTATCAAAAAACAAAATAGTCGTCTTCATTGAATGGATTATCGGCACTAGTTGAAATATTCTCACCTGAAATCGAAGCTAATTAGAATATTTTTATATTCCAGTTATAAGACAGTCTTTATATTTTTCGCCGTTAGAGCCAAGTCCAAACAATTGTTAACAATTTCGGGCACGTACTGAATTTCAATTACTTTTCCAGCATGGTTCATACATCATGCATCACATTGGGTCTTATAGAAGGACTTCAATGACTGCATTTTCTGACTGTAATGCGGAGGGAGAGACAGCATCACAATTCCATTATTGACAGCCAAGTCAATAGCCTCAATCGACAAGTGGCACGTGTCAATAAGGTGAGATTGTATTTTGTGGATACACTGTATGATATTAAATGACGCATGAACGCAATAAAATCATCTTGAGTCATCCAGCCGCTTCCATTTGCATAATCAACGGCATTCGGAGTAGCGTGACTCAAAAATCCGAACGCATATTTTCCATGGGGAAAAGATAGAATGGCGGAATATTTTGGCCAGCAGCGTTTATTGCAATTGACATGGTGACGTTGCCTCTTTCTTGATACGCAAATTTTCCGACTGACTCATCAATGGTCTCATCAATGTTCCATTCTTATTGAATGATTTCAATCGGTTTGCGCTTATTTGCTGGGGCATTCTCAAAGTAACGCTTGGCGAATGAGTCGAACCAATCAAAACCAGCAATTTTCATATTGATCCATGATTGTGGAATTGGTGTGCTAATTTTTTTCTGCGAATTTAAAGCCCAAACTTTTGACCTGCTCAAACCATAGCAAAGTGAATTCGCTGTCATCACATATTTCCTCAGCGCATCTTCTTGTTCGTCAGAGAAAACCTAGGAAAAACTCCTTTATCAGAAGCAGATTCACAAAAAAAGGGAATTTAGAGCCTACCTTTCTACCACCAACTGAAACGGAATTACAAAAATTCAGTCAATGGACCATCAGCCACTTTCGAGAAGTCTTGAAATTATTCGTTAATCCTAGACGATATAATGTTTTGACCTTGATTTTTCGTACAGTAAAAACATTTTGCACCGATTGACCATCTTTTTTCACAAATTTTATGGCTGCAACCAAATTTGGCACATCAATGAGCGTAACAACGATTTTTCTTGCGTAATTTCGTGGCATGATACCTACTTACAAATTCTAAAAATTAACATAAAAAACTTTATATTGGTCAAAATAATGAAGAGACGCACAAAAATTTTCAAAATAGTACCACAATGACTTCTATGTCGATTCACAAATCACTCCACTTTTTTCTCATATACAGTGAATCAATAAAGTTTACATACACAAATTATTCATGACTTAAATCATTTTCAAATGGTTTTATGTTTTAATTTTTTTTTTACTTTTTTTTTGCTAAATACCTAGACAAATATTCACTTTATTTGTACGCATAATGCAAGTCCTGTTATTTTTATGTGCGACGAAAGCGAAAAAAACCGAAATAATATGTCAAAAAAGTTTACATACACATTTTCCAGTTAGCATTGTTGTTGCTAATGCAACGTTAATTGCTGTTTCTCCTTCATACTGCTTGTTGGTCATGAATAGAAGTATTGCAATTATTAGCATATTTTGGAGTTCAGTTGCAATTTTCAGTTCGAAGTGCGAAGAAGATCGCTAGAATACAATACAAGAATGGGTCGCGGTAAGGAAATACCGTTAGAAGTGCGCAAATTGATAATCAAGTTATATGTTGAAAATAAATCATTACGGGAAATCGACAAAATAATTGGAAGATCCCATGCTAGTGTTCAAACTGTGATAAGATCGTACACAAACAATGGCAATTTGCAAACTAAGCAACAATCGGGTAGACCAAAAATTTTAACGCTACGCGATGAACGCGACGTCGTCGCTGCCGTTCGGGTAAATCCTAAAATTTCTGCAGTGAAGTTAACACAGAACATAGTTGAGTGTACGCAAAAAAAAATGAATCCCCAAACAATTAGAAATACTCTGTACAGTGCTGGGTTTATACAGTGCTTAAATACTCGCGTGGCACGTCGTAAGCCTTTCATATCCAAATTCAACAAAAGAAAGAGGTTGGATTTTGCTAAGCAACACTTACAGAAGCCGGATTCGTTTTGGGAAAATGTTGTGTTTAGCGATGAATCGAAGTACAACATATTTGGTTCGGATGGAGCTGGAAAAGTATGGAGAAAGGCCAATATGGAGATGAAAGAAAATAATGTAATACCAACAGTAAAGTATGGGGCGGAAATGTAATGGTTGGAGGGTGTATGGCCGCATCCGGAGCTGGAGAACTGGCATTTAGTGACAAAATGAACAAGCATGTTTATCTGAACATCCTTAAAAGCCATTTGCGTCGAAGTGTTCAAAAACTGGGTCTAAATAGCAGCAATTTTTATTTCCAGCAAGATAACGACCCAAAACATACGTCGTATCTTGTCCACGAATGGCTTTTATATAATTGTAAGCAGCTTCACACACTTCCACAATCACTAGACATCAATCCCATTGAGCATATATGGGCCAAAAAAACAGAAAATGACACTAATGTTTTAGTCAAAAGTATGCGCAGGCGTCTAGAAGCGATTATAGCAGCCAAAGGAGGCCCAACAAAATATTAAGCTATTAAAAATGACTTTTTCCTACCAAAAATCACTAGAGATCTCTTAAGCGTATGTAAACTTTTTTGATGTTAATTTACGACTTTTTTAATGTTTTTTTGAATTTCTTCCTTTCGTTTTGAAAAAACCTTTACTTTTTTAAATTCACTTAATGTGCAAATGTGTATTATTTGAAATAAAACTCACATTTAATACTTTTTTGTTTGATTTAATACGATAAACAGGTAATAATGCCATAGAATTGTGGTGCATGTAAACTTTTTTAACTCACTGTAACTCAGTGACGCGATTTTTGTTGGAGGGCTAGTGTCTTAAAAAAAATGCAGATTCACGCAAAATCTTTCAGGGATGTGGAAAAAATGTCGATTGCGGAGCACCAAACCCTCACTAAAAAACTTTGAAAAATTGAATTTTCAATTTCTTTTGCGGAGAGAACTAAATAATTCGTGAACAGGTGAGACAGGTCTAGTCTTTATATAGATGTGAGTATGCCAATATCTAAGCATTTCAAGTTTTTGGCGATTCTATAGCTTTTTTTTCGACAAAAATATTTGCAATTCTCAAATCACCCCGTTTCTCAAATCACCCCACTTTACCTTACAACAAAAGAACAAAAAAAAAACCAAAATTTCTTGTATTGTCTCGTTATCAACGTTGAAACGATAAACAAATGTTTCATTTTTAAGGTGCATTATTGTCATTGTTTAATTTTTCGGACTCATTATAATCATTGTTTAATTTTTCGGATAGTTTGAAGTTTCTCAGCAAAAGTTTAGTAAAAGAAATGGAGAATTTCGGAACGAAAAAGTGTGCACGGCTGTGCTCCAAATCGTTGTTATCATTAATTCTTAAAATTAAATAACTTTTTGAAATAAAAATGCCTCATTAAAACTATCAAAAAACGTAATTGTGAAAACAACGGTGTAAAATATGATCATAAAAATTTTCGGAAAATTGGACATTGGCCGCATTTAGCGCAGACAACTGTTGTGAACTGTAATGGTAGCGCTACCTTAGTTCACGATGTTTTTCTCTGAATGTGTTGCTACTCTACACGTCAGAAGTTAGATTCAATTAATTTTTATGTAAATTTAAGTCAATTGCAAAGGTTTCTCACTTAAATTTGCTGCGTTCTTTCTGCGTTTATTAATTTAACAGCGTCAGTAACAGCATCTGACAGTTAGGCAAACAGTTGCGTTCATGTAGCATAGAATTTGTTCGCTCGATTAAAAGGCGTTCGCTACTTTACCAGTTTTAGTTTGCGCTACCAAATTTGTACCATTCAGCGAATTTTTACACAACAGTTGCCAACTGTTGTCTGCGCTGAATGCGGCCATTGATACTAAAGTACCGATTTATTTTTTTTTTCTTTACCTTATCCCATTTACTTCAGCTTCTATTCACTGGCTGTTTTATTGGCTTACCTACCCCTCTCTGCAGTTTTTTAAGCATGAATATTTTCCGAAATTTTATTTCGTTTTTCTTTGTATTCTCCTATCACGGCTGCTTATAGCATGAATTTATCGCGCAATCGTTCTGTCTGGACAAATTCACCATCACCGTTAATTCACATCCTCCAAGCAGACGAACCCTATGAATGTATAAATCGTTCCACGGCAATTATGGTTTGTGCCATTGCTATAATTGCATACATTGCATTGAATTCGCTGCGCGAGCTTATCCAGATGTATCAACAACGTTTACACTACATCCTGGAAACTGTTAATGTTATCTCTTGGATCTTATACATATCAGCATTAATCATGGTGGCACCGGTATTTAAAGTAGATAGCTGCATTACAACGATACACTATTCTGCAGCTGCAATTGCGGTGTTCTTGTCCTGGTTCAGGCTCTTGCTATTTTTGCAGCGTTTCGATCAGGTTGGTGCTGTTAACACAATCAATAGGTTTGTGTATTGACTAAGTTTTTATTTCTTAAGGTTGGCATCTATGTGGTTATGTTCTTGGAAATCTTGCAAACACTCATCAAGGTGCTGCTAGTTTTCTCTATACTGATTATTGCCTTCGGCTTGTCTTTCTATATATTGTTGTCCAAGGTAAGTTTTAACTGTCTGTTCTTTTCTCTTCATTTAAATAATTTATTTATTGCTTTCCAGATTATAGATCCGCAACCCAATCATTTATCCTTTTCGAACATACCGATGTCCTTGTTGCGCACGTTTTCAATGATGCTTGGTGAGCTCGATTTTGTGGGCACCTATGTTAATACCTACTATCGAGATAAGTTGAAGGTTCCTATGACATCGTTTCTCATTTTGAGTGAGTTTACATTTTTACACAAAATATTTTCATAAAAGTTCTTGAATATGGCAAAAATTGTGGGTATGTTAAGTCGGTAACTGGCTCACCCCCATAGAAGATAAATATATTCAATTAGAATTAAATACATCCATTAAAACTTAAAAAATTCAATCATCATCTTCTCACACCGAAATAATATGACAATTTTTTCTTCTTATTGATATCTCTACTATATGATACCGGTTCTTACTGTCTCTACGAATGTTCTCAACAACTTAAAAGAAAGATGATTTAATTCACTTTGCCATGTTAATGTTCAAATCCTTTTAGAGTTTTATTGGAATTTTAAGTGAATGAAAAGGCTCCTTTTTTTCAAAAGACTTTTTAATTTTTAACTCTTCTCAGATTTTACACTTTTGGAATCATTCGTCAAACTAAAATGTCTCACAAAAAACAAACTTTTTTTTGTTCGGAAATGAGTTAAACCAGCGTTCGTTTGAGTAAAATTTTGCATTGATTTGAATCACATTTATTCTAAACATAGTTTTCTCTAAACTCTTTAAGCAAAAGTGGTAGTTTTATTTTCAAAAGTCTATCTTATACCCTTCTTTAAATTTACAATCTACGTTTCATCCTTAAAGTGTTAAGTTTCGTTTCAAAATTGATCAAAACAACTCGTATACCAAATTTCATTATTGTATTATCAATATGCACTGAAATGTTGTACTTTCCATAAACGCTATTTTTCACCCACAAAATGGAGGTACATAATGAGAAAAAATTTTTAACGCTGAGTTAAATTTGAAAAAATTGGTTTAAAAATTTCCTCCTAACAAGCCCGATTTTCGAGTTTGGAATCAATACACTACTACCTGAAACCCAGTGCGTTGCTGCCACGTCTCCGTATCCGAACGCCCATAAAATGTTACCAGTGAAACTGCATATGTAAATTTCGGTCGAATACTGAATTCCGTGACTGTGTGACCTATAACTCAAAAGCTATTAAATTTCTCAAATTGAGATTGTATGGGAGGTGCGCTGCCCTTTTCCAATGCCATAAAATGTTAGCAGTGAAACTGTATGTGTAAATTAAGTTTAAATCAGGGTTCGTATTTCCTCACTCATGAAGCTTCATGAATATGACGGAATTTTTAGTTAAAAAAAAGTGTTCATATTCATTTTCGTGAGCAGATTTTTTTTTTTTTGTTCATGAACTGTAGAAGAGGAAACCAGTTTGTGAACAAGAATATTTTTTACTCTTGCGAAGAAACAGTTGCTATTCATCTCTTCTTAAATTTTTCTATAATAGTTTTAAACATAACTTAACAGTGTTAAGGGGTCGCTGATTTCGAATCTGAAGTCAGAATTGTAAAATTCCATATGGTTAATAGGGTTGCCACCTAATTTTTTTTTATTTTAACGAATTCTATGCTGGCACGAACACTAGGTAAAAATGGGTCGCTAAGTCCGCATCCGTTGTCAGAATTTCAAAATTATGAATTTTTTGTTATAGGGTTGCCACCTAATAATATGTATTTTTAATAGTTTTACACATAATTTAACGGTGTTTCTAATCTGAAGTCAGAATTTTAAAGTTAAAGACAGTGGATAGGGATACCTTAATTTTTTTTATTTTTAAGAGCTCGGAGCTGGCGCGAACTAAAAGGTAAAAATGGGCCGCTGAATCCGAATCCATTGTCAGAATTTGAAAATTATAAAAGTTTGAAATAATAGTGCTGCTATGATGTTTAAAAAATGATGTTTAAAACACTTAGAAATACATATGATTATGTGGTAACCCTATTATTTTAAAATTTTATAATATTAAGCGACCCCCTGACACTGTTAAATTATGTTTAAAACTATTATAAATAAATTTTATAGGTTGAAATTCTGACAACGGATGCGGATTCAGCGACCCATTTTTACCTAGTGTTCGTGCCAGCACCGAATTCCTTCTTTGATACAAACCATCTATTGCCAGTGAACAAGTGAGTATCATTCGCTGCCTTCACCACTTCATGGACAATTAATGAATAAATGAAGAGCCAACGAACGACAAGTGAAGAATTGAAGAAGAGTTGAATAGCAACAGCTTCTTCGCAAACTGGTTTCCTCTTCTTCAGTTCATGAACAAAAAAAAATTGCTCAGCTCTTCACTTTGATCTTTCTTCATATTCTTAAATGAATGAATAGAAGCAGATATGAGCAGTTCATGAATGAACAAATGCGAACCCTGGTTTAAATACTGAATTCCGAGACTGTACGACCTATAATTCTAAATTTATTCGTTATCGCAAATTTGGATTATATAGGAGTTGCCGCACTGCTTTGTCTAACACCAAGGATATGATATCAGTGAAACGGCATGTTTACATTGGAATTGAATGCTGAATTCCGAGGTTGTCCAACCTATAATTCCAAGGCTTTTCCAAATCGCAAATGTTGGTTGTGTTGAAGGTGACACACCCCCTTTCCCAACGCCCATAAAATGTTATCAGTGAAACTCCAAAACTATTCGATATCGCAAATTTATTCTGTATTGGTAATGACACACCCCCTTTTCCAATGCAAAAGCTCTCCTTGGTATGTATTTAATGACTTATTAAAGTTTCATGAATAACGGTTCAGACATATAAATTAAATAACCAAATTTTAGTATTATACGATCAAAACTGTCTGATATATAGAAGTTCTATGGATTTGTGGCGGTGAAAGTGGGCGTTATAACATTAATATATATAGGGACTATATATACATACCAAGTTTCAACACGCATAAAAACTCATACAACTCCGGAAAAAGTGAGCGTAGATATAGTGAGACCACGCCATTTTTTCTACAGTTGCGGACAGTAACCAATCTGAACAAAATTATTAAATTTTAGATTTTTACGATCAAAACCATCTTATATATACCTTTTTTTTTGTTTGTGGGCGATGGTGCAAGTTTGGCTTGTATGGGAGGTACCACGCACCCTTGTCCAACCGAGACTAAACTTCACAAGAACACTCTCAAGATGATGCTTCAGTTTCCGTCAAAATTTCATAAAGATCGGTTTAGCGGTTTTGGAGTCTATACATGGTATACACACATAAAAACATGCCCACATACAAACATTCCCAATATCGATTTAAAAGATGTTTTCACGTCAAAAGTATACTTCAAGTAATCTTTTTTTTTTCTTTGCTTTTTCAAAGTCTTGCCCTTTTTATACTGCCACGCGAACTTTGTTACTCCGTTTTTAACGCCCATAAAGAAGCGTGATATGTATAGGAAAGTATATACAGTGTTGCGCAAAATAATAGCAACAAAATCAGTACGCTGCTACAAAATCGTGTATATTTTTAAATATTAGGGACACACAAAAATTATTATAGGAACCAAAGCATATATTCATACATCATATTAAAAACAAATCATATTCAAATTTGGTTTTTTTTTTATTAAATTTAAAATTAATGTGACTGCATTCAGTTTGTCTGAGAGCAAAGTCGCAGCTAGTTATTTTCTACTCGGTTAAAAATCTTGGAATAATATTGAAACTTTTCTGTACTTTATATATGACCACACCAGCTTTGGTTTCAAATCTATTATTTGCAAAATACTAAAAAATCGTTTTAATACAGCTTTGTTTTAAAATTTCGTACAAGCTTGGATTGAAATATAGCAAAAAAAAATAAGAAACATAGTGAGATTCGAACCAGGGACACCCAGTTTGCAAGCTCACTACGTTACCTACTGGGCTATTGCGTTATATGAAACAAGTGCAATAAACAAGCATATGAACCTTACAGACTAAAGGCCCAACCAAAATAGACGAAACGAGACGATTGCAACTTGCCGAATGTCTGCACTCGTTTCGTCTGTTTTGACACTTAACTCAAAATAAAACGATTTGCTCAACTCGTTTGAAACAGCTGACCAATGGCAAACAGAGTGTCTTTTAGATATAAATTAATGTGCAATTACAACTTTGTTAATTATTAAATAAACACTTACTACGTTTCCATGACGAGTTGAGTCGGGATTACTAGGGATTAACTCCCCATGGAAACGCGAGTTGAGTTGAACTTCGTTAAATCCACGAAACTTGTTAGAATTAGCTGATTCTATCTGTCAAAGTGAATAAGTTCATTTATCACAAGATTATGGCGAGTGGAAGAGTTTTTTAGAGTGCTGCAGAAACTTTGCTGTTAATTGAAATATTTAAAGAAAAGAAAATTCGTGATATAATGGATGGAAAAAAATTTAGAAGAAGTGATATATATAAAATTGTCGAAAGTGAGTTTAAGAAAAGGGACATCGTAAATAAAAATATTGTGCATATTGATCACAAGTGGAAAAACCTAAAAAAATTACGATTGCAACTTGACTCGATGTTGTACATGGAAACACTTTTGAGCTTGAAACTCCATTTTGTCAACTTGACGAAAACCCAACTCAGACTCAACTCGCCATGGAAACGTAGTAACTTGTGAACTATGTGTGAAAAATATGTCGCACACTTTGAACAGCTGTTGTTGACGAGTTGAGATGCTAAAAGTTCGGTTCTTACTAGTGATGGGAACTATCGAATAAAAATATTCGAATTATTCGGTAGTTCAAAATCATTAATTCATTCGATAGTTTGTTTTTTTTTATTCGATAGTTTTTTCATTTGCAATTCGTTTGATTCAATTGTTGAACGAATCGTGAGTACTGAAAATTTAACTGAAAAAGTACGTTTAACTGATTGATTTGTGTTTAAATGAAAATTATAATGAAATTGCACCAGTTATAAGCTACTTAGAGGTTTTTAAATCGAATAAATTAATACTTTTATTAAAATCATTTGCTTTGTACTAGCTACAATTTTTGCAATTCGAATGAATGAATAATTTATTCGATAGTAAAAATCGGACGATATTTCTTTGTACTAGTTACTATTTCTTTATTTCGAATGAATGAGTGAATTATTCGATAGTTCAAATCATTCGATAGTTTCGTGCACTATTTACTATTTTTTAAAGTAAATTAATGAACCAAATATTCGAATGAATTGTTCGATAGTTGAAATCATTCGATATTGCCCATCACTAGTTCTTACGGAACAAAACGTTCTGTCAAACCGTTTCGTTCAGTTTCGATGAGTTGACGTGTGTCTATTTTGGATAGCAACATTGAATTGCATTTAAGCGAACATTTTCGTCTTCACTCGTTACGTAGCGACACGTCTATTTTGGTTAGGCCTTAATATTCAGTTTCAGCATTGCAATATTTCTTTGGTTTAAATTTTAGTACAGATAATTTTTAATTATGGCTTAGTATTTGTGTATGTTTAAATTTCAAGGTTAAGGTTAAAAAATATTCAGTAGTATTTTAGCTGGACTAAAATTTATTCCAAAATTTTTAACTGTGTAGTTTCTCTTTTAAGCGTAGTATGCTGTAGAACCGAAAATAAATCTTCCGTAAGAAATGCATTGCGTTTTTGACAGCGAAAAGGTAGCGAAATTTTTTTTTCGTTGGTTAGTATGCTGTTGATCCGAAAAATTTGTTCAATGCAGCCAAGTTCACAACCATGATTGGAGAGTTAAAATGTCACAATTTCGCTGCCTTTTATATGTCCGTACATTTAATTGGCGTGGAAATTTGACATTCAACAATAAGGTTCAACTAACACATTTAACAAACAGGTTATAGTAAGTATGTGTTAGTGTTGAGTCTACACCAAAATTTCGCATGTAAAATTAAATACCTAAGCTTTAAAAAGAAAACATTACTCATTCTACATGGAGAAAACTAATATTCTTGTATTAAGCAAATATTTTGATTGATTTAAGAAAATTTTAAACTAACCCTCACTCTCTCGAAATCAACCATTAAAAACTAAAATTAAGAAAAAAATCTTATAATGAGCATTAATTTCTAAAGTTGAGTAAAATAAATTTTTGGTTGAAATGAAAATAATTTACTTGATTCTTGTAACCAGTCTTGAGTCTTGTAACAAGACTTGAATCAAGAAAATAGTTTCTTAATTTAAACAAACGCAAAGTTGGTTATTTAAAATATTCTGTACTTTCAATCTTAAATTTTTCACTTTCTTACTTCGCATCTGAAGATATGTAATTCATTTTGCAAATTAGAATTCTTTAAATGTGCACCTTAAAGCAAACCCCAATGTTATGCAAGTGATTTTCAATATATAATTAACCCTCGAACAATGTCAAAATGACTACGATTGCAGTTTTTATTGCTTTTCAATATTTAGATATATGTAAATTTTTCCTTTTTAAAAAAATTGGTTGTTTTGCTTCCAAACCTTTTAAATATTTTAATTTATCACAAGATATGAGCAAGTCCTTTAAAATACTATATTTATTATATTATTTTATAAAATTTATGAAAAACATAGTTAAAAAAAAATTTTTTAAAATTTTAAAGTTTTTGTTTAACACACAATAGGGGTATTCACGATGTGGTGTATTTTCCCATGTATTGTGTATTTCTGATAAATTTTATATTTGTTGTAAATTTTCAAAACAGTGTTCAAAATACAACCCTGTGGTAAAAATAAAACGACGGAGCACTATTGTATTCTTTGTAAATTTCGTTGTGTATTTTATCAACTGATCGCAAAAATTGAGTGAAATGTCAGCATGAAGGAAGCTACCGACTACGCTGTGAGTTTATTTAATACAAAATAATATAATTTTGTGTTTCGTTTCAAATCTTGTATGATTTCCTTTAGTTAAATTATGATTTTAATTAATATTTCCAAACAAAAATACATACAAAAATCAGCTGATTTTGAAAATACAATACTTTAGTGAAGGTTCGCACACAATAAAATGTAAGTATTGTACCTTTTTTTTAAATTTGTCACAAATACACCACATCGTGAATACCCCTAATAAGTTGCAAGTATTGTACATTTTGTAAAACTACTCACAAATACACCACACCTTGATTACCCTTAATGCGGATATTTTCATATACAAGATACAAAATATTCTTATATAGCAAGCAAAACTTTCCAATTTTCATACAATAAATATCTTGCATCAAGCAAATTATTCTCTTTATAAGAAAAATAAAAATCAAAGCATTCTAATTTTGATAAAACTGTTTATTTCGATGAAGAAAATTCTTCTCAATTCTAGGAAAACTTATATCTCCAATCGAGCAAATTATTCTCCTTTTTAGCAAATTGTTTACTTTTATCAATCATATTCTGCTTTTTATAAGAAAATTAAGTTTCTAATATCAAGCAAAACACTCTAGTATTAAGAAAAGGTCTTACTTGAATCAAGCAAATTGTTCTCAACTCAAGGAAAAGAAATTTCTCAAACGAAGCATATTATTCTTATTTTCAGCAAATTGCTTACTTGAATCAAGCAAATTTTTCTCACTTCAGGCAAGTATCAGACGTAAATCTAGAAAAAATATTTTAGGGTTTTAAGCAAATGTTTCTTGAATGAAACATTTTTTCCTTAATATTATGTGTTTTTAATTTTCTCAATTCTAGCAAAACAATGCTTGAAGTGATAAATGTGTGCTTAAGTGTAAACTGATAGCCTATTTGCTTGATTCAAGCATAGAATGCTTCAGTTTTTCTCTGCGTGTGTAGCTTATTTAATTTTTACGCTTTCCTCTTTTTCTTTTCATATTTAGGTGTATTTATGATACTGATGCCAATTCTACTGATGAACCTGCTCATAGGTTTGGCTGTGGGTGACATTGAGTCCGTCCGGCGAAATGCACAGTTAAAACGTTTGGCAATGCAAGTAAGTAAACACCCCAAACCTTAAGTATTGATTAAATCCCCGAAATCAATTGGTGAATCCTTCTTTTAATAAATCTTTTTTCACATTTCATTCTCTCACGTCACTCCCATCCAGGTGGTGCTCCACACTGAACTCGAACGCAAATTGCCACAAATGTGGCTACAGAAGATTGACAAAATCGAGCTAATTGAATATCCAAATGATACCAAATGCAAACTGGGATTCTTTGATTTTATTCTACGCAAATGGTTTTCAAATCCCTTTACCGAGGACTGTGAGTATAAAAAGAACCAAAATAAAAGCCATAACCACCATCTCTCGCATTATCAATAGCAGCCATGGATGCCATACCGTTCGAGAACAACGATGACTACATCAACGCCGAACTGGTGAAGCAAAAACGTAAACTTCGCGACATAAACCGTATCCTAGAGCAGCAGCATCAACTGTTGCGTCTAATTGTGCAGAAAATGGAAATCAAAACGGAGGCTGACGATGTTGACGAGGGAGTATCGCCGAACGACATGCGCGCCCTCTCAAGTTACGCCAATGGTACAACGTCTTCGGGTTCGCGCTGGACCTCACCAAGGATACGAAATAAATTACGCGCCGCTTTAAGGTTTAATAAAAGCATGTAGGCCTTAAGAAGAAATTGAGTCGCCAACCCAGCATAAACGTTAGTGTTTATGTGTTGTGATGGGTGTGTCTGATGATGCCAATGGCGTTACAATAGGTTAATGTGACGCGGTGATTCAATTTCATTGTAGATTTTAAGCCATCATTTCTGTTGTATGAATTTTAGTTCACATTTTTTCTTAACTCAGTGGCGCACTTAAAGTGTTATTGCGGTATTTTACGACGGCCCCTGTGTGGAGCTTTACACTATTTACACTGGCTTTAGTGATAAAGTATATATAAAAAATTAAATATTGTTTTAATTAAAGGAAAAATGATTAAACAGCACAGAATAGTTATATTTTATGTGTAGTGCTTTAAACAAAAATTAACCCATTAACATACACAGCTTTTAACGATAACCTTGCAATAAACGTTTGCTCATTTTATTTAGTTTTGTGGATCGTTAATATGTTTTCAAAATCAAAATTATACAGGGTCAGATTAACACAAAAACATAAGTATATTTACTAAAACATTCTAAAAATAGTTTTTAGGTTTAAATCTTATAATAAATGTATATTGATATATGTAATTACGTTAATTTAACTGTGATTAAGACATGATGTTAACATATAGATTATTATACAGACAAAAAAAGGTCTTGAAACAAAAACAAGAGTAGTTAATTCCAAATTATTTTTGAATGCTAAAACCAAATGAGGCAGAAGAATTTCTCTATCACGACAGGATTTGAAAATACTTTAACCGAAACGCGCAAAATACACGATTTTTCACAATATTTCAAGTTATATTAGATATATTTTTAAGCCCAAGTATGATTTAAAATATTTAAACCAGTCCACAAATTTTTAACCAGACCCCAAAATCTGGACATGTACAAGAGTCAATATTTTTTTTGGACAAAAAAAGTATTGAGGTATGAAAACTGATTTTTTTTTTATTTACACTATTTATTTTTATTTAGGTTTTATAAAACATTTGATTTAATATAAGAAATATTAAATCTTCTGTAACACAGCGCAACAGACATTTTGGTGCCAACGATTTTTCAGCTGATTACACAGTGCAACACATATTTTCGGGGGTGAACCAAACTAATCTCGAACGATAGATTTGACATCAGTTGCAAAAGCCCAATTCGCTTTTTGCTCTACTACGTCACAAATATTTTTTACAGTGTTTTTAAATTTGGCTTTTTTGGTCAAAAATGGAATTAAACAGTATGAAAAATTATATGCTAAACTTAATTCAGGGTGGTTCTTGCCTTCGAAAGCCTAAATTAAAATTTTCCGGGGCACATTTTTTTAGAACCATTTAACCCCCTAGCTCCTTCCAGTATGGGTCAATTTAATCTTTTTTTTTTGGAAAAGTCTCTAAAAGTCAACTTTGGAGGAAGGTTAGAGGTTGAAACCTTCCAAAAAAATACTCTCCAGAAAATTTCACTAATAGTCACCCAAGACAAGCAGCCTCTACGAGTTAAAGGTTTCACATAAAATACGAACCGAAAAGATAATACATTTATTTTCATGTTAGGTAATTTTAATTTTTTTTTTAAATAGTATTCATATCATTATTTCTATTATGGCATGAAATATCATATACTTAAGAGAGAGAGGTTTACATCTATTTCTTAAAATTCGTCTTCACTCTCTCTTTTATTAATTTCTTCATATGTTGTTTTGAACCACCAACAAATTTCAGCCAGAACTGCATCTGGTGTTTTTTTATACCCCACGTTTAAAAAACGTAATGGGCGTACATTAATTTTGTCACTCCGTTTGTAACGTCGATAAAGAGGCGTGGCCGGTATATAAAAGTATATATATTCCTGATCAGCATCACCTCCTGAGTCGATTTAGCTATGTCCGTCAGTCCATCTATGTCTACGATAGCAGCCGTAATTTTTGAGCTATCATAACGAAGCTCAAAATATAAGCTTTTTATACAAAAATTGAGATCAAGTTCGAATCTGAGCAAAATGGGATGAAAACCACGCCTACCTCCCATACAAAGTGACTTAACCAAAACGGTAAGTTCTCTTTAAATTTCACAAAAATCAATTTAATGACTTCAAATTTCGCACAGAGTCTTAAATATTTAATATTTATTTTGAGTTTTAAATTTGTAAAAATCAGATGAAATCCACACCTACCTCCCATACAAAGTGACTTAACCAAAACGGGAAAATCTCTTTAAATATATTTAACAGTTTGCTTAAGACTTTATATATGCTCTAATTCGGCCGTGGGGGTATTTTAACTTCGGCCCAGTCGAAGATAATTCCTTACTAGTTTTTCTCTGTATCTGTAAAAATGGAAATATTCCCATCTGGTACAAAAGTGTTGATTGTAAGGAAAGTTTAATTTAGAATTACCGCATTTCAAATGGCAAGGATACCTAATGAATTCTTTCCCTTTGCTCATCCGATTCCGTACCGAGTTGCCTTTCAAAATAGTCCAGATGCAAGTGCAAAAAATGAATTTTTAACGACATATTCACGCTAAGTTTCTCGAACGCATTGAACACCTCAGTTTCATCCTTTTCACAATTTTTTCATAATTTTAATTAAATTATTCAATTCCCATATAATTGAATTTCTAAGCTAATCCACCTTAATACAGCTTACGTAATTTGTTACTATAACTTATGAAGTATTACGAATATAACTATAACTTCATACCGTTACGCCGGGCCATTAGAATATTACAAATTTATTACTAAATGGAAATATTATTACTGCACGATGCAATAGTTGCTTAAAAATAAGTGTATTATCTTTTCGGTCCGTTTTTTATGTGAAACCTTTAACTCGTAGAGGCTACTTGTCTTGCGTGACCCCTAGTGAAATTTTCTGGAGAATATTCTTTTTAAGGTTTTAGCCTTTGGCCTCCCTCCAAAGTTGACTTATAAGGTCTTTTCCAAAAAAGGATTTTTCATATTGTTTAATTCCATTTTTGACCAAAAAAGCCAAATTTAGAACCACTGTAAAAAATATTTGTTACGTAGTGGAGCAAAAAGAGACTTTGGCTTTTGTTATTGATGTAAAATACTATCGTTTGAGATTGCTTTGGCTCACCCCCGAGACAATGACCCTCATTTCGTGTCATTGTGTTTATGTACTTTTTAAATTGGGTTTGCTGATTTCAAATATGAAATCCGTTTTGCACTAGCAGCTCTCATTTTTCAAGTTAATAAAGTATAAAAAATAAAAATTCTGAAAATATTTCCAAAATCGAAATGCAAAATTTATTTAAATTCTCATAAAATGATTAAAGTATCAAGATATTAGTTAAGGTTCGAAAAGCTTTTTTTTTGTGAGACATTCTTGAGCAGTGGTCTCCATTTCATAGACCCCTTATACATACATTTGGTAAGACTTAAGGCTTGATTACCCAAGCGTAACGTGAGGTGGCGCAGCGGGATGTAGCGTAGTGCGACGTTGCCTCGAGGATAAGCGATTACCGAAATCGTAATCCAACGTAGTGCAGGCGGCGTAGTGCAGGGCACTCATTTTATTCTAGAAGGCTTATTTACTTCTCCTCGTCAATAAAAGGTTGCATTCTTTCTTATATAGTATTAAAATTTACAAAAATGTGAAGTTAAACAAATTTTTTCGCTTGTAACACAGCTGTCGAACTACCAAAAATCGTAACGTTGCGTAGAAATCTATTTTCTACAGACTTCTACGCTGCGTCACGCCACGTTACGATTTCGGTAACGACTTGTACACATTTATCATTAAACAGATTTTAGCTTGACAATTGGCAACGTCGCGCTACGTTACCTTACGCTTGGCTAATCCAGCCTTTAAAAGCAAGTTTTTTTAGTACAAGAACTTGCCAGCACAGAGCAAGTTTAATCTTTCCCCTTCGTATCCAAAACTCACGTAAACTCACCACGGTTTGTCCTACGAACTCACATTCTTGCTTTCAAGTCTTGCCCCATGTATAGGGCCTCTCAAACGATACTACATGTCCATCCGACCTGTCAAGTCATCACACATGTGGTATCGTTTGTGTGCAAAAAATCAAGGCGGCGATGGTGTGAGCTCAGACGATGCTCGTTTGCTCGGCGTACACATGGCCGTGCAATATGTCCCATTTTAGACAAATCCATGGCACAATTACTGACAAGCTAGTTGCGTAGACTGGCTTTTTTCTCACGAGCGGCGATGGGTAGTTGTCAAAATTAGTTAATCATGCTATTAATCACAGAAATGTGAAAAAATAAGCAACGACTTAAACATAGCTAGTCAATCGCAGCAAACTAAAAACATTCCAATAAACTTTGCGAACAAATTTAATGAATCAAATAAAAGTTAAAAATAAGCACATAGCTAGTCAACAGCAGCAAACTACAACTCCTATAGCTGTTTTTGACAGCTACCAATCGCCAAAAACTGTCACGGCTACCTTGTCAAATAATTATACCATTGACAAATCGATATGCCACCGATTTCTCTCACCGATATTCTAATTTTTGCTATTCTTGGGTGCGGGAGTTGAGGAGTAGGGATATATAAAAATCGTCAAAATAATCGGCCGTACCAGCAATTTTGCGCCGATTTGTCACACTTACTCTTTCACTCCCATCAACAAAGCGTGAAATAGCAAGAAAAAATTGCTTGGCCGAATTTAATGTTTGCTTTAAATTGTATTCGTCACATCGGTAGCATATCGTCAAATCTAAAATGGGGCTATGGTTGTTATTGTATTCTCCAAAATTTTTGACAGTTTCGCATTGGAATGCCCATAATACACGATGCCCGTTTGCTCATGCTCATATTACACGATGCTCGTTTGCTCGGCGAGCAGATAATTTTGTTGTTGCTTCCAATGCGAAACTGTCAAAAATTTTGGAGAATACAACAACAACCATATTGCACGGCCAAGTGCACGCCGAGCAAACGAGCATCGTGTCATATGGGCATCAGCGTACACTTGGCCGTACAATATGGTTGTTGTATGGATGTTGTTGTATTCTCCAAAATTTTTGACAGTTTTTCCCATATTACACGATGCTCGTTTGCTCGGCGAGCAGATAATTTTGTTGTTGCTTCCAATGCGAAACTGTCCAATGCGAAACCATATTGCACGGCCATGTGTTCACCGAGCAAACGAGCATCGTCTGACCTCACACATGGAAGACAAAAATTTTTGACTTCCAGTGGGTAAAAGCAGGTCTTTGAAGCGCTTCTAGCAGGCCATCATATGGATTTCGTAGCCCTTCCGTGCTCGTTTCCAAGCCCATAAACTTTTTTATATGAAACGAGAAAATTTTCTAGTCCTTCCGCTCTCGCGACTCTAAAGAAGCCTGCTAGAAGCCCTTCTTTAGAATGTACATTAGAAAGAAAAGCAATATAAATATCAACTTGAAATAAAAAACTTCTGACAAATTCCAGATTTGAACCAGCGTCCTCTCAGCTGGCGGTCTGGCATCTTACCTACTCGTCCACCTCAGTTGTTAACAAACTTTAGCTTATTTTGCATGATTACAAATGAAAGTAAGTTTTCGGGAGCGCGGGTTCGCAACCCAGCCCGGCCCAAAAAAATTTTTTTGTATTTTTTTTTTAAATCTATATTTTTTACAAATTTTTCTGTTCATTTAAAAATTTTTTTGGAATTTTTTTTGTAAATTTGTTCATACAAAAATAATAGAAAAGACCTTTTCATATAATGTGATATGCAATGTGTTAGATTTCGGAGACCTGGGGCCGAATTACAGCATCCGTGATCGAGCAAAATTGTACAAGATTGATAGGCACTTGTCTCGTCGTGCCCTTCGTAATTTTGCTCGATCACGGATGCTGTAATTCGGCCCCTGGCTACATAAATTGGTACGTTGAATATGCATTTAAGTTGGGTCGCTCGCTCTAATAAACTTTTCCCAAAGCAATAAAAGTAAAGATATACAGCCTTATACAATAGATTTTCTTAAACAAACCCAGCCCGGCCCAAAAAAATTTTTTTGTATTTTTTTTTTAAATCTATATTTTTTACAAATTTTTCTGTTCATTTAAAAATTTTTTTGGAATTTTTTTTGTAAATTTGTTCATACAAAAATAATAGAAAAGACCTTTTCATATAATGTGATATGCAATGTGTTAGATTTCGGAGACCTGGGGCCGAATTACAGCATCCGTGATCGAGCAAAATTGTACAAGATTGATAGGCACTTGTCTCGTCGTGCCCTTCGTAATTTTGCTCGATCACGGATGCTGTAATTCGGCCCCTGGCTACATAAATTGGTACGTTGAATATGCATTTAAGTTGGGTCGCTCGCTCTAATAAACTTTTCCCAAAGCAATAAAAGTAAAGATATACAGCCTTATACAATAGATTTTCTTAAACAAACGTTCAACACTTGTTCAGTTACGCACTCTTCAAGGCTTTTAGCATCCTCTACGCAACCTTGTTGAAATTATTATTCATAAACACTTTGTTATTCATTGCTTAATTTTGTAAGGTTTGTGTCTAAACAATCGAAACTCTTTTACAAAAACGAAGAATTCTGGTACATTTGCGAATCTATTGCTGAAAAAAGGCTAAAAAGGTCGCATATGGAGCATGTTTATGATATAAATATCATATACATCAACCCTAATTGAAAAGACAACAAAAAGTTGAGGTTACATTTACGCAGCCTTTAAACGCAAATTTCGGCGTTTAAGTTACACAGATCTTACACAAGCCGGAAAAACATTTATGAATAACGATGTGCTGTTTAAAGCTGGTTTAAAGTTACGCAGCCTTTAAAACGAGATTATGAATAAGGCTGATAATGTTGTGTTTTCTCAAAAAATGGACATATATCATTTTGTCATTGTTAGGGAGATTTGCATAATGAATAAACTTACCCGATCTCATAAACATTTTAATACAAAAAATTTTTAATTTATTTAAATTTGTTGCATATTCATTAATTTATTTAATTCTTGGCGTTCCTCAACCAACCCCTTCTTGTCATTTATTTTTTTAAGCCGATCATAAGAAATAGCTGGTTTGATAAAAAGTCCACTAATACTGCGAACCCTTGAGAATGCCATTCCTAATGCAAATTCTTTTTCTCCAATATCGACAACTGCTTGACCGAGTGTTAATCGTTGCGATCTATGAATACTTATCGCATAATCAAGTTGTAGTGGAATTTGCTTGCGAGTAAAATTGTTTGATCCTTTTTTAAATGATACTACAACAGGAGGAATAGGTAATACATTAGAGTTGTTGTATTTTGGTCCAGAATAATTGGAAAATTTCACCAAAATGCACAAGAGAAATTCTTCTATAAATCGGCAGTTTCGCAATGGTTATAAACAATTTCAACAACCTCACCGATGCTGCCAATGCACAGACCAGCTGAAGTAAAAAGATTTTGCCTCAAAATAACTTGTGCACCCCTACATAGATATAACTTTGGGCTTAAACCTCTTGTATCGTAGGATAAGGCTAACAGCACTCGTGGGTCATTGTGTTAAGCATTGATCATTGTTACAGCATTGCCAACATTTCTGAGCTTCTTCAATTTCAGCGTTCTTCGAGATTAATCTTTACACATTTTAATTCGAAAAAAATTAACGCTGATTGAACATGGTCGATAAGAGGTCGTAGTCTTGAAGAGTCAGTTCTCGTAATGATACTCTTAGTAAAGATTCCCTGAAAGCTTGTTGTTCTGGTCGAATTTGTCTCATTATCTGGTTCAATACGAACACTTTGCTTATTTGACGATAGACTAATTGACCTTGAGTGGCGGTAACATCACCTGACCTCGGATTCCCGTAAAGTGGGATATCTCCAACTGGCTGCAGTTGATTGAAATCTCCTAAGAACAGCACTACATACCCTTTTTTAGCAGCATCGGCAAAGAATGATTAATATTTTTTTTTATGTTAAAAGTTTTGTCACAGTTTTTTATAAATTTTGTGCAGTGCGGGTTGAAAAAATTTCAGGAGATATAGAAGAATTTTATCTTGAATCCTGTTAAACATAAATTCAATTAGAAAATAAACATTATAAATATTTACTTTTAACATGAAAACATTCATCATTCTCTGCCGAAGCTGCTAAAAAATATTACAAGCAATAGCAGCAGTATAGCGAGTGCAAACAGCTACAGCACGACTCTCTGCATAAAGCACAGCAGCACCGCATGCTAAAATCGATAGATGTTGCTGTAAATCTTGCTTGAAAATGTTAAAAAGCGACAGAAACAGCAAGAAGACGACTTCAAAATGCGATAGCTTGCTGTTGCTGTGGCTTCGATAATGTTACAAAATTACAGCACGACTGAAAAACCGAACGCTCGCTGTAGCTGAAACTATTTGTTTCTTTTGTAGTTTGCAGCCGAAAATTTATTTATGGAAAATTGCAAAATAAATTGCTAAAGCGCAGCCAAAGTAAAAACTTTGATGCTTTTGCTAATTTGGCAGCAGCAATTTAAACCCTGAACAATAGTATGCATCAAAGTCATGAACAGTTAATACCGTAACGCCAAAGGGTGCGAAAATCGACGCCCTCCCCCTACCATACGATTTTTGCTTCATTCGACCAGCTCTTTCACCTCCGTAAATATTCCTACTCTTACACTGGATACTCTGTATATGTATTTTTTTTGTTTTTATAGGAATTCGAATGGTTCGATAAATTTCCATCAGATTAATATAAATACTTACAATACAAAAGGTACAAAAACGCCAAATTAATAATCAATTAATAAAAATTTATGCGAAATATTAGGGGTATTCACGATTCAGTGCACTTGCCTGTGCAGTTGAGGACTTGTGCACTTTACAAAAACAAATTGTTAGTACGTCAAAAATCTGCACAAGTGCTTTTCTACTATTACCTTCAACTTGAGGACTTGAGGACTTGAGCAGTTGTGCACTTGTGTGCATTGAAAAATGTTGACAGCTTTGAAATGGTGATTGTGGTGTGTTCACGAAAACCTAACTGCACAACTGCACAAATCCTCAAGTCCTCAACTGCACAGGCAAGTGCACTGAATCGTGAATACCGCTATTATAAACACTAGCACTTTTCACTATTATTGATATTTTCTAATCGTACACCGACAAGCAAACGCAAACTTGTCCTACCATGTCGATTGGTTTTTTGACAGATACATAAATTTGTTTTGTCTGCACAACAAAAGCAATAAGAAGCAGTAAGCTGAAGCAAAGTGAATTCAGCGAACAACAACAACAACGAAACACATGGAAATATTTTTTCAGCTAACTTATAAACTACATAAATAGAATTTCGAAAATTTGGCTTCGTTAGGAAATAATATTAGAGTCGTAGAACAGTTTAGAAAAAACAATTTGAAAGTCGGTCAGCCCATTTAGAAGTTAAGGCTTGATTACCCAAGCGTAAGGTAACGTAGCGCGACGTTGCCAATAGTCAAGCTAAAATCTATTTAATATGGGTATTCACGATTTAGTGCACTTGCCTGTGCAGTTGAGAACTTGAGGACTTGTGCAGTTGTGCAGTTAGGTTTTCGTGAACACACCACCATCACTATTTCAAAGCTGTCAACTTTTTCAATACACACAAGTGCACAACTGCTCAAGTCCTAAAGTTAAAGGCAACAGTAGAAAAGCACTTGTGCAGATTTTTGACGTACGTACATTTTGTTTTTGTAAAGTGCACAAGTCCCTAAGTCCTCAACTGACAGGCAAGTGCACTGAATCGTCAATACCCCTAATGATAAATGTGTACAAGTCGTTACCGAAATCGTAACGTGGCGTGACGCAGCGTAGAAGTCTGTAGAAAATAGATTTCTCCAACTTTACGATTTTTGACAGTTCGACAGCTGTGTTACAAGCGAAAAATTTTGTTTAACTTCACATTATTGTAAATATTAGGGGTATTGACGATTCAGTGCACTTTCCTATGCAGTTGAGGACTTGAGGACTTGTGCAGTTGTGCAGTTAGGTTTTCGTGAACACACCACAATCACCATTTCAAAGCTGTCAACATTTTTCAATGCACACAAGTGCACAAGTGCTCAAGTCCTCAAGTCCTCAAGTTGAAGGTAATAGTAGAAAAGCACTTGTGCAGATTTTTGACGTACGTACAATTTGTTTTTGTAAAGTGCACAAGTCCTCAACTGCATAGGCAAGTGCACTGAATCGTGAATACCCCTAGTAATACTATATAAGAAAGGATGCAATCTTTTATTGACTAGGAGAATTTAATAAGATTACTAGAATAAAATGAGTGCCCTGCACCTGCAAGAACAATATAAAGAAGATCACGCCTTAAGTGTGCAGAAATGGCAATCTACTACGCAGGTCTACGTCATAAGTGAAAATACATCCAAACATAAATATCACATAAACAACAAACGAAACTAAGCAAATGAATCTGATTGGCTGATTGGGAAACAAACGAAATACACACAAAGAAACAGTCAAACTGCTCTCAAAATAAATCGAGCAACATAGCTATTTTTTGTGAAGGGGTCAACACGGAAGTCAACACCCCAATAATATATAAAATTTATATCAAAGATAGTAATGAAAAATATTAATATTTTTTCTGTACAAGCGTTGTTTTTTAATTTAAAATTATTTCTTTTACAAAATCAAGATTTTATAAGAAAATGAGATTTTTAAATCGAATACCCCTAGTAAAAGTTTTTTAATACGTTTTTTTCAGTCAGTTTGACTCCTTTTCTCTTGCACTTCTGACGTTACATGCACATGCTCATAAAGAGAGCGAACATGCGCAAAGCGGAATCTTGAATATATAATTCTTGCGGCACCTGCACTACGTTGGATTACGATTTCGGTAATCGCTTATCCTCGAGGCAACGTCGCACTACGCTACATCCCGCTGCGCCACCTCACGTTACGCTTGGGTAATCAAGCCTTTATGCTCTTACATACATTTTTCAAACAAGCTGTTCCAATAAATGTTCAAAACAATATTTTTACTCGATGTTAACTCTTCGGGAGCTAAAAAAAATTAAGTCCATCCGACATGTGTGATATGTGTAGGGGCAACGAAAAGAGTCCCGTTACTTAATAGAACTACATGTACATCATGTACATTAGACTGGTACTTATTTGTATGGAGAAAAAAAATTTCGTTTGTTTTCCTTAAGCACCCTTTTATTTTGTTCTTATATATATAAAAAACGCGTAAAAAAAGTTTCAAAGAAATTGGACTTTATTAACAAAGGCCGCCAGGTAGAAAAATTTGGACTTTATTAACACATGCCGCCAGGTAGAAAAAAATGGACTTTATTAACATATGCCGCCAGGTATGAGAAAAAAAAGATAAAACAACAATTTAATTTTGAACGTAACTTACGGAACGACCATCTCCGATTTGGATGAAATTTTGCATGGAGCAACTGAAGGAAATAGAAAACGCCATTTAAAAGAAAAAATGCTGTATACGTAATGCCAGTATACGTAAGAGTATCTATGCGTTTAAAAGTATATTCATAATTCTGAAATAAAAGAACAGTAAAAGGGGTGTTCACGATGTTATGTATGTGACATTGTTATACTTTATATTATTGTCTACTATATTTGCGATAAATTTAAAGCATGTTTGTTGCAGTAATTTTATACTAAATAAAATGCACCAAAATGTTATTATAAAAGCTTTCATGTACACAAAGCCTAACACCATTTATTTTTGCATTCTTGTTTCAAAAAGCTTTTCAAAACAATTTTTTCAATTTAACATTTAGACAAAAATAACCTAATATTATAATCAAAAACTACAATTAGTTGTTTTACAATCTTTTTTTGCATTGTGAATGTCCTTATTAAAAATTCATACTAATTAACAATAAAAACAGGTTTACATAAATTCGACATTTTGTTTGAAATGTAAAAAACAGGTATAACTTTATAAGTCTAATAAAAGTTCCTGCAAGGCGAAAAAATAAATCCATTAGAAACTTGATATTTTTCTACAAAAATAGGTAATAGTATATAAATCATCAGTTAAGATAAACAAAAATATTCAATGAATGAAAATATAAAAATTGATATATCATTACATGTTAACAGATACAGAAAAGAAGATAAAACTTTGCAATTAAACGAATTTATGTGCTGTGTTAAAGATGTTAAATAAAACCATATTAATATACAAGGATTAAACTGAAAGTACTAAGATACAAAATTGATTGGTGTGATTCAAAAATATTTTTATCAATTATATTTACTGTAAAATAATAAAAAAGTATAAATTTTGTATTTTATGATATGATATATATAAACAGAAAGTGAAATAATATCATATACCTATATGTACATATATTATAGAGATTATAATATCTATGTGGTATTTTTGGTGTCTGCACCGATATCCTCTAACTCTGATGCTCTGTTAATGACAGAAATTTAAATTGTTCACACTAACTACAAAAGAGGCATAAGTCAAAATTTCTTCATTTGCAAGAGAAGTAAAAACCAATTTTGTTTTTCAAGCGACTTCATACAAAAAATAGAGACAAATTAAATGTTTATTAGAGATAAAAAAACAATTTATACAGACTTTCGATAACCAATGGAGATCACTACGTATAGTTTTATATGAAAAAGTAAGAATTTAACATTTTTATTTCTGGCCATTTTGTAGTTAAGGTGCAATGTAAACGTATAAATACGCAAAAGCTTACGTTTTCACATTTAATGTTGTGCTGTATGCTTTATGTTCGTTTTAAGTGTGTACAAAAGCTAAATGGAATCCAAATAATTGCTTAAAACTGTCAATCATATTATTGTACCTTAGAAAAATAAATGTTTGAGCAAAACTAAATGCATTCTTCTCTTTTTCTTAAACTATTTCATAGAAATATTATAGATACAAGTATAGTATATAATAGGGGTATTCACGATTTAGTGCACTTCCAGTGCAGTTGAGGGCTTGAAAACTTGTGCACTTTACACAAACAAAATAATCGTACGTCGAAAATCTAAACAAGTGTTTTTCTACTAATGCCTTAAACTTGAGCAGTTGTGCACATTGAAAAATTTGACTGCTTAGAAAAACTGATAGTTATGTGTTCACGAAAACCTAACTGCACAAGTCTTCAACTGCATAGGTAAGTGCTGTGAGTCGTGAATACCCCTAATGAAAATATTTTAAAAGGCTTTTTATGCCAACTTTAACACACAAGTTAGCAGAAGACTTAACAGTTTTAACAGCTATTTGATGCTTGCTTGTGTGGCGTTCTAAACATTTGGTTGTTGCCATGGTATAATAATATAAGATAGTCGCGTAAACTAATCGAACTCACTTTCACAGTACTACCAGAATTATCAACCTTATTATACCCTGGTTTCAGCCAAGACAAGGTCGAATTATTCAGGCAACATTGACAGTAGTTATGGGAAAACATGTACTGAAAAAAATATACTTTAAAAAAGATCGGCCTTCAATCGGCTTTCAATCGGAAATTGTCAATAAAGTTAGCATGCTGTAGAAGCGAAAAGAAATCTTCCGTAAGAAATGCATTGCTTTTTTTGACAGTGAAAAGGTAGCGAAATTTTTTTTCGTTGGTTAAACACTTGGTTGGTTAACTAATTATTACGCTGTTGAATGGAAAATTTGTTCAATGCAGCCAAGCTCACAACTACGATATGAGAAATAAAATGTCAAAATTTCGCTGTCTTTTATATGTCAGTTCATTTAATTGGCGTGAAAATTTGACATTCAACAATAATTTTCAACTAACACATTCAACAAACAGGTTATAGTAAGTATGTGTTAGTGTTGAGTCTACACTAAAATTTCGCGTGTAGAATTAAATGCTTAAAAATTTTCGTCCCTACAGCATACTAAGCTGTAGTGAAAACATAAGCAATGTTAAAAATGTGTAAGTGAAAAAACACTAACAGCTCTTCTTGACAGGCTATGTTTTCCTTTGGAAGAGAAAATAAGCAGTTGTCAATTCTACCTGGATAGTTTTATCATGTGCCAAGATGGAATGTTTTTAATTTTTGCTTTTTGATCGGTTGCAGATTTGTATGAGCTTTCGGTAGCCTTTTGACAGTTATGGTAGTTCGCTCTTAGACATGTTGCTACCTTATCTTATAATGCCATGGTTGTTGCTTTCAATGTGAAACTTTCAGAAAAAATTGAGAGTGAGCGGATAAGCAATGGTAATGTTACAAAGAAGGCTTAATTCAGAGTAAAATATAAACTAGATGTCAAATTTAATTTCTCAAATTCAAGTTTTTTTATTGCTGTTGTTGCTCTTCATAGTATAATAATACAAGTAGTAACATAGTTCTATCTGCGGTCAACCAATGTCAAACAAAAGAAAATCAAAACGAGAGCGTGCTATGACTGCTGTTGCAAAGTGAATATTTCAAAAATGTTTTGTGTCAAAATGTTTTTTTAGTTTTCTTTTGTTTGACATTCATTGACCACAGCCCGTGAAAAAAAATGTTGTTGTCAAGACTACCTAATATATTGTTATATCATAATTGCTCTTTTTTATTTGACCTTTATTGCAATCCAGTTTTGTTGCTGGAAAATTATTCGTTTGAGCAGAAATTTTAATATTAGTCTATCTGGCTATTTACTTTGTGGTTTTTCCAAAAAGAAAATAACTTTTTGAGAGCAAAAGAAAACAAAAATTGCCATATTCTTTACTAATTTTGAATGGCGTGCAAAGTGCACGCATGTCGTGTAACCTACCACCATTTAAATTGTGGAAAAATTTGTTCGACCACCGATTACGCACTGAAAAGTAAACGCAAAATGCAAGCCATACACAGTACAATCCAATTGTCAATATAGTCTTTAAATTGAATTGATTCTCGGCCACACACTGCATAAACCTAATTGAAAGATTGTCTTTCAACTGTCAAATACATATATTATTAGTTAATAAACAATTGTAAAATTTTTTTCGCAAACGGCAGCTAAAAATTTGTATGTTGACAGATAATCAAACGATTTGACCATAACAGTACAATCAAATTCAAAGACTTGTCAGGAACTTGAAAAAATCAAAATCTTTTGATCTTCATCAATGAACTCGATAACTGACAAACTGATCAATGACAAAGCCATACACGCTTTGATTTGAGCAACAACCGACTCAAGACCCAACCAAAATAGACGAAACGAGATGATAGCAACTTGACGAACGTCGGCACTCGTAACGAATTTAACCCAAAATAAAACGAGTTGCTCAACTCGTCTGAAGCAGCTGATCAGTTGGCAATCCAGTCTTATTTATTTATTTTATCTACGCATTTTTTAATTTTAATAAAGATTTGTGAAATATGAGCGAAATAATAGTGAAATTGAAGCAAATTGAAGAAAATAAAATAAAAATGCATTGTACACAGCTGTTGTTGACTAGTTGCTATGCTAGCAATTCGGTTCTTACGGAATCATACGTAATGTCAAAATGATTCTTTTAGTTTCGTTTAGTAAAGTTTGCTCATTTTGGGTAACTACATTAAAGTGAATATAACCGAACACTTACGTTTTTATTCGGTACGGAGCAACTCGTCTAGTTTGGTTGGACCTCAGTTGACGATTGGATTGTATTGTATGTGACTCGCATTGGAGCTTAGCGTCGTGTTTTTACTGCAAAATATATTGAAAGTGTAGATGTAACCTTATGTTAAAAATGTCCAACTAATATTCGCGACTACTGGCCGCTAGATGCCGGTGTAATAAACAACACATCATTAAATATTCACCACAACACATATTGCTTCAGCAGGTTAAAAAAAGAGTGCTGCCACCATTTCAAGAGGAAAACTTATGCCAAGATGCTACATCAGCGGTGTTCAGACGATGTTACATGTTGTCACGCCTGGTAAGACAAGTCTCGTGTATGACGGTTCTAACGCTCGATACAGCGGACTGACATCATTTTGGCTCTTATTCAAAAAGTTGTGTATTCTATGTTTGATGAGCAGTCATACTACCAATAGCGGGGCTCACACGATACTAAAGTTGACAAGCCCCAGTCAGTCCGTTGTATCGAGCGTTTGATCAGTCAAATGCAAAGCTTGTCCTTCCAAGCGTGACAAAATGTAGGATCGTCTGCACCCTATTATTGCGAACGCGTGTTGGACGAACATGACAAACTTCGCCATTGTAAAGAAATTTTTAAAGAGCAAAGCAACGGTAGTAGATAACAAAAGTTTCTGGTAAGAATTTTTTTTAAGTTTATAGAAGTCTTTCAGAAGTATTAAGACTGCTCACAGTTTAAGCGTACATTTAACAAATCATATTTATAGCATTTGTTATTGATGAAACTGTGAACACCGCTCAATGTGACTGTAGTATTGAATAATTATGAAACCCTGTGATGAATACAGAATGTAAAAATACGAGGTACAAAAAGGGTTTCTTTTATAATAACCTAATAACCCCTTTAACACAGGGCGACTCACGCTAAATATTTGCTTTCTTCGCAGGTAGTTTGTTTGCAATTCGCCGCATCGGGAGGTTGACTAAAGGGAAAGATAAAAATGCCGACGTTCTGAGCTGTACCGGCAATTTTGCGTATTTCTTATGTTGTTTTTTCTTTTTTGGAAGAGATTTTCTTATTTTTGCTTGTGTATAGGTACACGGTTGTTTTTACGAAAAAGAATATTTTGTTACGTTGTGTATTTCGTGCTTGATCATTGTTATTTATTCAATGATTTTTATATAAAATATTTAAGAATGAACATTAAAAGTGGAATGAAGTGAGCTCATTTTTTTATTTGCTTATTTTTGACTTATAGCATCTAAACAAGACTATGTAAAAAGTTTTGAAACAGCTGGAATCGTGAAAAAATGCACACGTATTGCCCATATTTTAGTTGGATTTCAGTTAATTTTTTTTATTTTTAATGCAATATTTTCATTTGCCCGAAATCATACGATTTTGAAACAGTGATTTTAAAGTGTTTCCATGTGGTTGAAACTTTGCAGTATTCACTATATAGTCAGAAATAGAGCCAGAAATCTAGTGGTTTCTAATTTTTGTTTTTGTTTTGTGAATAAAATAGAGCCGCGCTCTAGATCAACGACCACGGAAATGTAGCTAATAAAAACATGGATAGTAAAATATTTATTGGTTCTTTTTTATCGACCGTCAAAAGGCCGACTACTTTAGAATGCTGCCATAAATGCGGTAAATTGTTAGATAGTTCAACTAAAATTGTTCCACTGAGATTTGATCTGATCTACTGCTACTGCTCGGCTTATTTTTATTTATTAATAATTTGTCGTCATCACGTCAAAGTTGAAAAAAAAAAATTAAAACAACTTTGATAAATAGCTCTTGACGATAAGCAATTGGTGGTGCACTATGCACTTTAAGCCGCATTCATGTTAGGTAATTAGGCTTATACTTTATCAATAGTGGCAAATTTGTTGCAAAACATATACGGAGCCATGACATCGAATCATTTTATGGCCACAAAGTCATCTCCAGAAGTGATTGTGTCACAGTCGAGCTCAAACTGTGTTAATTGACTCACACTTAAACACACAAAGACACAGCAGCAACAACTGTTACTGCTTTTACTAAATATAGCAAAAATCATCAAGCATCCATACACTGATTATTTTTAACTTTTTCTTTGAATTTTTCCAACTTATTTTTTGTAATTATTTTCTGTGCATACATATTTAAATGTAAAGAAAGAAAAGTGAACCACAATTTTGAATATATATGTTTATTTTTTACAAGAATTTATAAGTAAAAATAATATGGCAAGTTAACAAAGGTTTAAACTTCCAATATTGAACGTTTGAGCTTAGTTTAAACTTAATAAAAGCCTGAAGTGCGATGCGAGAATGCGATGTGATTGTATAGCGAAATCTCATATGCATTACCTTTGCGAATTATATACAATGAGAAACACCAGTTTTGAAGGCGCCAGAGTTGCGTCGGATAAAATGACAAATTTTTCTAATAGTACACAACAAATTAATAAATTTCGAAAAAGTGTCTAAATATGAAGAAAAACAATATTCGCATAGCTTAAGTTGCTGGCTTGGCCGAATATTTAGTTCGAAATGAACTAAGAAAGCGTCGAAATATTATTTTTCAATAGAATTTTATGACAGCTGGTCATTGCATGCATCGTACAATCGCATCGCAACGCATTGTAGATTGCTACATAAAAACGTTGCTTATGAAAATCCTCTGACAGCTCGTGCGTTCATTTATTTACCTTTTAGTTTTAAATGTGTTTTACCATACAAATTTTAAAACACTTCACAGCGCGTTTTATTATAAAACACCCTTAAAACACTGTAAAAGTTGAAACATATTATGGTAAAAATGAAAGGTGGCAAAACCTCAAGCTGTCAATGCTTCATTTTTTTCACGAAAATGAGCAAAATAAAAGCAAAAATGAAACAGAAGGAAAATATAAACGTCAAACTAAAAAGTGAAAAAGGTGGTGTAAAAAGCCGTGTTTTGAGATAAAACACAATAGTGATAAAACGTGTTTTAGTTTCGATGTAAATGTTTTATTAGAATTTACTGCAAAACTCGATTCATAGTTTTAACTAAAGATTAAACTCTAAGCAAAGTTAAGCTGTAAAAACTGGCCCTTAAACGCACAAATTCTTAAATACAAAATCAAAAACTTTCCATTTAAAGAATATTTTACAATTTCCATGCTGACTGCTGAAAAGTTTTTAACGTAATGAGGCAAACATGATGGAGTAGTCGGAACACAGAATTTTTTAGCTGTCATTTCGACAGATCTGACAACGTGCTTTATCGTGTTGTTTGTCCAAGTCCCGGTTTATATACGGACATCAACGTTAGGGAGTTGCACGTTCAAAAGGCAATAACATAGAATTGACGTTAATTCTTGATGTAAGTAAACTGGCAGCAAGAGAGTATCGTAAACTTATTATGTGGCAGCGCTGTTGTAGTCGCCATTTTTCATAAAATTTTGCAAAATGCTACGAAGCAGTTTTTCACCACTCATCGGCATCATTTCGTCTTCGCTGTCGGAGCAGATCGGTAGTTTTTCTCAGTAATAAACTGCAATTGTAATAGAATTTTAAAGAAAGAATTTAATGTGCTGACTAGTCCGCCATTTTTTTATTTGTATTGAGTGAAAATTTGCAAAAAGTCGAGATATTTGTCAATTATCTTATCATAATACAAGGTGAGTGAGTAACACATGCAGTATTAAGAGTTTTATTGTTTTTTAGTCTTAAAGCTTGAGAAAATTATTTATATATATGTATGTAAAAGAAAAATGCAGATTTCAGTCATTTTTTCACAACTTCTGAAGTTTTTTAATATCTGCTTAATTATTTCGGCAATATTGTAAAATACTTCACATGGTTAATAATATATGTAATTGCATATTTCTTCACAAGTACGTGTAAAAGTACAGTTTGAACAAAAAGTTCGGTCCTGGTATTCGTCAGAAAGAATATGGACACATTTTTTCAATTATATGCTTGTAAAGATGACTATCTACAATTTGCCAATATATATAATGTATAAATGTGTTGCCAAAATGATGAAGTTTATTCCGGCCGGCGCATGTAACTAGCGCTCCATCAGACATGCGGTTTCTTTCACAATTTGTGTGTATTCATTCAATAGTTTTTCTCTTGCTAGCTGGCGCGCCATTTTGTTTGATTATTCTGCCTTTTTATGTATTCGCCGCATGAGTGTAGACAACTTGTGCCAATTCAAGTGTACAAAAGCTGGTTAAATCTAGTTTGGGTTTATATATATATATATTGAAGCATTAATATTTGTACACATATATGTAGATAATAAATATTTGAGCAAAGTTTTTAACCTTTCGATTCCTCGTGTATTTGACATCTACCATTATTCAGTAATTGAAAGTATTATTCCAAGATTACTGGTAAATTGAAAGGTGAAGTGTATAAATTTCTTTGTACCGTTAATGTTTGTATAAAAAAAGCAAACTTTCAAAATTGCCTATAACTCTTGAGCAATGAACAAGGCGTCTGATCATCTTCTCGCTGATGTCTTCCAATTATTGACCCTTCAATATTGAGTTGTGTTGCTGCTTTAGAATTAAAGTAGCATAAAAATAGGTACTTGAGCTCACATTGTGACTAACTATGAGCTGAAACTGTCGATTTTGCCATGAGTATGAAACTAGTTTTAAGTTTGCCGGCATAATTGACTTTGACGTGTGCATGATATGGTTGTGTTGGTGCCGAAACGAACCCAATCAGCCAAACAAGCTTGGAATAAGCTTGTAGTAAGCTTACAAGCGTAATCATCGTTTGGAAAAGGCTTGTAGAAAATTTTGTGAAATGCTTTCAAGTAATTGCAGAATAAGCAAAAAGGAAAGCTTTGAAAATATTCCTTACTGTAATATTTTTGTAACCGTTTACTATTCAATTGGATAAAAGTGTTGTAAATAAGCTTAAATTTCTACAATTCTTTGACCCCTTTTACATTGATCAAGACTTGACGTCAAGTTTTTTTGACGTTCTCTTTTGAACTTGACGAAAGCTTTCACATTGGTCAAGACTTGAATTCAAGTTCTTGTCTTCTTTCCTTGTTTTCTAAAAATAAAACGAGATAGGTAGCAAGCAAATGAATTATAGTTTATAGAAATTTGCAAACTGAATTTTATTTTTTTACCGTGTTGGAAGTTAACAAAACGTTTTTGCTTAAAAATTTAATGCAAAATTAAATTATATTGGATGCAAAAAAATTTTAATGCAACCGAAGTCTAACAAACTCACATTGATATGCGAAAAATAAAATAAAAAGCACTGTCAACAACACGAAAATAGCAAAAGGAACACGAAAAAACACGAAAAATTGCCGGTACAGCTTCAAGTTTCTTTTTCCTTTCCGTCGCTTCCGATGTGCGGCGAATTGTCTACAAACTCTGAAACTTGACTTCAAGTCTTGACCAATATAAAAGGGGTCATTGCAATTGGAAAAAGTGTTGTAAATTTGTAAACTCATTCATCCGATTTTTTGAGTGAACTCAGTTGCAAATAACTCAAATTGCTTCGATACAAAAATGGCAAAGTGCACTTTTTACTGCTTTTGAAGAAAAAAAAACACTAAAAACTAATTGATATACGGGAACACAGGTGTATTAAATATTTATAAAAAAACATGGGAATAAGTTATTACCAAGCACTACATTTGAAACACAAATTGTGGCCAAATTCTTTTGTAAATAACTGTATTGTATTTGTAATGTACAGAGAATTTTGAATGTGACTTTTGAAGCAGTCACTTTTCAATTTTGCAAGTCACATTTTGCAATTCTGATCTTTTTTTGCGTTCTTTTCTAGAAAAAATAATGTTGACTTCAAAATAAATCGTGTTCTTTTCTCGAAAATGTTGACCGCAAAAGTACAAAAAAAAAAATTCAGAATTTTCTGACCTGCGAAATTCGACGATTTTGCATTCTGCTCTCTAGTAATACCAACGCGAAAATAAAATAATTTTGACATTAATATTTTGTGCTGTGACAATTGTGAGAAACAAAATGTTTAAATTTTGAAGAATTTCTGAAATTGAATCCAATTTATTTTTAGTTAAAGTGGTTACTTTTAATAAAACTGAATTGATCTATGAAAATTTGTTAAAAAGTCCATGCAATCAGCACTTTGCATAACCTCAATTGTAAATACATCAGAATTTAAAACAGCAGAGCAGCCAATATTAAATAACATAAAAAGCTTCATTTTTTCCACTCTTTTCTCAGCTCAAAAGAAGCCAAATTCTATAAATTTATGTCTGAATCTAAAAATTGTGCATTCTGTGAGAATTTTTTTCAGAAAAGATTGCGCTATTGGTAAAATGGACCTTGCCATGATTTAATTATTCATAAGATTGAGTAAGCTTAGCTTAGAGACAGCTTTTAGGAGTCGTTATCTTTTACTTTGACATTCGGCAATCCAAATGTCTAAAAACTTCAGTAATGCCTATGTTATGGTGGCGGTCACGGGCACGTCACGGCCATGAATTGTTGTTGTTTCAATGTAAATGGGAAATTTGAGAGAGTGAGCGAGGGAACAAATTTTGACCACCATGGTCACCAAATGATTCGGCTGTCCATACCAAATCACGGGATCAAAGCAGTGTTGCGTCGTAAAATTATGCAATATATTTGTGCTTTAGTATTAAAATAATGCACTTTAAGTACGAAATGTGTGAAAGCAGTAATAAAACCTGCTTAATAGCAACACTTATCGATTGATAAAGTACTAAAAGTAGCAAAAAGTTTACTAGTTTTCTGGGATCATATGACCATGAGCATAACATACATTGGTCACTAAGCTCATCAAACGAAAAAAGAGCGTAAAAAAGGACGTGATCTGGGATCATATGACCGCCACCATAACACCGCCATAAGTGTTCGTAAGTGTCTTACGAATAATAATTTTCGTAAAGAAAGAATAATTGTCTCCTGCTCATTTCACCATAACACCGCCATAAGTGTTCGTAAGTGTCTTACGAATAATAATTTTCGTAAAGAAAGAATAATTTTCTCCTGCTCATTTCTTCGCTCTCACGCCAAACAGCAAACATGCCAATCATTTTCATTTTTTCTCTCGCATTCCTTTAACCGCGTTGGTTCGTTAGTGTCTTACGAATAATAATTTTGGTAAAGAAAGAATAATTTTCTCCTGCTCATTTCTTCGCTCTCACGCCAAACAGCAAACATGCCAATCATTTTCATTTTATAACTGAAAATACAACTGTTCAACAAACAGCATAACCACGAAACGAATATTTGATCATAGAAGAAAATTAAATAGCAAACATGTTTAATAACTTAACTTAATCACTTAATAACTTAATAACTTAATCTTGAAATCGACACTTTTTCAAAAATATGCAGCATGGAAAGTGAAATATTTTTATATATTGTATAAATTAACAAAAATTTCCTTCAAAAATGACTACGATTATTGTTTTATATTTTTATATGTATATTTATTTGCCTTTATGTATTTGGAACTATGTTCTTTTGTAGTACAAAGCTGAACATAGTGAAATCTAAAATAACATGATATAATCAGCCCTATTACTGAATCTCGCCGTGGTACGATATCGTAAAAACTAAAAAAGGCCTCGCTGAGTTCATTTGTTTGTAGATTTTTGAAGTAATTTGTTACGTGTTTTGGCTGTCTGAGAAAATTTTTAATAAAGTTCATACATTCAAAGTGGTTATTCTTTCTGAATTTTATTTAAAATTTTTCACCGACAATCGAAACACGTCGTAACAAATTACAAAAAATCTACGAATGACGCTACAAATTAGTGTAGGCAGTGTTGACAGGTGCGCCTTTCACCATTTACCCCTAGATTGGATTTCAAATCCCCCTTAGAAATTTTTTCAAGGGCTGAGCTGTTGGACGTCTTTAACAAGGGCAGAAAGTTACTTCATAGTTCTCAATTGTTGAATGCAAAACTGACCTAAAAATTAAGTCTTACTTTTGAAAGGAGGCTCAGTTTCCTACTTTTTGAATTATTTTTGGTCATATCTTTTTTGTCTATAGTTTTTCCCTATAGTTTTTCCCATACTTGCTTTGTTTTCAGTTTTCACACGGAATAAATCAACTGCAAGTAAAGCGCGAAGCAAGTTTGAAATGAAGTGGGAAATGATTGGTAATTCATTTGAAGTGCTGCCAATTCAGCTGTTTTTATAAAGTGTTGTTGATACACCCAAGAAGCCAAATATCTACTTTTCTAAAATTTTGAGCATAATTTTAAGGAAAAGTAAAAAACTTCATTTCCAAAGGTCAATTTTTCAAATACCCCTAAAAACTCCTAAAAAATTAAATATCCCTAAAGATTCAATACCCCTAAAAATTCAATACCCCTAAAAATTCAATACCCCTAAAATGCCTCAACACGAAAAAACCCTAAATCTAGGGGGAAATCCCTTAACCTGGCAACACTGAGTGTAGGGCATTATTCAATAAAAAATTATTCAAATACCGAATAACAAGTAATATGTGTTCTTAATTTTTTTCAGTCAGAACTCAGCATCAAGTATTTTTTATTTTATTCTTTATTTTAATTTCAAATAAATTATTCAAAGCTTTAACTCGTTATTCATTATTTGAACTTGTTTTTGAATAAAAATATGAAAGATTAAGCAAATTGATTCGGAATATTGTGAAAATTAAATATCGGTCATCTATTAAGTTCCTCGTCAAGTATCAAGTTTTTCTTCTACCACCATGAGAATGTTGGTTAATAATTTTAAATAAAGAAAATGATGGCCACAACGTGAGTACTTTTAGTTTTAAGTGTGATTCTCTTCTATTCTGCCTAAAACTTCGTTTCTCATTTGAAATAAGTTAACAAGCTGTTATTCACATATTTAAGCTTAGTAACGATGCATTTTCAATTTCTTATCCACTAATGTACTCGAACTCGAAGGTAACGTATTTTTTCTTTATAAAGAAGCTCTTAAACTCAAAGTGGGTTATTAAAGTTACAGAAGTATTTTGCGGACGCTGACACAACGCAACGAAGTTGTCTATCTAAATATTCCACTGTTAGAAAAACCTTTATAAAATTCAATACAACCATACAATCATCGTCATGAGTGTTACGTATTTTCTTCTATTAAACTCAATCTTCCACGTTCTCATAAAATATCGGACGAAAAGTTTGAAAAAAGAGTAATTCTATAATGAAACTTAAAAACTTAAGCCATATTAAAAATTCAAACTCTAAAGAAAACCTACTTGTTTTCTGTAACATAAAATTTGTTTATAAATTTACTTAAAATTCTTGAATAATCAATAAAAATAACGAATAAAAAATATTTATTCATCATTCGAAAAAAATTCGATAAAATACTTGTATCCAAACTTTTTAATAATCAAAATTTATTTGTTATTTTCTATTTTTGTTTTGAATTATTCTTGCCCAACATTGCTACAAATGAAATCAGTGATGCCTTTTTCGTAGTTTCGACGATATCGTACTACGACGGGACTCGGTGATAGGGCTGAATTAGAAAAACTTAAATTAAAATCAACAGACCAAGTAACATTTATTATTAACATACAATAGTTTTTTTTTAAAAAGTAAAAAAAAGTAGAGCAAGAAAAAATGTAATTAGAAAGAAAAGCCGGAATTTTGGTCGAAACCGAAACTGGTTAATATGAAAATTAAAGTTTTTTTTTAGAAGGAAACAGAAGTACCATTTCATACATATAATAAAAAATGTATGTAAAAAAAGTACTATTTCAATATTGGAATTTATAATAATTAATTAAAGTTTTATAATAAAAGAGATAATTTTTTATTTTATTCCGTACACACTTAAAACAGGATGTACCAGAGCTGTAAAGTATTTAGTATTTTCAGTATTTACCTGTTAACTAAAAATACAAAGTATTTAAAAAAAGTATCAAGTACAAATACCTAGTATTTGTACTTAAATTGCTCAAATACATATACTTTCAATTGCCAATTCTTTTCTCAAATGCTGTAAATACATTCAAATACGGTAGATACTTCAAATAATGTAAATACTTTCAAATACAGTGGAATGCACTTATAACGACCTCGGTTAAAACAACATTTCTGCTATAACGTCGTATTCTTGAAGTCCGCATTTTCTCATTTCTTGGGAACTAGTTCGTTTTTAACGTCGGTGGATATAACGACGAGTTCGCATAAAACGACGCAGTTTTCATAAAATATAATAAATAATTTCACATATAGCGACGCCAAAAGCAAGTTGAGACTAGATTTGCTTACTTTTGATTTTTTTTTAATTTATATGTGTACATTAGGCCGGGCCAATTTGTATGGAGCCGAAAAATTCGATTAAAGCCACCCCCTGGGATGATTCTATGGACAATTCTAAGCAACTTTGGTGAAGGAACCATAGGTCTATCTCGATTTTCGAGTCTCCCACTTTTCAAAAAATGATTTTTCCCCTATAACATCATTGATTCAAAATTCGATTTTTTATTCATCGTTATATTATCTTTTTTATGTGTATATGGGGGATTTTTGGGGTCGAGAAATTCATTTCTGATCTTTATTTTTACCTATGACCACCGCCAGAGGGCGTTTCATGCCTATTTTAACCAAAACTATTTCTACTGCTTTGCGGACTTTTTATCTCTGACATTTATTGTTCTTAATTTTAAGTAAGTCAATTGTTTATATCCGCACTGAACAAACTCGTCGCCCACCGCAAACTGCATTGATGTGTATTGACTGTCGGCGATGGGTTTGTGTTGTTGATGTTCAGTGCGGCCTTTTGACACTTGCTGTCATATGTTTAGTGATTTTTCTCCCGTTTTGGCTTTTCTCTCGCATTCCTTTAACCGCGTTGGTTCGTTTTTTTGCGTATGGAATTTAGTTGGTTTTAAATAAATAAAATTAAAGTAAATTAAGTACAGAAATTGTGTTCGTATTTATAATTGTTTAAACGCGTCAGTTTTTTCGCATACTCCAGAGTGCATTACCCGGCATACCAACAGCACCACCAGACGGCACATCACCAGACAGCCGCAGCAATTAACGACACAAGGCTCCGCCACCAGCAGCAACATCATCCCCACCGACTACCAACGCACCCAGGAGAAACCAGGCAACACCAGTAACACCCACATAGTGTGTAAAAACTAATACGTTCTAACAAGAAACGTAACTAATATAAATAAAATTCTCATCATTTTTACCATTGCGTTTTTACCAATTTGCAGGTGGAAAAAATATATTCGAACCAAATGTTTTAAAATATACTAATTTCAGTTATTTTTTAAGTCTTATGTATGCAATGGATCTAAATGCATTGCCGTCTACATCGCAAACCGCAACAACATCAACAAGTAACGAAACTCATTTGAAGCATTTGCCTTCGCACGATGTTGCTGTTTTTGGTGCATCTTGTGATTTGAGTGGACTCAATCTGCCAACGAAACAGGATATTTTAAGATGTTTTTTTTTCTTGGCCGAACGTGCTAAACTCGAAAACAAAATGTTTTCGTATAAAACATTCGTACCGCACGTAACAGACAAATTGATTGAAATTTGGAGTCAACTTAATGTTGAAATTATAACAAAAAAAAGTGTTGGTAGAAAATTGGGTACATTGATTGACAAGTATCAAATCGAAACTAAACATCCAAAAATCGCCACATTCAGAACGTTCGTGCAATCTACAAAAGAGTTATTTTACATCGGCAAATGTCAATGTGACTTGAAGGCAGCATTATGCTCATGTGGATTGATTCCAGATCATTTGAAAGAGTTTATGCGAGATCAAAATAATGTCAGAAGATTGACGATACCGGAATTCGTGCCAGAAGTTGAAGAGCCAGCACCAACGTCAACAATAATACCAACAAGCGTTGAAGAGACCCATTTAGCATATGAACCAAGTACTGATGCAGATGAGCCAAGTTCAAATCCACAAGATGTTCCGCCACTGATACGAGGACCGTATACTCCCATATACGATGCTTCGAACTTCGCTGCGATGTGTGATCGATTTGGTGTGCCAGATAGAATAGCAGCAGCACTCGCAACATCCCTTATGCAAGACATTGACGTAAAAGATGCACATGGCAATCCGATCATCATGGATAAAAATAAAGTGCGTCGAGAAAAAGCCAAATGCAGAGAAGAATTGCTTCGTAAGCAGTATGATGCATCCAATTTGATAGCATTTTCATTCGACGGCCGAAAAAATGATGCTTTAACAATGGAAAAAATCGATGAGAAGTTGCATCCAAGGATGGTGAAAGAACCACATCTAGTTGTTTTGAAGGAACCAAATTCTCGATTGATAGGCTACACAAAAGTCGAAAATGAAGATGCTGAACACAAATTGATGACATTGAATAGATTCTTCGTCGAAAAAGAAATTGCTCTCGATGCATTAATCGGCATATGCTGTGATGGTGAGCCAACAAATACTGGCGTAAGAAATGGGATTTTGCGTCGATTTGAATTGCATTTAAATAGACCGCTGCATTGGTTTGTATGCCTTCTGCACTTCAACGAGCTGCCATTTCGTCATTTGTTTAACACTTTGGACAAATCATCGACCACTGGACCACGAACAACAACCGGAACGTTGGGCAAACAAATTGAAACGTGTGAAAATCTTCCGGTATGTATCATTTTTCACATCGATTTTTTCCATTATTAAATGCTAAAATTGCATTTAATTCATCTAATTTCTTTTTTTTTCAGCTTAAAGATGAATTCGAGATAATCGTGCTAGAGAACATGCCACCTGATTTAGATCCATTTGAATTATCCACCGATTCAAAGTACCTATACAAAATGGCCAATGCAATTTCGAATGGTGTTGCTCCTGCGGATTTGTCTCACATTAAACCAGGACCAATAGCACATTCACGTTGGCTCACCAAGGCGAATAGATTGTTGCGGTTGTATGTGTCAACTGAAAATCCATCAAGGAATTTGAAAATTCTGGCAACATACATAATGAAAGTGTATGTGCCGATGCACTTCAACATCAAGTACTATAATTCGGTGGTCTTCGGTAGTGTATTATTTCACAAATTCATTCGTTGGACACAATATTTGGATACAAATCTACGCCAAGTTGTGAATAATGTCATTAAAGACAATTCATATTACGCACATTCCGAAAATATTCTGTTAGCGATGTTATTTGATGATAAAAAAGAGACACGAAACATCGCAATCAAGAAAATTTTACACTACCGAAGAAATCTGTACGACCCGGCACATCTTAGAGTTTATCAAAAACCTTTGATAAACTTCAATTGTACAGATTATACGAATATGATTGATTTAAATAAAGATGATGTCTTATTCGAACCACCGTTTACGCATACCATTCCGTATGATCATTTGGAACAATATATAGAATACGATGATCCACCATTGCCTGATCCAAGAATTCCGGTACACATACAAGCAACGGAAAGACATGTTCAGTTGCTGGCTAGCGTTTCTAAACGTGTTTTACAAAAAAATCGACACAGTGTTATGGCAGTTACATCAGAAAGCCGTGCAAAATACCCTAGACTGGAAAGCAAGAAAGACTTTCAAAAATAACTTATTTCGCTTTTCTTCCACTAAATTAATTTTTTTGTTTTTTTTTGCACATGTTCTTAGTTTTTAGGTTGAATTTCTGTTGACAAAAAATAAAATAAAGATCAATATTACCGAAAAAAAATTAAATTTTTCTCAGAAAATAGACGAAAAATAGTTAAAATATGCATGAAACGCCCTCTGGCGGTGGTCATAGGTAAAAATAAAGATCAGAAATGAATTTCTCGACCCCAAAAACCCCCCATATACACATAAAAAAGATAATATAACGATGAATAAAAAATCGAATTTTGAATCAATGATGGTATAGGGGAAAAATCATTTTTTGAAAAGTGGGAGACTCGAAAATCGAGATAGACCTATGGTTTCTTCACCAAAGTTGCTTAGAATTGTCTATAGAATCATCCCAGGGGGTGGCTTTAATCGACAAAAAATTTGACTTGCCCTAGTGTACATATTTGCAATTTTCGCTTTGTTGAAAGGGAAATAACCGTATAAAATTCATTAACAATAAAACTGCATAGCTTCATTTGCGCATGTGATTTTGCTCAGTACATATTTGTTCCTTCAAGTGCATGGTTGATTTTTTACTGTGTTCAAAATGCCTCCACAAACTAAACGTAACGCGTTCACCATAGAAGAAAAACCTGCAATAATTGGGCGGCTTCAAAACGGCGAAGAATTTCTTGCGCCATATTCTTCAATATCCATTATATGGAAACAGGGAAAAGATAAGGATCACATCTCCTCAAAATGTAGAAAATGCACTACTTGGCATAAAATTCAAAGATCATATTTTACAAAAAAAAGCCAATAATTTAAGGTCCAACCAAAATAGACGAAACGAGACATAGAAACTTGACGAACGTCTGCACTCGTTACGGATGTTTACGGATTTAACCCAAAATGAAACGAGTTGCTCAACTCGTCTGAATCAGCTGATCACTTGGCAATCGAGTTTTATTTATTTATTTAATTTGTGCATTTTTTTAATTTCTAATAAAGATTAGTGAAATATAAGTGAAATAATGGTGAAATTTAAACAAAATTATGAAAATAAAATAAAAACGCACTCTGCACAGCTGTTGTTGACGAGTTGCTATGCTAGCTGTTCGGTTCTTACGAAATAATACGTCTTGTCAAACTGTTTCGTTCAGTTACGTTTGCTCATTTTGGGTAACTACATTAAAATGTATCTAACCGAATACTTACGTTTTCACTCGTTACGGAGCAAATCGTTTATTTTGGTTGGGTCTGTAGTTTAAATTTTAGGTAAAACTAATTTTTCTGGTTCAGAAAGTTGGATTTACCATTGTCGATAGCGACACTGCATTGTTAACAGCAAGCTTTCAGGTTAAGCAGGTGATGTATCCCAAGGTGACTATAGAATTTTTTCCCAAAACTTCGAGATGGCTATAAGAACTGATGAAACTCATGCCCGATAGAATTTTAAAATTTAAAGGTAAAAAGTGTAGGAGGAAAAGTTGTGAAGGTTCGTGTTACAGTTTTGGTTGCTGCAAACATGGATGGAAATTTGAAAAGAAAAATATTTACCCTATTATTTACCCTAAGTTTTATGTTTTTATTTTTACTATTGATATTTTTTTTTCTTTATAATAAATGAATTAAGTTAATAATGAACATGTAACGACATTCGGTTGTAACGACGAAATATGCCGGTCCCTTCAGGGTCGTTATAACCGAATTCCACTGTACTGTAAATATTTTAAAATTCTATAAATACTTCAAATTTAAGTTTGTGACTTTGAATATAACTTACTGTAGACAAGTTCAGTTTGCGTCTCGTATCAATTGGTGTATAATGCTGACAGTCTAAGATTACGATGTATGAAGTATATTTTACTGACCACATCGTTGATATGATCTGTGCAGGTGAGAGAGGAATTAATATTAAAGCCAAGACATGGAAAACTGCAGACAAATGTTAGGTTTTTGTCACCAATTGACAGTTCTGGATTATCCTTAAAGTTTATGTTCTCGAAAGAGAAAATTCTTCTTTCACTTTAAAGAAATGAGCAACGCAAATGATTTTACGGCATTTAAATGAAAATAATTTTTGATAGCCCACTGGCTTATGCGACACAGGTCTTGATTTAGCTTGCATACCAAATCTTCTAAAAGGTTTGTTTTACCATACAGGTATACTTAAACATCATCAGCGTAAGCATGCAATGACGCGTATGTGGAACTATTAAAATTGTCATTGATGAATACAAACTCTTACTTTTTGTACTCAATCTGTTAAGCAGCTACTCAACAGATCGACAGCATTGTTACAGAATCCATATACGTATTTAAGTTTGTAGTAAAAAAGTGCATGATTAACGGTATCGAATGCTTTTGAAAAGTCAATCAGACAAAGTTAAGTTAACCGGCCATTATCATAAAAAGACTTATGGGCCTATAACGGTTCACAACACAACAGTAATTTATGCTTCTATTGTGTACATTGCTAATACTTAAAATAAGAGAGCAGTTTATTGCTGAGAACCGTGATAGGCCTATTAATCAGTGGTGTTGTGGAAACCGACATTTGTCAGAATCGGTTTTGAAATCTACAAAGATTTCATTTTGGTGTCATAGAAACAGGTGGTTATTGATTTAGAAACTGGTTTAATTTTCCAAATTGGTAATTAGAATTGGTCATTTTTACAAAAGAATGCATTACTCGTAAAAAGTCAAAAATAGCTCAGAAATAATCATAACATTGATTTTTTCATGAATATTTTCAACAATATCACTTTCATAAGTTCAAAACTAAATTTGACAAAAAAAAAGCTACGACAAAACAATTTTTCATAACTGAATGTCCCAAGAGAAACTGTTCTACTTTACTTTATGTAAAGCTTCTAAAACCGGCTAACAGAACTTTTGAAAATCAGTCTCCTGAATTGTTATCTACCTAATAAATGCATTTTAAAGGATTTGCCCCTACATTCTTTCAGATCTTAAGAATTGCCTTTGGCTTTTAACACTTTTTCACGCTCACTCTACTAAAATTGAATCTAAAAAATTCTTAATTATACAAGGTGAATAAAACTAAATAATAAATTTGTTTTAAGAAAATTAACTTAAATAATGTATCCCAAAACTTAAGACAGTTTTAAGTAATGAATAGTAAAACGAAAACATCCTAAAGTTAGTTGAAATCTCTTCAGGCTAATTTTAATCAGGCAGTCGTTGTTTCTTTAGTACTAGTGATGTGGTTTTAATATTGTTAAAAAAATCCCTATAGCCTATTTAAAAATATTTAAAAACCCTCACACAATTTCACAAAAATTACAATTACTTAACAAGAATAAAAACTGATTGTTTAAAGGATTCTTGTTACATCGTAATGCAACTAGAAATTCTATTATATTTTTGATATGCATTCTCTTTGCTGTAAGAAACGTTAAATAAGGAAACGTTCATGTTGAGGCTTATTAGATATCTGTTCAAGCGACTACATTCGTAATACTTATAAACATTAATAAAATTTTCAAAAATTTCCGCAATTGCTTTTTCTTAAGATCTTCAAACAATAGCTTTATATGTGTCCCATCTATTTTTTTAAGGTCAAGTAATTGCTTTTTTCTTTATTCAGCTGGCTTATTGATACAATACTTTCGATAAATAAAAGTATCGTTACTTTAGAGATATCGTCCTTAATCAATCGTGAGGTTATGTACTAAATATGAAATTGTAAATGCCAACACTGATTTGAACATCCCTTAATCATAAGATGTTCATTCATCCCTTGTGATTTATTTGCTTTTCTCTACTTACCAACTATACTAGCTGTTCTTTTTGCTCTTTATCTTTGTTTCTCTCGCTGAATTTAGCCCAACGTTCCTTTTCCAATGCGTCAGTTTTTCGAAATACACCCCTTTTGTTTTTGCTTGCTTGTTCTTCGTTGTTGGTATACACAATCCAAGGATTCAGTCTGAAAATTTTCCTGCAGTGTGTTGTACATTAATTATTGCTATTGCTTCATTTTGCAAATAATATTAAAAATTGAGTTTGTAAGTTGTTTATTATTATAGTATTATATAGAAGACTTTAAATGAAAGAAATAATATTATTTGCAGAGTAGAGAAAAAAAATGACATTGGATTCTAACGTTGCATATTCAAAAACTTTTTCTTTCAATTGTTTAACAATGTTGCGACATTTATTTTTAATTATTTCAACAGTTAAATTCTGATAGCTTTTCCAACGAATTGTTAACCTTTTTATCAAGTTTTATTAATTCTCGGTGCCCAATTTCGAGATCGCTTTGATAAAATCGATTTCCCCATCCCAAAATTTTATACACTTTAAATCTTCAGTGGGCCTCATTTATAACTTGCAAAATATACATATTATAGTGCTTGTGTGTGTTTTATATACATATATATATATATTATAAATATATATATATCTATTTTATATCTGATTCAACAAAATATGAATTAATTCTTATCAAATTACTTGAAATAATTATTTTTAATGTTTTCCTTTTCAGCTGCATAAAGCCCAATTGAACTTTATATTAACACAATCCACACACACAAAAAAACAATAAAAGATAAACATGGCATTCCGTGGCGGTAACAATAATCGCAATCGTAACTTTGGCGGTGGCAACTATGGTGGCCCAATGGGCGGCAATCGTATGGGTGGCAACATGAACATGTCGCCATGGGATAATCAAAATGTCGGCAATTTTGGCGGTGGCAACATGCGACAAGGTGGCGGCGGCGTTGGCGGCGGTCAGGGCATGAATGCTCAGGCTCTTAATTTGGCAAACAATTTGCTTAATAACTTATTTAGAAACCAGAATCCACCATCATTGTTGGATTTGCCACGTGGTGGTGGTGGAGGTGCTGGTATGGGAAATCGTAATCAACGTGGTGGACCGGTATGTATATGATTTCAACATTATAGTTTTAAAAGTTCACTTTCTTTTTATATTTTCTATACTATTAGTTTTAAGCGAATTTTTTTTAATTTTTTATTTTGATTTTTTTTTATTGAAAAAATACAAAGGGAAATATTCTTAAAACAAAGGTTGAGGAAATTTTCACTGTATGCATGCATATAACGAGTGGTTTTGAATTTGAGGTTTATATAGAGTCTTAACGATTTTAAAAAATGTTAAAATTATGCTGCACTTTGTGCCGGCTACGGTTAAAAAAATACCTTTAGTAAATTGTTTTTTTTTAACTTTCAAAACGCGCACCATTGTTTTAGAATATTTTACAATATAAATATTTATATATATATGCAGTGAGTTACAAAACCGTTTACGAATAAACTACTTAGCTACATTTTCTTGTAAAGCACATTTTAACAAAGAACTTCCGTTATTTCTTAGAACATGTGTGATTGCAAAATAATTAAATTTAAAGAAAATAAACTGGATCGTGCCAAAAAGCTGGGAACCCAACAAGATAAGAAACAAGAAAGCGTGTGATTCCCGAAAACACTTGAAAATAATATTCAGCGACTTAATTATTGGGGGTTGGAATTAGTTTTAAAGGTTTTCTAAGAGATGGCGTAACTATCAATAGATCGCATCGGGCACACCTGTGACTATATTCATTTCAAAGCACATTGTCTAAGCTTCATTTTTCAGTATGTGTCATTCCACTGAAGTGTAAACAACATATATTTTTTTTCTCTGTGAACATGTCGACTTTCGTTCCAACAAAACGCAATTTGCGGGAAGGTTTACTTTTGTGCTTCCATTTGAAGAAAAAAGCGGTTGAAGCACACCGCACGCTTACTGAGGCTTACGGGGACTATGCTCCATCGATTTCTACTTGTGAGTACTGGTTCCGTCGGTTTAAAAGTGGTGATTTTGATACGGAAGACAAAGAGCGTCCGGGTCAGCCGAAAAAGTTTGAAGATGAGGAATTGGAGGCTTTGCTCGATGAAGACCCGTGTCAAACCCTTCAAGAATAGTCAGAATCATTGGGAGTCGACTTATCAACGGTCGGCAAACGCTTGAAGGCCATGGGAATGATTCAAAAGCAAGGAAATTGGGTGCCGTACCAGTTGAAGCCGAGAGACGTTGAACGGCGATTTTGCATGTGCGAACAACTGCTTCAACGGCATAAAAGGAAGAGTTTTTTGCATCGTATTGCCACTGGCGATGAAAAGTGGATCCATTACGATAATCCTAAGCGAAAAAAATCGTGGGGACCACCCGGCCATGCATCAACATCGGGGGCCAAGCCGAATATTCATGGCGCCAAGCTTATGCTGTGTATTTGGTGGGATCAGAAGGGTGTCGTGTACTATGAGCTGCTAAAACCTAACGAAACCCCATCACTGGGGAACGCTACCAACAACAATTGATGCAATTGAGCCGAGCATTAAAGGTTAAACGGCCGGAATATGCCAAAAGACACGACAAAGTGGTTTTTCAACATGACAACGCACGGCCACATGTTGCAAGAACCGTCAAGGAAACGTTGGAGGCGCTGAATTGGGATGTGCTACCCCACCCGCCTTATAGCCCAGACATAGCCCCTTCCGACTACCACCTATTCAGATCGATGACGCATAGCTTGGCTGAGCGGCGCTTCACTTCTTACGAGGATACCAAAAAATGGGTCGATTCGTGGATTGCCTCAAAAGACGAATCGTTCTTCCGGCGCGGAATCCATATGCTGCCAGAAAGATGGGAAAATGTTGTAGCTAACGATGGACAATACTTTGAATTATATACATTGTACCGTTGTTTCTAAATAAATGCTCAAAAACCGAAAAAAAAACCTTTAAAATTAATTCCAACCCCCAATAATATAAACATCTGTATTCTAATTCTTATAGTTATTTGTTAAAACTGATAAAATAGAAGATCGGTTTTAGTTGATTTGTTTTTTTAATTTAAATTTTTTTTCGTTTTCGAATTGTGTGTATCGTCTAGGAGGTGTCATCTTCATGGATTGATTTGAAACTGCTTCAGTGAAATAAATTAAAGCAATTAATTTGATTTTCTTAGAAGTATCAGTTCTGTGTGGAGACAGAACCCCGCTTTTTATATAAGGTCTAAAATTTTATTCAAGTTTGTACTTTGAAATCTATCACTTTTGAATGAACGGACATAGAATAAAGAGAAAACACAATTCGTATTACTGCACAATCGAGTAACTTCAGTCAAAACATGGATATCACTTTGGTACTTGAACTATAACGCAAAGCAGCAGCGCATCCGTTAACCATGAGTACCATGCTTTGTAAATCCTTAAGTTTTTAAAATGCTAAAATCTTGCAAATAACTTAACTTATTTAGTATTGTAAGAAAATACGATGTTGCTATGCAGTGGAATAAATTAAATTGTGACAACTCTGGAAGAACACAAAACAGACTCTTGTTGCATCCTGCTTACAGTTCTGTATTACAATAGCATCGACGACTAATTTTAATCAGTTGATAGCTACAAAACTCTCGTTATATGTTTTTTTTTATTCATTTTTGAAAATGTTACGTGAAAGTATTTAGTTGAAAATGTTTAGTGGTGGTATAGCATTTAATATGAGTTCTTACGTGCATTTTTGTAACTCACTATAAATAACTATTATTTTATTAAATCCTTAATTGTTATCTCATTAAATGATACTTCAACATTTTAACAGCAACCTACCTATTCCTTTTTGGGTGGTTGTAGGCGCTCTAAACATAAATTTTTTTTCTGCTGCGGTTGGTGTATGTGTGTGTAATTCTTTTTAATATACCAGCTTTTGGAGCTGTTGTCTTTAATGTCATATAATATAATTTGATTCTTTTAATTTCCTTTATTTTTTCTTTTTTTTACAAAGTTTCAGTTACATTTCCAATTTCGAATTGTCATTTTTCGAACTTCAGTATTTTCCATGTTTTCTATTTTTAGACTTTTGCAAAGAAAAATAAATGGAAAATTAATAATAATTCTTTTTCGTAAGTAAAATTTTTCTTTTTATAAACTACCCACTATTACTACTACTACTACCTTCTTCATGGTACAACCTCATAATTATGGCAAAACAAAAAATAACTGATCAATTTTCGAAAGGTCCAAATAATACACAATCAAAATAAAAAGTTGTCTATTTGAGGTCAGAGGACACTCTGCTTTAGGATACCGAAAAGTAACTAGCTTAAAATATGTTCTGTACAACCTCTCAATGAGCGCCTCTCAAAACTACCTCTTCCAACGCCTCCACCAAGTTAAAACATGCGTACAGTGAACTCTTCTCATACTTTTCTTATATAATTTTTTTTTTTCTGTTGTATATTTATGTCTTATTTTTTTATTAAGATTAGTTTATGGTTTTTGCAACAAAAAAGGATTTATTAGCATATGCATATATCACTTATATACGTTTTAACTTTTTATTATAAAAAGGGATGCAGTTTTTACTAACTCTTTAATTTTTAGTCTATGCTTGTAAAAGAATTGTGCAACATTTAATATATTTTTCTTACCTTCAAAGCATTTGTTCATTTTTAATGCTGCTCTCAATTTATTTCATATTTTTTTTTATTTCAGGTGTGCACAATTGTTTTCTTTTTCCTAAATATAGATTAAAAAACCTTTTGCTTTTTTCACTTTTAAATAAAAGTTTAGTTTACGACTTGTTCGTAAATATTAGAATTGTTTTTTCGTTTGTTTCAACTACCTACTATATATTTATATATTGAAATAATTTGTAAGCAATGTTTATAAAAAAACAACAATATTTATACTCAAAATATTCTTACTTTTAAGTAATAATTACTTTAACAGCCTTTATACAGAAAACAAAAATTCAATTTCTGGATTTATTCCAAATTTCTAATTTGCAAATATATTTTTATTCTCTTCTCCATATATATATATATCATAACTCGATTGATTGATTCAACTGCGACTTGATTTCGTTCGAAACACGCAATGTTTGTGCTTTTTTAAATACAAACATGTGCTGTGCCACTTTGTGTTGTTGTTGTTGGTGCTGCTGCTGTTGTTCTTGTTATTGTGGTTGATGATGATGTTGTCGGGCCGTTTGATTTTGGTCATTACTTGATGATTAAAAAATACTCTTAAAATAAAATCATCTTCAAAACCAAATCGTATCATGCGCCGCAACACACACTCACTCATACACACACGCTTACGCACAACCAAAATAATGCAATTGTGTGTAAACGAAAAACAACAACCAAATCGAAATCAACCAACTACCAAACGACTTCAACACTCACTTCTTCGCTCCGGTGCTCTGCAACGAACCATATGAAACTACGTTTCTGGTTACAACTAAACATGCGCTCTTCTGCAACTGCACGTACGCACGCATGCATGCATGCTCTTACACATGTTCTTCCTGATTTGATCCTGATATAATAATAAACTGACTCTTTACTTCAAACAACAACCAATATTTATAAATTTATGTGTGTAACAAAATGTTGTTCATTATTTGTTATGCAACAAACAAAAACGCTAAACAACCTACAACAAATGTTGTGTGCCACCAAACAAACCACGAACCGACCACAAACCACCACTAATCACTGTGTTTCAAAACTCTGCTGCCGATTGCCAATTTCGCCAACGATTCTGACCTATCTTATAACAAAAATTAAAACAAAAACCAAAAAAAAAAAATTCAAAAACTGCTATTTCCATATGCGCCAAAATGTATGATTTACAAAAAATGTGCTTAATTTATATGAATATAAATTTTATAAATCTATATAAAATGCAATTCTGGATTATATGTTGTTAAAAATTCAACTGATTCGATTTGTTAAAAAAATATGTATATATGTATATCTTATGATTCTCTGAAAAATTGTTTGAAAATATTTTGCCTACTCTGCTGAAACATGCAAACGCAAAACTATTTGAATAATGTGTGATTCAAAAAAATGTTGAAAAATTAAAAAATAAAATAAAAACTACTGGCTTTACTTTTCAAACTGTGCCAATTTCAAAAAAACATAATTGCTCTTAATGCAACAAACAACAAATCAAATTCAATGTGTTAACAAAAAACTACTGTATTGTACAAATTTACGTTATGTACTGTACAACAACAACAACAAACCAAATATATCATTTACTATAACTTGATTAAAAAAAATACTAAAGATGGTCAATCGTGCTGGTCCTGGCAATCGCATTAACAATCGTCGTGTTCAAGGAGGTTTCCAAAACCGTGGTCCTGCTGGTGGTGTCAAACCAGCTCCTCCCAAGCAAGGTGCTGGCGGCATTCGCAAGCAGAATGCTTTTGATCGTGCAAAGAAACTTTTGGCTAAAAATGCCACCAATAAAAAGAAGGATTCCGCTTCTGGCGAAAAGAAAAACGAGAGGTAAGAAAGTAACAAACAAAACAACCAATTTTTCCAAAACAAAAACCAACAATTTTGTATTAAAAATTTCAAATTTGAATTTTCATTCAACTGTCAATTTTTTAAAATCTTAGTATTTACCATATGCATATATTTTAAACTTGATGATTTAGTTAAAAAAAGTGTGTGTTTTTGAAGTAAATTTAAACAACAAGCGTTGGGTCGTACATTATTTAGGTATTCTGTCTGACTCTTCGCTGCATCGATTTTTATAATAGTTCATCTATTTTTGTTTAAATATATATATATTCAGCCATAACTTACTCAATAATTACACACTTTAGTATATCCAATTTTGGTATCTGAAATTTTGTGAAAAAATCATAAGTGTCAAATGATTTTATTTAAGATGATGAACGGCAGAGAAACGCATACAGCAGCGACTATGAGTGCGCATTTATAACCGCACGCAAAGTTTGCTCTTCAGTTTTTTATTTATAAACTTTTGTTTAATATATATATATATTTGTTTACGTATTTGTATTAAGCGCAGGTGATTTTATAAATATATATATATATTTAATTATTTTTCTGTTATAACTTTGAAAAGCTTATAGCTGCTTCCATATTTTGTGAACACAGTTTGTTATATTGTATATTTAAGTTTTTGGAACACTAACACCCAATCCTTCCCTCCACTACTCTCCCTCCATCCAATGAGGAGGCTCATTTGAGGCGGAAGAATGAAGATATAGATTGTTGACTCTTTTTGGTCAAAGCCTTCAATAAATTTTTAATTTTGTCTATTTTCTAAGATGTAGCAACTTGGCTTTAATTTCTAGAAACCCATATATGTTCAATCAATTTCACTATATTCCAAGGAATAAAATAATCACATAAATGGGCAAAATATAGGGCTTGTTCGAGACACTCAATAATTGCAGCAATTCTGCAAAACTGTTACTCATAGGCAGCTCTGTTGTAGATGTTCAGCTGATACTTGACCTAAATATTGCATATATTTATATATATAACTTTTAGAACAATTTTTTAATAAATTTAGCAATTGATAACTTTGCAGACAACGGAAGCAACTTGTTATTAAAATATAAAAAATCAAGAAAACAAAGGTTTTTGCGGAAAAGAAAGTTGTTTTTTACCCAAATTTTAAAGAAGAGAACAGTGACGAAAACTTCAAAGTAAATAAAATTTTCTCTGAATATTTAATACATGGAATATAAAATAATATTGTAATTGTAATATGTATGAATATTATAAATAAATACCATAAATGTAAAATACATAGATTGCAATAAATACTAATTTTGCTTACTTTCTTCCATTATTTTCTCGCAGTATAAATATTCATGTTGCAGGGTTCTTGCATTTTACGCGTGCCAAATTTCTACTAGCTCGAACATTTGACTTTAGCAATAGTGCAAGATTTTTGTGTAGAACGTGATACTTTGATATGTTGCGCAGTATTGCTGCCGTTATTGAGACTCGAACAAGCCCATATACTTTTTGAATTTCTATTTTCTGGCAAAGAATACATTTATTAAGTTGCAAGTAGGTGGCGCACAGTACTTTTCCCATTTTTAAATTTCCCCAATTTTAAAGTTAAAAATAAAAAGCTAAACTAAATCAAAAACAATTAAAAAAAATATATGTATTGCAACCTCTAGGGCTTGCAAAAGTTATATGAGTTTTGAGTTTTGGCGCATCTTGGCAAAGGGGGAAAAGAAAAAAAATCCATAATACAATTTCCAGCCAACCAAAGGGTTTACTTTTTTAAAGATATATATTTTCTAATTTAGGTTTTTAAAATACTAACAATAACACTATAAAATTGTAATTTTTCGAAGGCATATCGAAAACAAAAACGGTAAATTAACTGAATTTTATTTCAATTTAATTTAGTTAGTCTTACCTAATAGAAAAATGAAAAATCTCCTCCGACTTCGTCAGACTCTTGAAAATATTTAATTTTTCCCGAACTGTCTAAATAGTTTCTGTTTACTTGCTTTGTATAGATGTTTCTTACTGTGGGTCCAAGGGAGATAACCCTAGGGTCTAACCGATTTCGACCATTTCCAATACTATTTGAATACCATTCTAAGAAATTTTTGTTAAAATCGGCTAACCTTTGTATGTACTTCACATACAAAATCACGTAAAAAAATTAGGACTTTTTTCAGTACACATCTTTTACTCTATTTGACTACCCTTATGACGAATTTTTGTTAAAATCGTCTAACCTTTGTATGTACCTCGCATAAAAAAATCACATAAAAAATCACAAAATTAATATAGGTCCAAGGGAGGTTCTCCTAGAGTCTACTGATTTCGATCATTTTCAGTACATATCAATTACTGTATTTGATCGGCGAACTTTGTATGTACCTCCCATACAACATCGAGTAAAAAATAATATTGGTCCAAGGGAGGTACCCATCATCACATCAATTACTCTATTTGACTACCCTTCTGAGGAATTTTTTTAAGATCGGTCAACCTTTTTGTTACCTCGCATACAAAATAAAATAAATTCATATGGGTACAAGGGAGGTACCCCTAGGGTCTAACCGCTTTCGACCCTAATCTTTGTTTAAGTGTACTGTTGCTATTAATCTAATAAAAATACACTTATATAAATTTCACCAAAAATAAACTTTTTCTATCACAAAATTAAGCTGTTGTTGATGAAAAACAATGACATTTCACAAATAATATCGAAAGTGAAAACAGTACGGCAATCAATTGGCACATGAATTCAACGTTAGTCTTTGACATCAAATTTTAGGTCAGTTTTTGGGTTGTAATGAAAACGCATATGACGTCATATCAAGATACCTACTGACATTAGTGGTTGTTACCATTCAAATTGACCTAGTAAAAACCAGGCTTAACGCATATTATTTTTTGAAACTGAAACATTTAATCTTGATACATTGATGTATTGTAGTTTCAGGGTTAAATTTGTTCAGCGCCTTTGTATAATAAAGAGGTCTATAAGAGTAAGAAGTATAAATGGAAGTTATTGAACGAATCGTGCTTCATTTGAGTATGTTTCTTCTGTCCTAATTGGAATTCTCGCTATCTAGATTATTCTAGATCTTTTTGTGAGTCAACAAAAAATGGGTAATATGCCCACCCTCCCTATCGTACTCATCTGTGTCAAAAAAGCCTGAAACACAATAGAAGTGTTATTTATGTACTAAACCGCAATAGGAATAAGTAATAAAAATAGGAAAAAATTCCTTTCTTACGAAAAATTATTCAGGAGTAAAAGAGTTATCTTAGGTTACGTTAATGGCGGCAGTTCTTTAGACCAAATTATTAGTTTATTGCGAGGTTGTTAATCGCTCACTTTTTGTTTTTTTTTTTAAAGTGAGTGGCTCATATTTTGAACGCGCTCACATTCTGAACGGCTCACTTTTAAAAGTAAACAGTGTTGTGAGCATTTAATTCCATCAAAAGTGAGCGCGAGTTACATACACTCCTCAGCCCGATCACTTAACGATGCCGATCACGGTACCGTTGAATGATCAACACATGAAACGTGACGGAATGCACCAAGTCAGCATATTCTAGCTGATATGTATTCCGCCACGATTTATACATGTTTATGTTGTACATGTTTATAAAGCTCAGATAGAGCATAAGTTTATGTTAGAGTAAGAATAAAGTTTAGTTGGAGTTTGATGCTGATAATAAACAGACACATAAAATAAAGTGTTTTGAGTTTTATTAAATTATTATAACTAAATATATTTTTAATTATAAATTATATAACTCGCGCTTATTTATTTTGTAAAATTGAGCGAGCTCAATTTTGTAAAATTAACAGCCTTGGTTTATTGTAAAACCACAGAATGAAAGAAGGGAGTAATCAAGTAAAACTTTTTGTGTAGGATTTTTCTTAATGTGACAGAAATCTGTAGAAACCTGCGATATGAATCTGAAGTATGTGTTATACCTTGACCTCAGTCAAATCAAGTTACTTACAGCCATATCGAGAACAATTTTTCTCGTGGTATCGGAAAAGGGAGTTTTAATTTTTAAGATAAAGCTCATTAACATTTTGGAAATTTTCCTACCACCACCAACTAAAACTTTTAGTCGTAAATTGATGTGATTCAAAGTTATTTTAATTAGAAGTAAAGAAAGAAAGGAAGGTTAAAGTGTAGGACCATAGCCCGGCCAGGATTCGAACACGGGAGCCCTGGGTGACATTCAAGCTCGCTACAACAAGACGATAATTTTTTAATCTATAATTTTATTTTATTTTAATTGTAAATGATCTGATATTTTAATTGTTGATTTATAGCAAAAAATTCGCTATATATTTGTATTGTTTCCTTCGACTTTTTATCGCATGCGCGGTTTTTAAATTTGTCGAAAAAGTATTGCAACGCACGTACGCTACGCATTACACAGCATTGTAGATTGGTACTTCAGTATTCTGTACGAAAACGATTTGACAGCACGCACGAGTTTCTAACGTTGTCTTAGGCTGCCCGCAAAGTGGATGCTTTTGCTGAGCCGCAAAAGCGCTTTTGAATTTTGAGAGAAAACATTTTTCTCGACATTTTTCGTATGTGTTGTCTTCAAAATTTTAAGCCAAACTAATTATTTCTTGAGCTATTCCATAATAACAGAATTGTTTTACTTTTAAATTTAATTTAAAAGCAATTTTAATTCAAAAATAGCTTTTGTAATTCCAAAGTCGATATTTATTAGTTAAAACTATACAAGTACAATTAGTTAACTTTCAAAAGTAGTCAAATCCTTCATCATCCAACTCTTTGAGTTTCAAAAGTGGGCAAGTCATAATAATGAGTTCCAAAACAGACCACGTTTAATATTTTTTACAATAATTGTGTTATATATTAATTTACCAAAAACTTTGGTTAAAAATTATTTTACAAGTGCGCAATCCCGAAACAATTATGACTGTTTTTTTTATTTAAATCGCACTGCAGTTTACGTGTATTAGGATTTGGTGTTTTTCACAAAAAATTCAAAACAGTAAAACTTGTTCATTTTTTAATCCAAACCTTGCATTCAATAGAAAGTTACAGAAACACTGGAATAATAATCATGTCTAAAAAATAACATCATAACGTACAAAAACAAATGTTTTAATAAGTTCTATAGATTTGTCTCAAAAAAATTATAAATTGTATGTTTTGCTCTAATTCTGAAAGCAAATGTCCCTTAAATTATACAGCAGTGGAAAAACATTAAAATGATTATGAGGCGTTAGACAGTGAAAGTTTAAGCAGCATTGAAGAAAAAAATTAGAATTGTTGGTTACCAATTGTAAATGTCGATGTCCCATGTAAAAAGTCTTCTTTTTGTTACTAATAAAACACATCATTTGCATAATAGCTTAATCGGACTATATATAAATCTTGCTTTTTCAAGAACGTTTTGGAATTTTTATGATTGAAGCTTTTGTGACCGTCTACAACATCCTCCAATACATGAATTTTATTCCATTCGAGAATTGATCAATATATAAATTTTAATTCTTTAATCCTCACCAAAGCTTTTAATATACAATATAATAAACCTGAAAGTCAGTTCCAAATGCCTACATCCCTCCCTTTCCTTTGATGTCCATTTCTGCTTTGCTTTCAGTATTTCGACAAGCGAAAAAGAATCTATCACTATTTCATAAAATTGTTTGTATATGTTACTAATTCTGTTCTTTTCTTTATTTCATTTCCTCCCCTACACAACAATACTCGTCAATCAATTCATATATATCCATGATATATGTGGTGCAACAACAACACATTACAGCAAGGAATCTCCTTATGCCAGCGTTCCCAACGACATGTTTTACTGTCATCTGTGTAAGAAGCACATGTGGGATGCCAACTCATTCGAGAACCACATCAAGGGACGCACCCATTTGATGATGCGCGAAGGCATTGAAGAAAGCTACCGTCTAAAGGCCAACATGATCCGTCAGGAGGCCAAGATTGCTGAACAATTGAAAGCCATTGAATTGGATCGTTTGAAGCGAATGGGTAAATCTAAGCAACGTCAGCTGGAATACTGCACCATGTGCGACTTGAACTTCCATGGTCATTTGTCAGCTCATCGCAAGTCCGATGGTCACTTGCAGCTAAAGAAGTTCTTGCATCCCAAGTGCATTGAATGCAACAAGGAGTTTGCCACGCGCATCGATTTTGATTCGCATTTGTTGTCAGCCGATCACTTGAAGAAGGCAGCCGAAAAGAATACCAAGGTGGGTGAACGAGTTCGCAACACCTTGACCATCTTGACCGAGGAAGAAGAGTTGAAGGACGTGCGTCCACCACAGAAGAAGAGGAAGAAGCCCGTCAAGAAGGCCGATGGCGCTGCTGATGGTGAAAAGAAAGAGGGCGAAGAAGTCGCCGAGGGTGAAGAAGCCGAAGGAGATGATGAAGTGAAGAAAGAGCCTGGTGAAGAGGGTGCCGATGAAACTAAAGAGGGGGACGATCTGAATGAGACCCAAGAAGAAGAGGAAGTTGCTCTGCCCGTTGATCCCGAAGATTGCATTGTCGACTATGCCGAGGGCGATGATATTCCCACTGAGGTTGATACGCGTTTGCCCAAATACAATTGGACACGCGCTGTTGGCGCTGGCCTCATCTCCAAGCTAGAGTGTTATGAATGCTCGCTTTGTGGCAAATTCCTTGACACCGAGTCTACCGCCGAAGTGCATGCTCGCACTGTTTCTCATCACCGCAACTTCTTGAAGTTCATCAACGAGAAGTCAAGTGATACAAAGATCGCCCAGAAGCGTGCTGCTGCCGCTTTGGAAGAGAGTGAACGCAAGAAGCGTAAGATTGAAGAAGCTGAAGCTGCAGCTGCTGGTGCTGAAGCCGGAGATACTGAAGTTAAGACCGAGAATGCTGAAGCTACTGAGGGTAATGAGGAGCTCTATGATCCTTCTGAAGCCACTGGTGATGATGAAGACGTCGAAATGACAGAGAATGGTGACGGTGTCGAAGAAGAAGCTGCTGAGGAAGAAGCAGATGGCGCCGAAGAAAACGGTGCCGAAGAGATGGAAGCTCAAGAAGAAGAGGAAGAAGGTGATCAAGAAACTGAAGCTGAACCCGAACCCGTGCCCGTTAAAGTTGAAACGAAGCCTGAAACCGCTAAGACACCAGCTAAAGTAGCCGCAGCTACACCTGCAACACCCACGCCAGCTGCCGAAGTTTCGCCAGCCAAAAAAGCTACACCAGCACGTGGCTCCGCTGCAAAGGCGACGCCGCGCGGACGTGGCCGTGGACGCTATAACCGTTATTAAATTGAGCTCGAGAGAGAGAGTGAGAATGACGCGAATTTATACATTCAGCAGATTTTTTTAAAGTATATGCATTAAACATTAAAATTATATATTCCTCCTAAGTTGTAACAACTATACAAGAAAATACCACTTTTGAAGATAGAATTGATTGTGTTCTGACGTTAACCAAAAACTCAAAAGAACAAAACAAATAGATTTATTATTTATATGATAACAATTACATTGATTGTATTATGTATTTGTTTTTTCAAGACACTAGAAAAAATTAAAAAATAGACTCGCCTACTTAAATTGATGACCGACCGACAACCACAAACAGATTGTCATAAATATTCAAAATACATACTATTAAAAAAATTATTTATAATTTAAGATGTAGATCCCTAAAATAAAGTAACCGTTTCGCGGAACTTCTTTTTATGCTGATTTCAAGATTAATTTGAACTTCCAATTTATACTTATGTATAGTAAGGGGAACCACGAACCCTACATGATTGTTTGCACACTCTCAGTTAAATAAAACGGGGTAGAAAAAATGCAAACAATGCAAAATTTAATAAGAATATTCAGTGAGCATAATAATGAATGCAACAAAAAGAAATGATTCAATAAAAACTACATTTAGGTGTAAAAAAACACAAAACAAGTGCATATTTTTCATTTAACAAGAGAGGAGTGGCGGTGGTTATAATCAACTGTATAAATATAACTGCAGCGCAACTTAAGTTGTACTTTCGATGAGAAAAACTTAGCAAATTCCAGGTTTGAATTAAATGTTGATAATTATCCGGACTAAATTTTAAATAGGGTCTGTTCGAAAATGCGTTATAGTGCGCAAACATTCTAAAACGTAATTTTTCTATCAAGCGCCACTCATCATTGCATCAAAAAATTCACCATGCAATTTGGATGCTCATCAAACTGACTTTTTGCGCGCGCTTACAGTGGTGGTCACGAATTTAGCACACACTCTGTTAGTAACTCTAATTTGAAATTTTTTACATCTTAGCTTGAGAATTGTAATCAAATATTTTTTGTTGAGTATTGTTTATGAAGTTAACTCTATGTACCGTTAGTTGGTTTCTTAGTTATTCTTAAATTTTCTGACTTATTTCAAGTTGTATGAATCAATGTGATTTTAATGCTGGACACGAATTTAGCACAGATTAGAATTACTGCTGCATATCGTATTTTATTTTCGTTAATTAAACTTTACTAGTAAGATATACTAAATTTATTAAGTTTCTATTTGAGTTCTAACAAAAAATTGCAGAAAGATATGGCGAAAGGCTACTGATGTTCAGAAGCTCAGCGGATTTGATTTAGAAAAATGAAAAATGGTGGAAGCACAGTTTCAGAGATTGCTCTGCTTCTTAGATGTTCGTGAAAGTTATTAAATAACGCATTACAACATGTAGAGCAGTAGTAGAACATTAAAAATGTAAAATAGCGACCAAGAGCGCGAAAAACAATAGCAAGAGAGGGCCATTTGATTTATAGAACTTCACTTAGTGATCCTTTTAAGACCTCAAATAAAATTTAAAATTAAATTTCATGCAAATATGGCATAAATGTATTCTCAAAATGCATAACAAGACGCTTGAATGAAAACAATTTCCGTAGCTTTATAGCCCAACAAAGTCTTGCGTTGCAAAAGAATATTTTAAAAGAACGAATTTTTGGAAAAATGTGCCTTGGAGGGATAAATCACAGTTTTGCCGGTTCGCATCTGACAGCAAACAATATGTGTGGCGTCCTCAAAACATGCAACACAATCCAAAGTACAAAGGAAGACAAACATATTGATATTTTGAAGTGGCCATCGCAATCATCGGACTTAAACCCGATTGAGAATCTGTGGAGGGATGTCGAGCAGCAAATACTAACAGTAAAATCAAAAAATTTGCCATATTTGTTTAGGAAAATCCAAAGGATTCGGTATAGTATTCCAAAGTACCGTTGTGAGGCTTTGGTCAAAAGTTTACCAAGGGATTTGAGATGCAGTAATTAAGAATAAGGGATTTCCTACGAAATATTGAGTTTTATGCAATCAATTTTGATTATATTTTAAATCCTAGACATTTTTTCGCTTGTGTGCTAAATTCATGACCAAGTCGAAATGCTTATTTATTTTAAAATTTTATTTGATTTTAAGTCCTATAAGAAAAAGTTTTGAAATAAAAAAATGTATATAAGAAATAAGGAAGACATAATATATATTCCAAAAAAAAGGTTAATTAAAAATTTACAAATAAATGGAAAATATAAGTATTCACTTTACTTTTTTAAGTGTGCTAAATTCGTGACCACCACTGTACATTCTGAGCGGATTACTTTTTAAGCGCGCTCACTTTTGATAGTAATCAGTGTTGTGAACATTGACTATTCGTAATTTTGGCTATTTTTGACACTAATATGACGATTTTTCATTTCCATGCCAAAAATTACGATTTTCAGCAAAACTAACGTTTTAGAATGCTCGACAAAAATTTCGAGATGCAGTTATGTAAAAATAATAAATAAAAAGGTAAAAGTTTTGTAAAAAAACTAAGACTGAAAACTTGTTTTCATTACCTCTATTAAAATTAAAGTATTATGTTTTATTTGGTTTAAAAAAAATTTCATCAAAAGGAGCGCGCTCACTTTCGCTCAAAAAGAGCGAAATTAACCAGCCTTGCTTTAAGGTAATATTTCATTCATTTAGGAGTAATCATTTATTTATATTTTGAATGCATTCATATTCATTTGATTTAAATCAGAAAAGATTTCAATAATTTCATTTAAATCAAATGATTGCAATTGTTTGATTTAAATAAAAAAAGATTTAAATCAAAAATATTTTCAATTATTTGAATTAAAACGCAAAATGAGTTAACTCTGGTATGGAATAAATAAGAAATAATTTCAAATAAACCCTTAATCTTTTTAGTTACAATATGAAGACTTGAGTAAACAGTGAAAATCATTAAAAATGTATGGTTTTGAAGCCGAAGGGTGGCAAACTTTTATAGGTTTTTAAGAGCATTGGATCAACCTTTTTGATGGTTGATCAAAATTGAATTTTGCGGGAAGAATTCGTTACTGTGGGCTTATAGAACTCCAAAAATAGGCATATATTTTGTTTAAACCTCATTTAAGACATTAAAACAAAAAAATTTCGTTAACAAAAATATTGTTAGTGTAGGTTATTTGAAATGTCGGACAAAAATATTTTTGATACGGATTATGATTTTTCGTGCGATGCTGATCTATTCACGGAGATAATTATTTGGCTTAATCAAGCAAATGTTTTGATTCAAAAGCAAATCGGCAAAACTTTGCTCAATCACGGTGTGATTTTAGAAATGTGTTTAGGAATAAGCAAAATTTTAGATTAAATTTAAGTAAAATTTTGCTAAGTTATTGTAAACTGCGAAGCAAATTTATACTTAATCCAAGCAAATATTTGCTTAGTTATTATAAGCTCAAATAGCAAATTTTATTAAACTCATGCAAATATTTGCTAAGTTATAAGCCCAAACACGCGAGTACACGCTTGTTCTTAATGAAGAAAATTAGGCGCAGATTGGTTAACTGCGTGCGATAGTCGAATGGATAAGCCATGCACTTACACTCATGCGGCCGAGGTTCAAGCCCCCGGATTGGTAATTTTTCAATTTAATTTAATGTTAATTATTATTTTACTTCAAAAGTATGCTAGATTTCAGCAAAAACTAATCAAAATTTGCTATTCCAATTTATAATAACTTGGCAAATATTTGCTTGAATTAAGTATAAATAAGTAGAAAAAGTAGTTTTTGCTGAAATCTAGCAAAACTTTGAAGTGGCTGAGACTCGAGCGCAAGTTTTGCTTAACCATAACACAAATTTAGCCAACAGTTTTCACCGTGTTAGATCCGATTTCACCATCAATGTAGGAAAGAAAAAGGGGTTGTGTATATTAAATTTAATGTGACGTCATATAACTTTCCTTCAGGGGACAATCAAAACGCTTCTAACGATACTTCATTTGCTTATGTCACCAAAATGTTTATTTCATGGCTTTATGTCCTCTAGAGGGCACTATATTAAATTTTAATGTGACGTCACATAGCCTATACAAAGCAGGCGATCAAAACGCTTCTAACGATACATCATTTGTCACATTATTTAGAAGTGAGAGTGGAACAGATGGACATACGTACCGAATTTGATCTCGTTTATTTTGGTTAGACCATTACTCAGACTTATCGGGAGTTGACCGGAAACAATTTTTCGAATGGCGTGCAAATATTCACCGGATTAAAAAAATGTCCACTTTCGTAATATTTTGATGTGGAGACATTAGGTCTGTTTCCGTACTCACTCTGTGTGACTTGTGAGTTGCTATTTTCTGTTTCCGTACTCTTTGTGTAAAAAATGGGAGAAGAAGAACAAGCATAAAATCGCTCTCTCGAGCATAGAATGTGCACAGAGAGTGCTAGAACCATGATTCAATTATATATAAGGTTGAGTAAGCTGAGAGCACATATCTGTCGGCGAATGTCAAAAACAGCTGTTTGGTGTTGTTATCTTTTAATTTGACATTCGCCTATCCAAATTCCATCCATCCAGCGTTTTTTTTAAAAAGGTCACTGAGCACTTTAAAAAAGGAAACGTTTTCCTTGTTCCAATAGTTTTGGCGAATCGCTTACTTTTTCGGCAATTCGAAGTGGTAACAAAAGCTCAAAATCCAAGAAAATTGTTTAAAAATTATTTTAAACACAAATTTAATATTAAAATTCAATAGTTTTACTTCTAGTCAGAAATTTTAATTTCATTGTTTACTTGTCGTTTTTGTTTTACTCTGACATTTTGCGATCCAAGTTTTGTTGTTGTGTGAGAACAATTTCATGGTTACTTAACCTTATATATAATTGAATCATGGCTAGAACTCAAGACTTCGAGTAAATTAAGAACAAGCATCAATAAGAAGAAGCATCAAGAAGAACAAGCAAATGTCAAATGTTTGTTTATGTTTTTCACAAATATTCACAAATTGTGCTGCTAAAAATACATTTACAAAGTGCAGTTTCTTTTGATCTTTCAATTTTTAGCTATAAATAAATTATTTAAAGTAATTTTATAACTTAAAACATAGCTTAAAAGATTTTATAGCTTAAAAAAATTTACTTCACAAACAATTTCAATTGGCGCTATTTACGTTTGACTCGTCTGCTGTCAGAATCAGCTGTTTTGTGCTCGAAACTTGCTAGAAGCTGTTTCCGTACTTTTGCTAATATTCTCAAATTTCATTTTTACTCTCTCAGTTCGAGTTTACCAGAAGTTACACAAATCTTACACAGTGTAGAGTACGGAAACAGACCTATTTTAAAGCTTTTGACAATTGCCACCATCAATCAAATTTCCAAATGGAAACATTGAGAAACTCCCAACATACGACGTTTCGGGGGACATGCAACTTAAGGGTTCATTCCTTAGCCATTTGTGTATGTACAAACACACGGTACATAATTAATTAATTTTAACCCAACAAGCAAGAAACAGATTTTTCTCCAAGCTTGAAAAAAAAATTTTCAACCTCCACTTGATCTCCTACGTATTACTCCAAGTCAACTCCAACATCTTGGAGTTGAACTGCAACAAAATATTTCAATAAATATATTTATTTACCTTAAGGTAATTTCATAACTTTTTTAAAACATCTCAACTCTTATGATGTGAATATGATATAAAACTTTATTTACAACTTACAGCTAAATATGTAGTTGAAACTGAGAAGTTATCGATTAACAGATATAGCTTATAATTTAAGCACATGTCTTTAAGATTAAGAGTATGTGTTTGTTTATTTGCTTTGTATTTCGGGCTGCTTCGATACCTACAAATTAACTTAATTTAAACCACAATCCAACGTATGCTGTTCAACGGTGGTACGAAGGCGACTCTGATCACTTTGTGAACGCTTGAGACCGCCACGCCAACGCTTGATACAACCCAGCACGTACGAGTGTTTGGTGCGACTCAGCACGTAAACGTAAGGATCTGATGTAAAGTGCAACGCCATCAAAACATCAGCGACCAAAAAGAACGGATGAGACTTGGGAACACGTTGTGGTATTATGGCCATCGGAATTGCAATCTTCGGTTGTAAACAACACAGTACAAGAGTGAGTATTTATTGTGTTGGAGTGGTTTTAATTAAATTCAAATTAATTTATTTTTTTACCATCTGGGGCATCCAACAGATAACGAAGGATATGCTCAGGAAAGCCATCAGCTTGGCGAATTTAATTTCATCAGGAGATGCTGCAGCATTCATTGTTACGCTGTTGCTGTGATGATGATGATACAATGAGGAACCGCTGTTGCTGTCGCCCTCGACAATACCACCAGCACGTCCTTTTTCGCGATTTACCAGATCGTAGTGCATGTGTCGCTTGGTTGTGCGACTGCGACCAATAAAGCAGAGGACGCGAGTGACAAAAAGATTACAGGCGACAATGACGACACACAAAAGGGTGCCTGTTGTGAGAGAAGATTAGTCAAAATCTTGCTTTAATTGATTTTTAAATTAAATTTAGCTCGAAGCACTGCAAACTCACCGAATAGCATGAAGAGCACAGCATAGGTCTTGTTCCAGAAACCATCCGCATCACGATAACGCAAACATTTTAGCTTTACTCCGCTCTCGTCAATGTATGCGCCAAAACCGAAAAAGGGTAAAAAGGTGATTGCGATTGCAATCAGTATAAGCGAGTTGATGGTTTTACGTACCAACTCATATGTTATGTGCTAAAAGAGTTGAAGTTGTTTATTTTTATGATCGACCTTGGGTGTGCTGCTTAAAATTGGTCGCCATGCTTACCTTGTGATAGATAAACGGTCTTGCCAAAGCCATCCAACGCTCAATGGCCATTACTGCAGCAATACAACCCGAACTGAGACCAAAGAAACGCCACAAAACCTTGCCTGCGCAATCCCAACGTGTGTAGTCTTGAAACACATGTTCGGGCACATACATTTTTAGTAGCTGAGTCGACAGCATGCCCAACAACCCGATTAGATTGTTTGTGGCCAAGCATCTGTAAAAAAAAGAACGAAATGTTTTATTAATGAATACCTATATTTTTTACTAAAAAATTTAAATTTGCGATACAAATCAATGCGATACAAAATTTTTTTAAAATTTGTACATGCTTGGGATAGGAAAATATAGGACCATTTGAATCAACACATTATGGCCAAATAAATAAAAAAGAGTTACACGTGGTTTAACTCGGTTTAACTAGATATTTTAGCATTCGTTGAAGGTAAATTGACTAAATGATCATATAATGTGTTTCCTTTTTGCCTGAACCGAGTTTAAACGTCCAATTTTGGTGAGCTAAGCTCAGTTTAATTTGACTAGAGTTTAAACTCGCACTAAAAAATTGGCCCTAAGAGTTTAACTGTCTTTAAACAAACATTTAAACGAAAAACTCTTTTCTATACAGACAGGAGTTTTAATAAAAAAATTTTAAAAATAAAGCATGAATTTTCGATATATAAATATTTTATTTCATGTTCCATAATTAATGATAGCGTCTCTCCAGCTCCGTTCGATTTTGAAGTAAAGAATAGGACGGAGCCTGAGACGCGCTGTTCTGGTGCAAAGGGGTAACTTTTCTCTTCGTCAAGATGTGCTTAATTTAACGACAAAATTTTCACTTTTGATTTTAGTTTCACTTTAGATTTGTGACCTGCAGGCTGCGGCTGCACGGCTTAAATTTTTTATGTCAACTTAAGGTAGCTGTTGCGTTGTCATTTGGTATATTTTAAGTAAATAAAAATGCATTTTTTCGTCAGTAAAATGCAACGAACCGGCAAAATTAACAAAATGGATTATCTTAACATCATTAAACAGAATCTTCCCCAAACTACAATAAAATTAAATTTGCTCCTAGTTTCCAGTGTTTTCAGAAATGCCCCACTTTTTTTTCACAAACGGAGTTTCTTTGTTCATTTTGATTTTTTTTTTAACAAAGGAAAACATAGTTGACCTTTTATATGCTTTTTGTTTGATTCCACTAACTTCTTTAGGTTTGAAGATATTGGCGTGTAAAGGAAAATTAGTGAGTGTCTCAGTTTTTTTTTTGGTTCACTGTATGTTCGGAAATGCATCCCGATTTGCAGTATGCGGATAACTGGCCTCTTTTAAGTGCTCAAATTGCAGCGTGCATTTTTTTGATGCTAATGATGAGTGACGCTTGATAGAAAAATTGAATTTTAGAATGTTTGACGTTTGCAGCGCTAAAAAAATTGGAATTTTTCGAACATTTTGCTTGTATTAAAAAACTTCTTGCGCATCATGATGCATTTCCGAACAGACCCTACAGTAGACTCTAGTGTTTGCTGATTGTAAATTTTTTAAAAAGTTTACGTTTTTGAAATGAAACTATGGCCTCTGCTTCAAGTCAAAAACTCAAGCGAAGGTTTTTTGTGCAGGGAAATTAAAATTGGCGATTGGTTGTTCCCCACCCCAGGTTATCGTTCTAGGGTTAATGAGAATATAAAATTTGGGGTGAAAAAATATGCTTAAGCCTGTTTTTTTTGGTCATAATATGTTGATTGCTTGTCTAAGTTTTAATGCTTGTTTTTACCTTGATTAATAACTGTAATCAATTATCGAGGCTATGTGTTTTGTTTTTATTCATTAATATGTATTTTTTAACATTGAGAGCGAAAGTTACAAATATATTTATTGCTATGTGATAAGAAAATTTCACTGGTTTCCGGAATTATCTCAAATAGTTATATCAAATAAATAAATAAAAAAAAAATAAAAATATATGAAACTACTTAGCTGTCTTCGGCCTGCGTTGCTATGTTTCTCAATCAACAAAATATGTGTTTTTGTTTCTTGTGAATAATTTATTAATTTAAATATTTTTATTGCAATACAAGATAACATACATTTTTTTTGGTTTTGCCAAGGCAAACATTTTTTCAAGTTTGAACTCGGTTAGAATCAAACGGTTAGTTCTAGAGTAATTGAGTATTTGGTATTGGAGTTGCATCAAAGGTTCCATGCCCTTCATAGCGATCTCACATAATTATTTTTTGGTATGATTAGTTTTAACAAGAGTCGGCTTCTACCCAATTTCAATGATTAAGGTAGCAAAATATCGCGCTTAATGTGTCGTAGTTGTATGGGACCCGTTAGTTTAGTTTATGTTTAGTTTATTGATAAAAAATATTGGCACATAAGATTGATTCTTTTAAATGCAACAATACAATAATTTACAACAGAAACTCGAAGTAACAATTTAAATAAATAACAACAGATTCATAAAAAAAACTTAGTGCTAGATAAAATTTTAAGTTAAATAATTTAAGTATATTTATTGTGAGAAATTAAAGTTAGACGGTTAAGTTAGAATTTAAAGTATAGAGTATATGTAAGAAATAAAAAAATGAGAAAGTTTGAAAAAAAAATAGTTAGGAGAAATAGTCAGATGAGGCGCTTAAAGGTTGTTTTGTTTCTAATGCGTTTAATACTATTTGGAAGGGTATTCCAAAGTCTAATTGCACTAATGAAAAACAGTCTACTAGATTCACTGTATTTGAAGGGGGAACTAGGAAAAAAAGGCTTCTGGCGGACCTGCAGAATTCAAGTTTTTCAAATAGATAGTAAGGACTTTTTGAATATATAAGTCGATGAAGGAAAATACAGTTTCTTGCATTGAGAAAGCTTATAATACCGCAGCCAAGAACGCGATTACTGTGTGTTGATATATGATCAAACCTTCGGATACCGTAAACATATCGAGCTGCGTTGTTATATGCCACTAATAACTTATGTGATGACCTCGAATCGAGCTTGCTATATACAACTTCAGAGTAGGTTATTATGGGCACGACTAATTGTACTATCAGTCTTCTTCTCGTTTCTGTTGGAATAAATTTTGCAGTTTTTCTTAGGTTACGTAAGGAATAATAAACTTTAAGGAATAATAAACTTTAAACGTTATCCAATACTAATCAAATTTTTTTTTTGTGGGTATTAGGTTACATAATGGTTACCTTTGATTAAAATCAATCAAGACCATAGGATTCATTTTTGGTAACCTACAGAGTTTAGTTTACTTTCTTTGTTGAGCGTCACCTATCGCACAAAATGTCTACTACGTGCACAATAAATACCAATGCAAACAAGTACTTGAAGTGTGATCTAAATCAGACTGTTAGTTTCGAAGTTATCTGATAAAGTTGTATGGAATTGCCAAGCCTTTTACCATTTCAACTATATTTTTTGTGGTGATAAGTTTTAATAAAAGTCATCCTTATTCCCAATTTCATAGATAATGTCACAACTAGCAAAATATTGCGTTTGAGTTGTGGAATTTGTATGGAGGCTGGCTGCGCCAAGGCCCATTATCAAATAGTAACTTTCATTACTTTTTTCATTACTTTTTTCAAGGGACCAGGGGATTTTTTCAAAAAAGTCAACAAATAATCTTTATTTTTTGACTGATTTCATTTCGATGAAAAATAAAAGTTAAAATTTGACTTAGTTTTTCAATCAAAAATGTAAATTAAAATTTTACTTATTTTTTATCAAAAATAAAAATTAAAATATGACTTTTATTTTTCGATAAAAATATGAGTTAAAATTTAATTTTAATTTTTTTGATCAAAAATAAAAGTTAAAATTTGCCTTTATTTTTCACATCTATTCAATAGATTGTAATATTTCACAATATTTTTCAAAATTTGACATCTATTTCTTATTAACTATTATAAAAGCTTAAATTTTCAAAACAAAAGAGTACATTTTTCATTCTTTGACACCTATATTCGTAACATTTTTGCACAGAGATAAAAACGTTGCTATCGATCTTCACATCCGTTGCATTGCATCGCTTAGTTGCTTATCATTGTACATTCTGTTTTCATTTATTTCGCAAACGACTGGAACATCGACTGCAAGCAGATTGATATAGGAATTGAAATATGACTTTTACTTTTCATCGAAAAAATAGAAGTAAAATTTTAACTGTTATTTTTGATTGAAAAATAAAAGTGAAATTTTAACTTTTATATTCGATCAAAAAAAATTAAAGTTATATTTAAACTAGTTTTTTTCCTAAATGACCTCGTTATTTATTATGTTGATTTTGTATGATTTAAATACAAATTCTAAATGTTTGATAGTTTATATCATACTTGATTTTAAATAAAAATTCTAGTTGTTTGATAGTTTAAAATCATTTATTGAGCTTAAGAATTAATGTTTCGAATAGTTCGAAGATTAAAAAAAAACACAATTTTAAATGGTTTTAATTTTTAACTTTATTGTTCTCGAGCTGTCAATCAACTGACTTAAAATTATTACATTTTTTGTTTATAACTAAAACTCTGTGCTTACCGTACCTGCATGTATCTTTGTATGTGTGTGTTGCGCTGCGTTTGTCAGCGCTGCCAAAATAAGTTCAAGCGAAAAGTGCAATCAAAGCTTTTCTAAACACTGTGTGAACGGAAATTGGTTAGCCAGAATTCCCAATAATTACTTGCGACATTTGGAGCAAAGAATTATTAAAAATTTCGATTATGCTGAAATTTACTGTGTGACCGGAAATTGGTCAGCCAGAATTCTTAATAATTATTTGTGAAATTTGGAGCAAACAATTATTAAGAATTTTGAAATTAATTTTATATTACATTAGTTTTGCCGGGAAGGAAGGGGTTTGCTATAACTCCCCCACCATTAGCTTGAGGCTCCGACGAAGATATTTCTAAGACAGTGGTCTTTGAACAAAGATTTTTAGTTTTTATTAAAAGAGCAAAAATTATTAAAATTATGATAAGCAAAGTGCTTATATTTAAAGTATTTTTTTGAAAATGATTTTTATTAATTTCCGTGATGTCTTTCCTATTGTTTTCGATATTTTGTAGATGAATGTTATCGAATTCAAGCTTAGTGTTTAAGACGTCTTCCTTGATAGATACATGTAGATTCGGTAATATTATATGGTCTTTAACCTTTATTTCAAAATTTTTGTAGGTTTTATTATTAATTTTAATATAACAATTTTCAAATTTAATTATGTATGTTCCTTCTACAATAGTATTAAACTCGTTACAATTATGTAAGATTACAGTATTTTTTATATTTTTTACAATAATTAATCCATTTCTTATTTCTTTTAGTTGAGTGGTTGTATCTTCTTTAAAAGTACATTTTGCTTCCTTTATTTTAAAAATATTATATAAACATTGGTTTTCAAGTTTTCTTAAGTTTCTCTGTAAATTTTGTTTTACTTCCGCGTAATATAAATTGCCGTGGTTGTCTGTTATAATTTCATTTTCTTTTACATATAAGGATTTTTTATTTTTGTTAGGTATGGGTTCAATAAGAATTTTTGAGTAATTATTTTCTACGAATCTTGGAATCAAAACTATTATTACAATTTTTCTGTTAAATGAAGCAACTGAAATCTTTATGTTTGCTAATGTGTCAATGTCTGTTATGTTTCTAAATTCGTCATTTGTCAGAATGTTTCTACCTAGAACACCAAGTCTGCTATTGAGAAGAATCTGTTCTATATCATCTATGTGATTAATGAGTAGGCTGATGTCATAATTAATTTGATAAAGATATTGCATGTATCTTACTTCATCTTCTATTGATATTATTCTATTGCTAACTTCGTCTGACCATGTTCCTACATATTCTTTTATGGTTTTTTGTTGTTTTTTAATGTGATCCGTAATATTTTGGATTTGTCTAATTATGTCCGTGTTAATGCGTACTTGTTTATTATTTTCCGTAATGAGATTTTTATTATTTCCCTTTAGAGTTTCGAGTTGTTCAATAATATGTTTTTCATCGTCAGCGTCCATAGTTCCTGTAATGTATTTAAGGCCTTTGCCGACTATGTTAAAGAGTCCTCGTTTGCTTCTTGTCTGCGGGAGTAGATTGTGTAATTTTACTTCTAGGTTTCTGTAGTTATGTAGGACTGAATTTAGCATTGGTCCTTCTAAGTTGGGTTTGTTTGTCATTAGTTTAATGTTGTCCCAAATATGTTCCTTCGTCTCATCGTATTGTGTCACGTTAATTATGTGAAGTACTTTTTCATAGTTTATAATTATTTTGATATTTTCCATCTTTATATTGACAAAACCGTTATTTTCGTTTAGATTTTGAACCTCCAGCGTCTGTGAAAAGGTCGTCGGTACATATGTCGTTAGTGAAATTAAAATTAACATGGATACGTCCATTTCCTAAAAAAATATACGAAATATTAAGTCTTAAAATATTTAAATTATTTTTATTGTTGGGTTATTATTATCTTGAAATTTCTTTGGTTTTTTCAAATGGGATTTATAGTATTTGTGTCCTTTTGTTGTGACAATGTGTTCTTCATCTAATGGTTCTGCGATTATTTTCCTAAATTTGGCATGGTTTTTGCCACCTCTTATTTCTTTTAGAAATACTGGTCCCGTTTGTATTTCAACATCTTCCCTATTTTTATTTTGTGTATTAATTGTACGTTCTTTTATATTTTTAATTCGTTCTTTTATTAAGGAATATTCATCTTGGTTTATATTCCCATTACTGAAGTCAATTGGTTTACGGCCTGTTGTTGAATGAATGCTATTGTTATAAAAATTAATTACTTTATAAATTTTTTCTTCTACTGTGTCAATATCCTTATTTGGGTCGTGTCTCAAAAGTCTCAAATGTTCATTTAGGGTATTATGCAAACGTTCGACATCGGAATTCGATGTGTGATTATTATTTGATGTGAAGTGGATATTGATATTCTGTTCTCTAAGGAATTCTTGCAAGGGTAGTGCTTTAAAGCCAAGTTCGTTGTCTACAATTAGGTTGTTAAAATGTCCTACATTACTTATGTATTGCATAACAGCTCGTTTAAATTCTGTCCATGATCGACTGGATATTTTGATGGCTTGAGCATGCTTTGAAAATTTATCTATCGTGGTTAAGAAAATGTTTTTGTTTAAACTATAGAAAACGTCCATGTGGATCGTGTCTCTTGGTTTTTCGGGTGTTTCCGTTAATTTAAATTTCTGTTTTACAGGATGCCTTTCGTATTTCTCAACATTACAAATTTCGCAATTGTTGATGAATTGGGTAATTCTTTGCTTTAATTTTGGGTTATATATGACGTCTTTTAGTTCTAGAAAGTTCTCGTTAATGCCCCTATGATTATTCTTCAAATGTTCTGTTTCTATGCAATTAGTAAGTTCATTTTCATCTGTTATGTCTCTCAGAACCTTTGTGCATCTCATAATTTTAAAGGTACCATTGTTATTATTAAAATTGTTTGTTATCACCTCTTTAAATATTTCAAAAATTACTTCATCATCGAAGTATACGGCGTTTGTACCTGTTGGCTTAAAATGGTTTTTCACTATTGTTATGATTGTGTCGCTATCTATATTTCTTATATAAATTATTTTTCTATTCGAACTAAATATTTTTTGATTTTTAATTTTTAAAGATCCTGAGTCGGTTTTCTTAAAAATGATTTGGTTTTTGTACATATTTAATGGGCATTTACTCTCATTTATTATTGGTGTCTCGAATTCGTTGAAATTAATCATGGCGCGAGATAGCGCATCGGCGTTTCCGTTTTGTATGCCTTTTTTGTATTTTATTTCGAAATCATATTCGCTTAGACGAAGTCTCCACCGAATAAGCTTGGAATTGGGCTCCTTCATTGAAAAAAGCCATGTCAAAGGACGATGGTCGGTTTCCACTATAAATTTATTTCCGAATAAATAAGGTCTAAAATATTGTGTTCCCCAAACAATGGCAAGTAGTTCCTTCTCGATTGTGCTATAATTTTGCTCGTGGTCGTTGAGCGTTCTGCTTGCAAAGCATGTTGGATGTCCATCTTGGGATAACACGGCCCCTAAAGCATAATTGCTTGCGTCGGTTTGTAACGTAAATTGTTTTTTAAAATCAGGGTAAACAAGGACTGGATCGTTAACTAAATGTTTTTTCAATGTTTCGAATGCGTTTGTATATTCAGGGTCTTCTATGTTCATTTTTATATCTTTCTTCAAATACTTGGTCATGGGCTTAGCTATTCGCGCATAGTCTTTAATAAACTTGCGGTAATAACCTGTTAGTCCTAAAAATTCTTTAATTGCTTTTTGGTTTTTTGGGAGAGGGAATTTCTGGACACATTCTATTTTTCTTGGATTAGGTTTAATACCGTCTTTTGTTACAATGTGACCAAGGAACTCGGTTTCGTGTTTGAGAAATTCACTCTTATCTAGTTGTATTTTAAGGTTTACATCTCTGAGTTTTTGAAATACCTTAGTTATCGACTCTATGTGTTCTGTAAGGGAAGTGGAAAAAATTATAATATCGTCGAGATATACCAAGCAGATCTTATTAATGTATTCAGATAAAACGTTGTTCATCAGCCGTTGAAATGTGGCTGGTGCTGTTTTTAAACCAAAAGGCATACGAAGAAACTCGTAATGCCCTCCTTCAACACTGAACGCTGTTTTGTGAATATCTTTCTCTGAAATTTCAATTTGATGGAAGCCTTTTGCAAGGTCCAATGTGGTGAAGTATTGACAACGTCCTAGCTTCTCTAATATTTCGTCAATATTAGGAATTGGATATCGGTCATCTATTGTTACTTCATTGAGTTTCCGATAGTCAATAACTAGGCGCCATTTTTTTCTTCCACTCGCATCCATTTTCTTTGGAACTACCCAGACTGGCGCTGAATAAGGAGAGTGACTTGGTCGTATTATTTTGTTTTTAAGCATTTCCCGTATTTGATCTCTTACTTCGTTTTTGTGAACGTATGGATACCTATAAGATTTTGCCACTATAGGAGCATGTTCGATAGTCCGAATTTCATGTTTATGGGCATTTGTAAACGTTAGGTCCTTTTTCGAATCGTCATTATAAAAAATATTTTTAAATTTCTTCACTACATTTATTAATTTTTCTTTTTCTTCTATATTGAGGTGATCCATTCTAATTTGTCCTAGTAGAGGCTTGTCATTTTCCTTTTTTTTCGTAAAATTTTCGTTGTTTTCATCAAATGTATAAATGCAGAAATTTTCGTTAGTAACTTGAGTGGATTCTTGTTTATGTACTACGACGTCTTTTACTCCGTCGTTTTTAATTTGTAATTTGGCTTCTATTTTATGATTATTTGCTTCATATATTCCTTGCATTAATTCTACTTCCTTGTCGTGGGAAGACTTTCCTTCAATATAAACTAAACCTTCTTTATTTGTTACTGGTACTTCAATTTCGTAAGTACCTTTATCTGTGAAGCAATATTTGTTTTCCATATTTGTTAAAAATTTTAGTTCTAATTCTTTTTCGCCTATAAGTAGTTTATTTTCTTTAAAATTGATCACACCGTTTAAAGGGATCAATATGTTGTTTCCAATTATACCATCATACATGTTATGAAATTTACTTACAAAAAATTCAAATTTTTTGTCTATGTTACCAAATTCTTTGAAGCAAGGGATAGCTACCCTTTCGTTAACTTCTATTATGTGTTTTAGTGTTTGTAAATTCATTGGCCCTGTGGGTACATTCCACTTTGGATCGCATAATCCAGGGTTTATTATAGATTGGGTCGCTCCCGAATCTATTATGAATCTTAACACTCCTAACTTAGCTTTTATTTCTATATGTGGTAAGTTATTTCTGAGGCCGGTAAAGGAAAATTTTGGGCTGTTGGATTTATTTCAATTTTTCCGATTTCCATCGGTTCTACCGTTGGTTGATGGGGAATATTAATTCTAGCATGGTTTCTATTCCTTTCGTTGTTATAATAATTATTGTTGTTATTGTGGTAACTGCTTGCACTATTTCGGTTATAGTTATACGAGTTACCTGGTTCATTGTTGTAACGATTGTTGCGGTTATAATTATTATGTGTTTGATAATTATTGCGATTAGTGTTTGTATTGTAAGGATTGTTTGAATAGTTATTGTTGTAGTTGTTACGAGTAGTCGTATTATTTTTGTGATTGTGTTCATCCTTGTTTTGTCGATTGTTGTTATATCGTTCTGTAGGTCTAGAGGTCTGGTCGTTAGTTCTTCTATTCGGTTTGTTTTCTGTTTTATATGGGCTATAATAAGCATAATTTGCTTCGTGTAATGTGTTTATTGCTTCTTCCAAAGTTTTAGGATCTCTGCAATATAAAATTGACCTCATCGGTTCGGGCAGTTTTGTTTTAAATGTCTGAAGAGCGGCTTTTATGTTTAAGTTAACAGTTTGGTCAATTTCCTCTTCAGTTGTAGCGGTCGATAGTTCTGTTTTAGTCTTTATATTAAGTCTCCTAAGTATGAACTTTAAGTCGTTGTAAAATTCTACACTATTATTTCTAAAGGTCGTTCCTCTCAACTCATTGAAGAGTTCTTCTATCGATTTTCGGTCGGAAAAGTTATTTAATAGGATCGTTTTTATGTCCTTCCAAGACATAGCATTACTATCTATTTCAATAGCTTCCTTTGCTTTTTTTGTTAATTTAGATTTAATTATGTCTGAGAAGATACTTTGTGCTAAGGTATCATATCGGGTCAGTAAGGGGTAAATTCTGTCTATTAGTGTAATGAAGGTTTGAAGTTCGCTAGTGTTTCCGCTAAACTCAGGGAGTCTGTCGAGATATTTGAGGGGGTCAATTGTCAATGATGCCGTCATGTTTGTATTTTCTAAGTTTTCTCTTGTTAGGATATCTCTTTGATTATCTATTGCTTGTTGGACACCTTCGATTGCCCTATCTAATGCGTCAAAATTTTCGTCCATATAATTTAATAAAAAATTTTTTTTTTTTTTTTTTTTTTTTTTTTTTAAATTGGGATTTCCTTAAAATCTCATAGGAAAAATCGTAACTGAGTTTTTGAGTTTCCTAAATTTATACTGAGTTTTAGCCTCCTTTTTTATTTGTCTTATTAAATCTACTAATTTTCTATTAATGTCTGCCTCTGTGTTATAAGAGTATAATTCTGCCTGCGTTATATAATAATTGTCCATGAATTTTTTATATTTTTATCACATAAAATAATTTGTACATACAGTTTGATAACTTAAAATATATAAATATGTAGATTCTTACTATGGTATTTTCCTTGTTGGTGATGATAATAAAGTTGTCTTCGTTGTTGTTCTTCTCCTTATTTTTTCCGCTTTTAGTTGAACTGTTGATTTGTGTTGTTTATGTTGAACTGGTATATTTGGATATTTTCAGGATTTGGTGTAGAAAGTGTTGAAGTAGTTGATGTTGAAGATTTGAGTATATTCTTCGTTGTTCTTCTTTGTTGTTGATTTGTATTAAAGTTTCACTTATATATTTTCAGGGTTTGGTACAAAAAAAAAAATTTGTATCTATATCTTTTTTTTTGTAGTGTTTTAAGTTTTTGTTTTAACAGGTAACTGTTCATTAGGGTGTAATTTTCAACAAGTTTAATAGTGATATTGTCTATTTATTTATTTCACAAGTTAAATAGTTCCAATTATTATTTCACAAGTTCGTATGGATAGTTTATATTATTATTTCACAAGAAATAGTTTCTTTTGATTTCAAAGTTAAATAGAAATAGTTTCTATTTATTTCACAAGTTTAAAAGAAATAGTTTCTTTTCTTATTTCAAAAGTTGAATAGAAATTGTTTCTATTTATTTCACAGGTTTAAAAGAAATAGTTTCTTTTATTGTTTCACAAGTTTTAATAGAAATAGTTTCTATTTATTTCACTCGTTTATGGTTCGCGATACCCGACTAAACATTAAAATGCACTGTATTACTTTGGGAATACATTCGAGTATCCCATCCTCATCGCCAATTAATGTTTCGAATAGTTCGAAGATTAAAAAAAAACACAATTTTAAATGGTTTTAATTTTTAACTTTATTGTTCTCGAGCTGTCAATCAACTGACTTAAAATTATTACATTTTTTGTTTATAACTAAAACTCTGTGCTTACCGTACCTGCATGTATCTTTGTATGTGTGTGTTGCGCTGCGTTTGTCAGCGCTGCCAAAATAAGTTCAAGCGAAAAGTGCAATCAAAGCTTTTCTAAACACTGTGTGAACGGAAATTGGTTAGCCAGAATTCCCAATAATTACTTGCGACATTTGGAGCAAAGAATTATTAAAAATTTCGATTATGCTGAAATTTACTGTGTGACCGGAAATTGGTCAGCCAGAATTCTTAATAATTATTTGTGAAATTTGGAGCAAACAATTATTAAGAATTTTGAAATTAATTTTATATTACATTAGTTTTGCCGGGAAGGAAGGGGTTTGCTATAACTCTTAAGGTCAAAGTTAGAACAATTCATTGTTCTAACGAATCTTTCCAAAGAAACAACAACAACAAATTTTTCAATATGAAAAGGAAAAAATCACTAGCTGATTTTATTGCAATTTCGGCCGTGCTAAAGGCTTCATCAGAAATCTTTGTGATACCTCGTGCAAGCGCGCACCAGCTCACTGCATCACAGAGGCGAGGTTATTTAGGAAAAAAACTATTCAAATGGTAGAGCACGACCAAACAGAAACAGCTGAAAACAAATCAGCAAAAATCTAAAACAACTTCAGTAAACATGCTTTGTGAGTGGAAGGCTTCCAGCAGACTGTTGGAATCCATATAATAACATAAGCATAAAGACTAAAGTAAAGCAAAAATACAACAACAAATGTGAGCATGTGAAATGGGAGAAAAACTGAGAAATTGGCACTTCAAATCTCATCGCCTCTGTGGTGGAGGTAGCAAATGAAAGATCTGGCTTCACAGTATGATTACATTTTAGATTAGTGACCTTCGACCTGAAACTGAAATATGAGCGTAAACAGAGCATTTATTAAATAAAGGCTAAGCTGTAACAGATGGAAGAATATAATGTTAGAGGGAATTTTAGACATTGATAAAGTGTGCAAAAAATACTTCCGACTTTTGCGCCATCTCTTATACCATACAATAAGCATTTTTTTATACAACAAAAGTGAATATATATTGTGATGATGAAATTTCTTGCAAATGGTAAAGTCTGAAAAATTTCCGTTATTTTGACATAGAAATTATAGCGATATTTCGAAAACTATAGATGTTCTCAGTACAACGTATTTTTGTATGAAAACTCGTTGGTTGAGTAATGAAACGGTATACGAAAGCTTTCTTGGTAATATTTTCCACGGATAGTATATTAAAAAATCCCCTTAAAATTACATTCAAATTATTTAGATATCTCGAAAAATTTATCAAACTCTTCGTCAAACTCTTGAAAAGACATATTATTAGGTGGCAACCCCATTATTTCAAAATTTTATAATTTTGAAATTCTGACAACGGATTCGGATTCAGCGACCCATTTTTGGTGTACCTTTTTTTTTGCCAGCCCCGAATTCATAAAACTACAAAAAATTAAGGTGGCAACCCTATCCACCATTTTGAATTTTAAAATTCTGACTTTAGATTCGAAATCAGCGACCCCTTAACACTGATAAATGACGTTTAAAACTCTTGAAAATACATATTATTAGGTGGCAACCCTATTTGCCACTTTTTATAATTTTGAAATTCTGACAATGGATTCGGATTCAGCGACCCATTTTTGTTGTACCTTTTTTTTGCCAGCCCCGAATTCATAAAACTACAAAAATTAAGGTGGCAATCCTATCCACCATCTTGAATTTTAAAATTCTGACTTTAGATTCGAAATCAGCGACCCCTTAACACTGATAAATTATGTTTAAAACTCTTAAAAATACATATTATTAGGTGGCAATACTGTGGTAAAAATTTAGGTGGCAACCCTAACCTTCATCTTAAATTTTAAAACTGTGACATTATATTCGAAATCAAATCCGTTGTCAGAATTTCTAAATTACAACAATTCGCAAAAATGAAAAAAAATCTAGGTGGCAACTCTATCCGCCATCTTCAATTTTAAAGTTTGACATCATCTTCGAAATAAGTTATCCCTAAAACTTCCTAAAACTATTTACTCTATTCATACTGAAGTAATCTACAAACACTTGAGTAAAAATGCAGTGTACGCGCTGATTTCATCGTTCGTAAGCTTACTTTTGTATCACTGCTTAGCCGAAGTTGAAATCAACCTGCAATGGTACACGAGGCAGTAGCTCAAAATAATGCATAATTATAACGATTGCCGTTCGTGCGCTGTGGTTTATACACATAATATTTTATGCAAACATCTATACTTTCCACTGAAGTCGAAGCACACATCACACAGTGTTTGACTTTGGTACAATTGGCTAATGCAACATGCTTGATGTTGTAAGTGAGCTCGATGGCGTAGAATATGTTGCATGGTATTAATGATATTGAAGTCATACAAAAACCAAGTATGTACTGAGTGTGAAAGCAGTTGCAGTTCATCGCTGCAGGTCTCTGCAAGCAAATATTTCAGCCATTTTTTAATCGATTTTCAACAAATTTTCTTTGCCTGAAAGATCAATCAATTGACTTGAGAGAAAAAAGAAAAGTTTTACCGTTATCTCACCAATTCAATGTTTCACATGGTTTTAAAAAAACATCTAAAATATTCAGTTTTTACTCAAAAAATAGGCCAAACGTTTTTTTTTTTTGTAATTTTTTTATCTTATAAAATTTTCTTTTTCACATTCTTTCATAAGGCATATCATTTATTAGCAAAAATTGCTTCATTTTGACACATATTGCAGAAAACAGTTTCTATCGTCGAAAATCATGAGCTATGATTTTTTTGATAAAAATTAAATTTTTCAAAATGTTGTTTTTATATTTTTTACAAAGTCCTACAGCTTGAAAAAATTTTCTGTAAAAAATTTATCAAATATTTCAAACCACTCCAAAGTTATATACACAAATCTATGTTTTAACCATTTCGTTATACATACAGTGTTGCGCAAAACAATAGCAACAAAATGAGTGCGCTGCTACAAAATCGTGTACCTTTTTAAATATTGGGGACACAAAAATTATTATTGGAATCAAAGCATATATTCATACATAATATATATACCAAATCATATTCAAATTTGGTATGGTTTTTTTTATTAAATTTAAAATTATTGTGACTACATTCAATTTGTCTGAGAGTAAAACAAAAGCAACAAAACTTGAAAAATGTAAAAAGAGAACAAAAGTTCCAAGAGTTATCGGTAAAAGTTCCAAGAGTTATCGGTAAAAGTTCCGTTATTGTAAAGCACGTGTTGTTTGTGAGTCAAACATATAAGTTAAGTTTTGTTTTTGCGCTAGTTGTGACATTGACTGTTCCATTTATAATGGCACGTTATAAATACTGTGAAGCTCAAAAATTACAAATTTTTTCTGCGAAAATTTAACGCGAAATATTTTGATATTAATCGGTTAATAGTTTGCAGATTAATACAGATGTATAACATCACAAAAGAAATAACAACGGTACATTAAAGAGGGCGGCCGCGGAGGACATCGCTGCGTGGTGAGAGGAACATTTGTGGCGTGTTCAAACGAAATCCATTTGCCACATCTAAAGAGGTTGTTCGGACACTTGATTTAGATATCCATCACAGCACTGTTCGAAGACGAGCCGTTGAAAATGATTTAAGAAGTTACAGACCGGCAAAGAAACCTTTGCTTACAGCTAAGTATAAAAAACAAGGTGAGGAGTTATAATTGAAACAATTCTGTCTGAAATGACAACGAGTTGCAATTTATTGTTATTTAGACTCAGTATTGCAAAAGAGCACTTATTGGCATTTAGTGGATCGTTCAAAAATGGAAAACTGTTTTTTAGCGATGAATCAAAGTTCAATTTGATTAATCCAGATGGTATGTGCACGTTACGGCACCGCCTAGATACACAACTTGAAAACCGAAACTGCAAAATAGATTTTAAGCACAGAGGCGATGGTATTATTGTCTGTACTTATTTTTCTTATAATGAACTTGAACCATTTAAAAAAATCGATGGAATTATGGATCGATTTGTACATATAGACATTTTAGAAAGCAATATGCAACAACATGCAGAGTGGAATATGCCGCTTCAGTGAACGTTTCAGCCGACAACGACCCGAAGCACACTTGAAAGCTCATCAAAGATTACATTAGAGGCAATGGAATTCAAGTTCTTGATTGGCCAACAATCACATTGACTTGAAACCCATCGGAAAATCTTTTTTGGATTTTGAAGGTAAAAGGTTCTGGTCAAAGGTTTTCCAATTAGACTGCACTGTATAATTTAATAGAGTCAATGCCGCTCAGATGTGCAGCGGTTATCAAGAATAATGGATCTTACACCAAATATTAATTATGTTGCTTTTGTTTTGCTCTCAGACAAGTTGAATGTAGTCACATTAATTTTAAATTTAATAAAAAAAAAACAAAACCAAATTTGAATATTATTTGTTTTTAATATGATATGTGAATATATGCTTTCGTTCCTATAAAAATTTTTATGTGTCCCTAACATTTAAAAAGATACACGATTTTGTAGCAGCGTACTGATTTTGTTGCTATTGTTTTGCGCAACACTGTATATAAAAATAGGCGTAGGAGAAACAGTTCTTCCGTGTTTTTGAACCGATTTTGATAATTTTTTTAAGTAAATTAGAGTAGGGAGAAGATGTTCACCGAATAATTTAGTGACCTTTGACCTGAAATATGAGCATTGAAAGAATATTTCTGAAGTAAAACCTAAACTATAAGAAATGGAAGAACATGGCGTAAGAGGAAATTTTAGACATTAATACAGTGTAAAAAAAACATTTTTCACTATCTTTTACGGATACCCTACAATAAGCATTTTTTATGTAACATGTGTGAATATATATTGCAATGGTGAAATTTCTGACAAATAGTAAATTCTGAAAAATTCCCTTTATTTTGAAAACTGAAGCTGTTCTCAGTACAGGCCTGTAGCCAGACCAAGAAGACAGAGGGGGCAGGCATGAATCTTGGGGGGAAATTTTTTTGTTTTTTCATTTAAATAAAAAAAAACAATTTTTTAACGTGTGAAATGAATACATACACATATTTATTAAAAAACAGTTAATTTTATAATATATATACATGGATATGTAGATCTTTTCATGTATAAGATTAATACATAAAAAAAAATATATAAATTAATTCAGGACTTTGTTATAAAATGAAGGTAAAAATACAAGATTTATTTAAAGTGGCGAGAAATATAAGAAAGAGTAGCGAAATGGGTTAACATATGTATAAGACATTTTTTAAGTAAAACAAATAAAAAATTGAATTAACCCGCATCTGTCGTTTGCATCAAATTGATGCAAATTTTTTACTCAGATTTATATATTAAGAACAAATATGCATGATTTAAATCTTTTGCTTTTTTAAATTTTTTGTAGAATTAAGATTCGCAGTTTTTTTCTTATTTTAAAATTAATAAAAATTCATCATGCATAAAAAAATTTAAAATATTTCAATGAATTATATAGTCTTTTTGTATCTGCATCAAATTGGTGCGCAACGTGCTTTTCGTTTCTAGAAAGTTAATACAAAAGACATGGTTGAGACATGATTACTGCAATAATAATTTTTTTTCTAAAATTATTGTACTATTTCTGCAAACACAAATTTTTACCTTAATAAAGTCATTACTTACTAATAATGGTACCAAAAATAACAATAGTTGAAATCATAACATCATTGAAATCGTTAACATAATATGATTGCCTCGACTATTGCAACAAAAATGTTGTAGTTCTGTCAATCATGATAAATGTGAATATTATTATAGAGGCAAACATATTAGAATTTTGAATGTTTTTCTGAACTATTCTTTGATTGTTGGCAAACGAAGTAGAACATAACCAAAAAACGAAAGAATTTATTGTGTCTGAACAGTTTGCAGGAAAAACTTTCACTACATTTAGACAAAATAAGTTTTATCGATTCCTGGCTATGTGCCGTTTCGTTTGTCAACTGTTCAATTATTGTGTTTTGCTTTTAATCACCTTATCCTAAAAACAGCACGCAGAAAAGTGACATTATTTAATTTAATTAACATTATTTAATTTAACTTTAATTATAGCAAACATATTTCTATTTACCGTAAATATATTTCGCAATTCTGACCATATTTTGTTTATCACACATATTGCTATTCTTGTGACAATGCACTTAATGTACCATGCTTATGAATGGCATTAGTCAGGCGAGCGATAGTAGCGGCTGTGGTCTACTGGTAGTGTGCGTGGCTCGTAAGCGAAAAAACCGCGGTTCAAACCCCAGCTCGGACAGAAGATTTTATCAAATGATTTTATAATGGAATTAATATTGCTGTTCAGCCCAGACAATGGAAATTGGAGTGCATGAAAATGAAAAAATTAAATGATTGTTTCAATAATATTCTGGATCCTAAAAATAAATTCATAATATAGTTGTTGCAATCATTCTATTTTCGACCCAATAAGAGAATAAGGATTGGTTCAATAATATATTACTACAAAAAAGTCCCTTTTCTAAATATAGATGTTGTAATCATTTTATCATGATCAAAGAAAATATGTTTAAGAACATGTTAGCAACAATCATAATCCAAATAATACTGTGATCCTCTTTAAACATAGTTGTTGCAATATTGTTTTTTCTCTGCGTGTATGGATGCGGGTTAAACAATTATTTAAATTCAAATCTTATTTTTTTTTAGCAAAGATTGAAAAATTGTAACAATTTGTTTAAAATGTTTTGTTTTACAAATTTCATATACATATTCAAGTCATGAATAAGGTGAATGTGTATATTTTTTGTTATTTTAAACTTAACTTATTTTAAAGCAATAAGCAAATATATCAACAAAATTCATATTAATTATTCATTTAAAGTTTTTCATTGTCTGATTTGGCCAGGGAGGAAAACGGTTGTAGTAGGGGGGGCATTGCCCCCTTGCCCCACCCTGGCTACAGGCCTGTCTCAGTACAACGCAATTTTGTTTGAAAGTCCTGGTTGAGAAAAATAACGGTATACGAAAGTTTTTTTGGGTAATATTTTTACAGATAGGTTATTTGAAAAAAAAATCCAGTTTGTTTGATATAAAAATTATTGCGGTAATTTTAAACTTAAGATTTTCTTAGTAAAACACATTTTCTTAGGGCAAGGTCAATATCTCAGAATGAGAAAACCGATTGAAATTTCAGAAAGTTGGTCGAATTTTGACCACAGGCGATACTTGTTTAATTTAATATAAGGTAAGTTACCCAAATAAGGCCAACCTAACGGTTTTTACCAAACAGAAGAGAAACGGGGTTTTTAAACTTATTTTTGCAATGTTGTATTTTTGTTTATTTAATTCTTTTTTCAAAAACAAAAATAAAGCATGAAAAATTAAAAAATATATCCAGCTCAGAAGGTTTTAAAAAGGTTTGATTTTTGCCATATAAGGACATGGTGGTCCAATAATAAAATAAGGCCCAATATATAACGGTTTTAGAAACATAACAAAACAGTCAGAAAATAATAAAATAAGAACACATATTGTTATTACAAATGTTGGTTTACATTTATACTAAACATAAATGCTATTCATAGCTTTTTTTTATAAAAACTTTTTCGAAAAAATACTTTTATTGCCAAAAGTTCATTTTGAAAATTAAAATAAAGTTACTCTGGCTTTTAAAAGAAAATTTTGGTAATTTGCTGACCTTTATAGTTGAGGGCTTTCTTTTCCGTAGTTTTTTCTGCCAGGTAGATTTAGGTGTGGACATGAGATCGGAAAAAGAAAGCCGGAAAGAAAAAAATGTTTGGGCCTTTTTAGGCGCTCTCAATATAATTTCATTCATCAAGTTTTTCTCGGAATACACCACAGTTAGATTTGATCAATTAACCTTTTTGTTTTCGTTAAAATACCTCTCTTGATTTTAAATTCAAAGCTGGACATAGGCAATAGTTAATTCGTAGAATAACGGATTTTTACTGCGAGCACAATATAACATTAACCACGTTGTTGACGCTACCGCTGACTTCGTTCGACTGTCACTCGCTTCGCAGATGCGAAATCGAAGTAATTTTTTTTGCACCGTGATGCAGATATGAACATGTTGAAACATGCAGAAATCATTTTGGTTTTAAAATCGAGTCTGTTTCTTAGTTTTGTTTTTATTAAAGAAAGGGCGGAAAATTTTCTTTCAGCAGCGCCTGAACTGTAAAGAAGTGTTTCACATTTTGGACACGCTGGATAAAGACATTACATTATTTTTACACTCATGAATAGTGACGGTTGATGAACAAATGTGCATAAAAAATTTCCAAAATGATCTTGAACTTTTTCTTAAAAATATAAACTCCCTTTTCCGATACCCGGGTAAAACTATTTAAAATCGGGATGAATATCAAATTAATGCCCCTATCACCATCTGCGAATCGAACAAAAATTAAGTCGAATTCGCCAAATTGGTATCACCGTCGGCGAATGTTTTAATTTATTTCGACTGCAACGTCAAAAACAGGCGAATGAAAAACTTCGTGGTATCACTGTTCGCGAATTTCGCAGATGTCGTTCGACTTAAGCGTCAAAAACTAGGCTTGGGCATTTTAGTTCACTAAAATGATCGCTCTTTTTAGTTCAGTTGAGTTTAATGAACTAGTTCGTTCATATAGTTCATTTAGTTCGTTCGCTCTTTTAGTTCGTTTCGTGCACTCGTTCATGTTGTTAGTTCGTTAGGTCTTATAGTTCGTTTGGTATTTTAGATCGTTAGGTATGTTAGCTCGTTGCATTTTTTAGTTCAATAGGTCTTTTAGTTTGTTTTGTTTGCTCTTTCATGATCAGATCTATAAAATGAAGCGAACTATATGACCGAATCAATCATTAACTGCGGACATAGAAGAAATTTACATAAAAATACTACATATGGGGCATTCCTCACAATATTTGCCACAAAAATTTGTTTTTGCAAAAAAGTTTTTTTACCGTCCATCAGTGAAAAACTGTATCAGCACGGACTCAAAATTGTTTCTAGTTCATTTCGATCTGACTCGCTGCAAAATCGATTGAACTAAAAGAACTAAAAGAACGAGAATCAACGAACTAGTTCACATAGTTCTTGAGTGCGAATAGTTCAATTGAACTAGTTCGTTCGTGAACTACCCAAGCCTATCAAAAACAGACGAATAAAAATATTTGGTGACAAGCCGGCGAATGCGTTTGATTTCTTTTAATTTTGCACATAAAAATGGAAAATAATAGAAAAAGGTAAGTAAATTGCATTGTATCAATAATCCCGACAACTTCGCTTAAAACTGTGGACACCGTTGATTGCGCAAGACCTAATTCAAAATCGTTTCCAACGCTCTTTTGGCAACGACCCTCAGCAAAAAATCGTAGAGTACTAGCTAGCTTCAAGATAGGAGGAATCGCACAACTTCGAATTGACTGCATGGAGTCTTCAATATTCTGCAACACAAAGACAAAGGCTTCCTTGTTAAGCCTAAAATATGATTAAAACCTTTAAGAGATTTTAAATATTTCAATGAAGATCAACCGGGCATATAAAAATACTCACAGGTCGTCAGGAATCTCTAGCGGATTGGATTTATCCCTAATACTGTGTCGTAATCTGCATAAAGTTTGTGTTTCCTCAGTTTCTCAAAAGAATAGCTTCGCGCTGCTTAACATTTTGGTATATTTATTATTTATTTGTATTTATCGCGGCCATAGAAATAAAAGATAAGGAAGTGGTGTTATACTCACACGTGTGTAGAAGGAATTTTCATCGCTGAGGAAGAGAGATAGAGCGTCGTTATTTGACATAAGCCCTTCCCGAGCAAAAAAAAAATCCATTTTTGAGGAAGAACATCTGTCAAAACACAAGTTCTGCTTCATGAGCGCATTCATTATTTAGGGTGGCAAGGGCCTTAATTTTTTTTCATATTGGGATAAGTTTTAATAGTTATTTATTTGTTTACAATTTCTTTGAAAACTTGACATGAAATTAAAGTGGATTAGCAACCTAAGGTTACAAGCTATAACTAGGTATTTTTATATAAAAAAAAACTAATTAAAAGCCCACAGTTCGGAAAAAACTACACAAAACTATTTATTTTAAAAGAGTTTAATTTGGTATGTATTTTAGTTGTTTAGTTATTGTGTTATTTTAATATCAATTAAATAGTTTAAAAAAATAGTTTTTTGAAATTAATTTTTAAAAATCATTAAAAGTAACTTTTGTCGTTTCAGTCTCATTCTGAGTTCATGTCTTTCACATTATTTTAGCAATGCTTTTCTCTGTAAAAAAATTGGTAACGCAACATATTATATAACGGTGCTATATAAAAATTGCATAGTAAGCATACATCTAAAAAATAAAAAATAATTTACGCCTTTATTTACTACATAATTGAATGCGGCCCTGTTTGAATGTTTTTGTGTTTGTGTCAACTTCACTGTGTTTGTAAAATACTTCATTCCACTTCAACTACACCGCTTCCTTATATTTTATTTCTATGATCGCGGCTTAATTGAAATATGAGGTTTGAGTTTTGACGTTTCTAAGCGAATTTTAATGTTTTCTGCTTTGGCAGCACCGTATCTGAGGCGAATAAGTAGGTTCGCAAACAGTGATACCACAAAAAGAAAAATTCGCCAAATGATTCGATTCGAGTGAAGCATTCGATACGCAGACGGTGATAGGGGCATAAATTAGATGATCCAAAAATGTTTTCTTTTGAAACAAAATTATTATTGATTTAGTACAAAATATTACATAATCTTTCTGGCCTGATGCAAAATCAATCTTTCTGACCTTTCATAATATATTTACTTTTATATGTGTTCAAACAGTTGTTCAGAGGTGTAATAATTCAGAAAAAATGCAGTAAAATTACAATTATTAATGAATATACTAAGGTTTTAACACTGAGATGTAACAAATCGTAAAAAGCAATGATTTGTAAAAAATAATTTAAAACTCATTCCCCTTTTAAAATCGATTGCATCAACTTGTCAAGTCAGCGTTAAATTGTTCACTCCTATTTTCTATATATGTATAAAATTTATTACAAATCTGACAACAGTGTCTAGTTACCAATTTAAAACTGCACATTAGAGCCATCTGAAGCCGGAAGTATAACGGCCACCCATCAAACTTTCAAAAATGGAAACGTTATTGCATCGCAACAAAACTAAAATATTTTTTGGCATAACTGAGTAAATCAATAAGTATCAATTTTTAATTTTTTTTTTTGTATGTATGAATGAAAGAACATATTCCAATAACAGTATAATTTGCCAAACACACTCACACACACGCCTATATTTGAAAATTTTTCTTACAAGGAATGCAAAATGACAGCAAAGTAATTAATTGCAAGCACATTTCTATAATATTAATTTACAAATCATGCTAATTTGTTTGCATACTCTAAACACCTTCCCTCGCCCTCTCAGCCAGTGTGAAATAAATAAAATTCTATCTGAATGAGCACTTGTCAGTGGATGGCAGGCAGCGGATTGTTAGACGACTTAGTGCATCAAATGATTGATACAAATTCTTTTGGCACGCGCACGCACGGTGTACTTTTTTGGCCTAAAATTTTATCCAAAATAAGTAAAATCGAAAAAATGTTTAATCGGAATTTTAAATTTTTTGCATTGTTTTCACTTAAAAATTCCAAAAAGTTTTGGTTTTTGCTTATTTTCTATAGCAAATCTTAAAAAAATGTATTTGCTTCAAAAGATTCTTATTTTATTTAAAGAATTTATTTAAATTCTTAAATTTTCAGCAAGGTAAAACATTTTTTCAACTTTTAAACTTGTTTGCTAACAAAACATTGAAGTTTTTCATTTAATGCTTACATATAAAATATAAGTTGTTGTATAAATTGAATTTTGCTTTTAAAAATAATTTCATTTTAGGCTATCGTTAAATTTTTAAAATTTCGAATCCATAAATTACAGATTTTTTACCGAAAATGTTCATTATGCGCAGCATTCATTCTAAAGTAGGAGTTTCTTTAGGCTTAGCACATATCAGTAGCTCGTTCTTGTAACTCGTAGCGATCGTAGTTACCGACTCATCGATTTGACGTCACTCTGATGTCACTCTTACCTGCAATGTTTCGCACATTTGGGCAGGGGCTTCAAGATCTTATTTGGAGCTTCTGGATCGAATTCAACGTCGTGCGATATATTTGATAGGGGATGAAAGTATTTCATCCTCTCTCAACTCTCTTGGGCATCGCCGCAATGTTGGTTGCCTAAGCCTTCTGTATAGGTATTACCATGGGAAGTGTTCAAGGGAGATACATGACCTGACGCCACCAGCTCGTGTGTTTGCCAGGTCCACTCGGGCAGCTGCCCAAGCCCACCCCTTTACCATTGCGTCGATGACCAAAAGAACCTCACATTACCGTGATAATTCGTTCTTTAGTCGCACGGTTAAGTTGTGGAATAGTCTTCCTGCGAGCGTGTTTCCCGGCAGTTTTGAGCTGTGCAAATTTAAAACAAATATTCACCGACACTACTCCATCTATCCACCCTCCAACTAACTATCACCCATCTTCCGAATCAACACAATGCTTACGCATTTATAGGGGGCATCCCCTGAGCGTTGGTTTAGTCTAAAAAAAAAAAAATACGTATCTGAATCGATTTCTGTTCGATTCGTTCATTCCAAATCGATAAGCTATCACATGTACCGATTGCATTTCAATGGAACCTATTAAAAAAGTGTTTCTGTACGTAAAGTGATAGCCGATACACATTGACTGCGACTAGCGACGAACGCCAATTGTCAAAAAATAGAACGCATGTTTTCTTATGAAGATGTATTTTTTGAAGACGGCACGACAAAGAGAGAACACGACCACAATTGTTGCTGCCGCAGACTTCAATCTATTTCTAATTTGATAGACGACAAGAGCGAACATAGCAGAGTTTGTTTGTGTTTTGTATGAAATACAGATTGTCGCTGTTGCGTTCATTATAATCAATTCGTCGATAATACCGCGACATTTCTCTCTGACGGCAAGTTTTCGTTTTGTCGGTGGACGACTTTTGCAGTCAATGTGTATCGGATATGAATCGATAACAATGTGTCACTTTTCTCACTGGCTTTGCGGCAAGTCATGGTATAATTATTTTACAAGGTAGCCGCGTAGACTGGCTTTTTTCTCACGAGCGGCTGTTTATGCTGACGAAATTAGCTGTTTATGCAATTAATCAAAGAAAAGTGAAAAAATAAGCGACGAATTAAGCATAGGTAGTCAACCGCAACAAACTAAAAACATTTCAATCAACTTCGCGAATAAATTGAATGAATCAAAGGTAAGTTAAAAATAAGCACATAGCTAGTCAACAGCAGCAAACTACAACATTCTTCAGCTGTTTTTGACAACTACCAATCGCCAAAAAGCTGTCACGGCTACCTTGTAAAATAATTGGCCGCATTCTAGCCGAAAAAGTGCTCAAGAACTGTTCCACAACTTTCGGGCTGAATGGTATGCTCTCACAGAACATGTTCCTTGAGATGTCACAATTTATATAGCGAAAATATTTTATGCTACTTCGCTACTTGAGCACTTTTTCGGCTAGAATGCGGCCATTGTATCATGGCGGCAAGTGAGAATTCTACCGATTTATCTAATGTCAGTAATGTTGTATTATTAAGTTATAAGTACTCGAAATATACCTTTAAAAATGGTTACTTTCATATAAGTCGAATTTTTTACGGATTGAAATATTTCATTGTTCTTAAAAAAGTTTTAATCTTAAATGTAATGCAAATTGCAACAACAGTTGTATTCATTATTCATAAAACATTTTTTTATTAAAATTGTATAACTATTGCATTACTTTATAATGCAACAATTATTTTTTTTGTTATCCAAATAAATGACATTTAAAATAGCAATATTACTTAGAACAGTTATCTATTTTGCAATCAGTTATGTTGAATAAACCAACACAATTGACTTAAAGGGGGCATTCCCTGAGAATGAGTTCATTCAGAAAACTACATGCCAGTATTGTGATTTACTAGTATCAATCAACCAATATACTTGCAGTTATCGGTGAAGAAAATATTTGAAGAAGTTATAAAAACACAAATGCAGTTAAAAATTGCTTTCATGCAATTCATTTAAGGGATATATGGGTTAGAAGTTAGAAAGGGCCGCACCAAAACGGCAACGATTTACCCTAATGCCCCCAATTTTATTCTATTGAAATTAAGTGCAACACGTGAATTTTATTTAAATTTTTACTCGTTTTGTTTTTGAAATATTAAAAAAACAAAGCTGCATTTTTGCATTTATTATGCTGTAAAACCAACAAAAATACATAAAAAATTTTAAAATTTGCATGTAGTCCTAACTTTGGGTATACCACCAACCCTTCAAATTTGAATAAAATCGGAGACATGAGGGTAAATCGTTGCTGTTTTGGCGCGAAACGCCCCATATACCTTAAAGTTTATCTAAGATTGTGGTGTATTTTGTTTCATGAATAAACGTTTTTTCAATAAAAGTGTTCTTAAAAAGTCTTCTACACTGGAATATGGATCTAAAAAATTATATAAAATTTTAACTTCAGAATTATTCGGATCCGTGAAACCACAAACAAGCTTTTTGATTCGAAGAAAAAACCCTTATATGACATCAATAATAAAACACAGGCACGTACGCAGGGAGGTTTTGGGGGTTAGAACCCCCGAAATGAAAGAAGTTTAACGAGCTTCAAGAAAAATACTCAGCACAACATGGAAAAAATAAAAAGACTCAATTTAAAATATTTATTGTGAAAAGACCAGGCCTGTAGCCAGGGTGGGGCAAGGGGGGCAATGCCACATACTACAACCGTTTGCCCCCTAGCCAAATCAGACAATGAAAAGCTTTAAATGAGTAATTAATATGCATTTTGTAGATTTATTTGTTTATTGCTTTAAAATTAGTTTAGTTTAAAATAACAAAAAATATTCACATTTACCTTATCCATGACTTGAATATGTATATGAAATTTGTTTAACAAAACATTTCAGATAAATTGTTACAATTTTTCAAATTTCTACTGGGTCATCAACATTTGCTACCAAAAAATAAGATTTAAATTTTAATTATTTTTTAACCCGCATCCATAGGAACTTTCTAGAAATGAAAAGCACGTTGTGCACCAATTTGATGCAGATACAAAAGGAATATATAATTCATTGTAATGTTTTTAATTCATGAATGTTTATAAATTTTAAAATAAGAAAAAAACTGCGAATCTTAATTCTAGCAAAAATTTAAGTAAGCAAAAGATTTGAATCAAAACATGCATGTTTGTTCTTAATATATAAATCTGAATAAAAAATTTGCATCAATTTGATGCAAACGACGGATGCGGGTTAAATAAATTTTTTATTTATTTAACTAAAAAAAATGTCTTATACATATGCTAGGCCATTTCGCTACTCTTTCTTATATTTCTAGCCACTTAAAATAAATCTTGTATTTTTATCTTAATTTTATTACAAAGTCCTGATATAATTTTTATATTATTTTTTATGTATTAATCTCATGTATAAAAAGATCTACATATCCATGTAAATATTATAAAATGAACTGTTTTTTTAACAAATATGTATAATGTATTAATTTCACACGTTAAAAATCGTCTTTTTTATTTAAACGGAAAAACAAAAATTGCCCCCCAAGATTCATGCCTGCCCCTCTATCTTCTTGGTCTGGCTACAGGCTTGGAAAAGACTATAGTATATAGACTTGAAATTTTTTTTAAGTACACTGAAGGAATATGCGTTCAAATTTAATGGAACTGTTTTCATAATAAATGAATTTGTTTTTTAAATAGAACTTGAAAAAATTTTATTTAATTTAAACTCAAATGTTTGTACAGTTCAATTAAAAACAAAAGTTTTTTTCAAAACAATGTTTTTAAATATACTTTTCTAGTAAACATTTACAGTTTAAAAACATTTGTTTAAAAAAAATTTTAAAACAGAAACTTTAGTATGGAAAACAAAAATTTAAAAACAAAATTTTAAAACATTCTTCTTAAATTAAAAACAATAAAATTAAACCGCCATTTTTTCGATTAAATTTTTTAATTTTTTCGAGTTTTTGACGTCATATTCGTAATTAGTGACCCCCGGAACCCCTCGAATACCATATTTTTACTTCATTCGATGAAGTTTGGGCTTATTGCGGCTTAAAATATTTAAATATTTTAAACATTAAAGCAATAAATTAGTTTTTATTTCATCTAATGTTAATTATTTGTAAAACCAATTTAGTAAGTATTTTCACACAATCAAATTTAAAATCGGTGTTTGTCTCAGCTTGGTTTCAATTATCTGGCTACTATTGTCAAAGATTTTACTGCACATAATTTTTCAATTCAAACTCAGACAGCGACGTATGTTTTGTTATTGTAAAGAAATAATAAGACAAAATTATAAAAAAAATAAATGAGTTTTTATTTGAAAATTTAATACGCTTATTTTAAATTTTGTTCTGTAGAAACGCAAAAGCGTTAAATTTCTATTTTAAAATTTGTTGTTTATTTTTAAAGTATGTTTTATTCTCAGTGTAAATAATATAAAAAATATTCCAAAATGAATTTTTTTTAATTGCATCTTTTTCTCGATAGGTGGCATAAAATAAGTCCTTTTCAGCCGATTTATCGAAAAAAAACCAACGTCCATTTTATTAAGGATACTTGTGGCTACAACCTTTACTAGAATTATTATGTTTGGCGCAATAGGAAAAATTTAGCTCGACTTTTTAAAAAATGCTGTATATTTCAAATTGTAACCAAACTTTATAATACTAGTTAAGGTTGTCGTAATCTTATTAATATGCACTTTGATTTATTTTCCAACAAATTGAGACCAAATTATCTTGACACCGGCAGCAAAGTACTATTTGTACTTTGAAAAAAATGTACTTTGAAAAAAAAATTTTATTTTTTTTACGTACAAATTTTTTAAGTTTCTTTGTATTGTAGTCTTTTTACAATAAATATCAACGCTAGTTGAATTCGTTGAAAATATATTTACGCCATAACTTCTGAACCCTTAAAGAACACACTTTCATTTCATATCTTTGGAAAGGTATTGGAACGTAAAAAATGAAAATAATGAAAATGAAAAAAAAAATTATAGCGCCTATTGCTGGCATGGTATTAAACTTTAATGGAAATTAATAATGGGTCGTGTAACTGTCATTTTTTAAAAAGTTTAATATTTTTCCCACAAATTAGAATTTCCAATGGTACCCTATTTACGAAAATCGCATTTAAATTGACTGAGCTACTTTGGCTCAAAATAGATTCTATTTTGGCATTCGCATGGCTATCAGTCGGCGAAAGAAATCTCAAAACCTCAAACTCAGGATTTGGTTTTCTAAGCAATAAACTAATCTAAGCACAAAATTTAAGCCAACCGGGAGATGGCCAGTGCAACTGATATTGCACTTCAATATGAAATGGGCGACATATTGAAAACAATTTGTTCCTACTTTGACGAAATATGTTAAATGCAAATTTTTTTATAACATATTGTTAAAAATTGGTTAAAAAAATTGCTTGAAACATTTTTTTAAATTTTGTATGAAAAATCATGCATTGCTATTAAAGGCATTGTGTTGAATTTAAAAACGTGATGATTTTCCAGTGTATAAATTGATTTTGATCAATATTTTGTACCCCATATTTGTAGGCACTGCTTGAAACAGACAAATCGACCTGTAAAGTTTATATATCCATACGTTATATATCCATCAACAAGCTGATTCCTGAAGATTGGTGCAGCGTTGCCGGTTTCAGTCACCCTCGTCTTCGTCGCTTCGAAGACCCAAAACATGCATGACAAGTAAAACTGGAGAAGAAAAGAGAAGAAGTCAAATGCTTTTCAAGAGAAACAATTTCATATTTTGTGTCAATAAAGTACCTAGTATATGTCCGGTGCCCGTGTCGGTAAATGTTCGACCGAAAGAAGTGCTAGTTCTGGAACGCCTTGGGCAGGCACAATGTACGAACGAAGACCGATTCGGGCATTTGTCAGTTTATTGTGTTCGAATATAGTCGCTCGTTTTTGAACACTTTATTGACATAATACAAACTTACTACTGTACTATTTCAGGTACCTTTCAAGGTACTTGTTGGGCATGTTTCGGGTACGTTATAGTCCAGACTCAGGCCAGTTTCGAAACATATCAGCTACTTTATTGACACAATATGTACATTTACTTTCTCGGGTCCTGTTCGCTGAAGCTATTAATGTGCGATTAATTTTTTTTTCATAAACTTCGCAGTTTTTCGTTACTACTCGTAGCTTTTAAAAATAAAATTGAGTACGATACTTTTGTGCCTGAGTAGTTTGGTACGGACACAAATTGTTTCTCGGGTTTAGTACCTAACTTCAACTTTCTGAACTCAACACGACTATTTTTTATTAACGCCATTAAATTATGGAATGCATTACCAACCAATCTTAAATCAATAGTCCGAGAGGCAAGTTTCAAACAGGCCATTTCTAAACATTACTCTTAATGAAAATTTTCATAGTCGATTAAAGTAATCAGTTCTTTTTTCTTTTACCTAATCTATACCTTTCTTTACTTTCGCTCAATTATTTTTTAAGCTCAACTCATTCCTAAAAGCTTTACAATAAATAATATGATTTTTTATCTTCTTTATAATTTTGGTTTCTTTAATGTAATATAACATTTGTTAAATAATGATATCTCTTGTATTCAATATGTGAAACCTTCAAATCAAAAGTTTTAAACAATATGATTTTGTATCTTCGTTTGAAATTTTGTTATATGATTATTAATATTTATAGTTTATATATATGTTTATTAGGGCTGGTTAATTTTTTATTTGATGAAGCGTATAGCAAAAACGTAATATACATGTGATTCTGAGAAATTTTGCTCAAGAGACCATAGCTCTAAGTCGGATTTGGAGCCCCCCGAAATTTCAAAATAGATATTTTTCCATATATACATAGAATAATTTAATTAAATTCGTCATAAAATCGGATAGAATTATAGTAGATTTCTGGGCTTGTTTGAAAGGTATTTATATCACCTTTCAGAATCTGTATTGATACCTGTAGAATAAGTCGTCAATGGCAGCATTGTTCAATTGAACAACTTTGTAACACTGAATAATGACGTTACAAAATAATGACGTTTACCAACACTAAACGTTGCCAAGCTTGCTTTTCCTTGTTTCTTAATCGTTCATCTTGCAATGCGCACGCAGTTTGCCAAAATACTTAAATAAAAACTCGGTTATCACAATACCAATATTTTTTTTATTTTTAAATTTAGTGTGACACAATCAAAGAGTGCAGTGATAATATTAAAGCTATTATGGATAATCAAGAACCATCAACATCGTCTGCGGTGTCTTTGCAAATGGAAGCAACAACATCAACAAGTCTTGAGTCTAGCTAAACGAATAAACGAATTATTTTATATTGACAAATGTAATTGCAAATTAAAAACAAAAGAATGCTCGTGTGGATTGATTCCAGAACATCTAAAAGAATTTATGATGGATCAGCATAATGATACAAAATTCACAATACCTGAATATACGGAAGACGTTGAAGAAGTAGCTACAACAATACCAACACTTTCAACTGGTATAGATGATCCAACATACGAACCACCTGAATTACACATGGATGAAGATGAAAATGAAGCAACAACAGAAGTTCCAGAAGCAACTGTTCAAATGAGACGAGGTCATTATACTCAAAGATACGATGCCTTAAATTTTGCTATGATGTGTGATAGATTCGGTGTTTCAGATAGAGTCGCTTCATGTTTAGTAACAGCTTTATTCAAAGATATAAATTCGAAGAGATGTTCATGGTAATCTTGTTATTATGGATAAATCAAAAGTGGCTAGAGAAAAAGTTAAATCTAGAGATGCAGTGCTTCGTACACGACACACAAATTCTTCCATAATTGCATTCTCTTTAGATGGTAGAAAAGATGACTCATTAACTACAGAGAAAATTAATGACAAATTTCATACCACTATGGTAAAAGAACCGCATTTAGTTGTTCTGAAAGAGCCCTATAATGAGTTACTTGGATATGTAAATTTGGGTAGTCAAGAAGATGCAAAAACCAAACACAGAAAACTGAATGAATTTTTCAACAATAAAACATTAACAGTTGATCAATTAATTGGCATATGCAGTGATGGTGATCCAGCAAATACTGGAACAGAAAATGGTGTTTTACGATTATTTGAAAAACAGTTAAATAGACCAATTCACTGGTTTATATGTCTGCTTCATTTCAATGAACTGCCATTTCGTTATTTATGTAAAGCATTGAACAAAACAGTCACCAGTGGACTACGAACAGCAAGTGAAAAGTTATTCAAAGCTATTCAAGAATGTGAGAAATTGCAGGTATGTAACACTTTATTTTATTTAATATCATCATTTATTATCATTATTTATTGTCATTATTTTACTTTTTCGATTGGAATAAAGTTAAAATAAAATAATTGCATTTTAATTGATCTAAACACATCATTTTTCAGGTATTAGCTGCTTTTGATCCAATACCACTGGAGAATATGCCTGCAATGATGGATCATGAATTCGTCATGAGCTCGAACTATCAACAGATGTTAAATATTTATATCAAATAGCTAAAGCAATTTCGAATGGTATTGTTCCAGTTGATTTAGCTACAATAACATTAAACCAGGACCAATAGCACATTCTCGTTGGTTCACCAAAGCAAGTAGATTACTACGATTATATGTAACAACTAATACACCATCGACCAATTTAAAAACTTTGGCAGTTTAAATTATTACAGTTTATGTGCCAATGTACTTCAATGTGAAGTTTTATAACACTGTTGTGTACGGCAGTGCACTTTTATTAAAAATATCTTATTAACAATGTTATGATCGATATTATGATGTTGATGATCGAAAAGCAATACGGGATAGAGCTATCAAAAAGATTTTACACTATCGAGAAAAATTGTACGATCCAACTAAACTCAGAGCTTACAAAAAATATATCTTAAATTCCGATGCTACCGATTGTGTCAATATGGTTGATATGAATAACGACGATATATTATTTGAACCAGCATTAACTCGACAGATTCCATATGATCACTTGGTAGAATACTTCGATTTCGATGAACTTTCGAAGATTCCAATGCACATACAAGGAACAGAAAGACATGTACAATTATTAACGAGTGTTTCAAAACGAGTTATAGAAAAGAATCGTGAAGGAGTTATGGCAGTGACATTAGAAAGTTCGTAAGAAAACTCCTCGAATGGAAAGTAAAAAGGACCTTAAAAAAATAATATTTCCACGTTAAAACATTAAATTGTAGGTCGAAAATAATATTAAAAAAAAATTGAATTAAAAATGTAAAAATAGTGTTTTTTTGTTGAAACCTTAAAAATGTTGATTTTTTCAGATCGATTTTCCTACAAAAAGGAGTTCAAAACAAAAAAATTGATCCTAATAAAAGTTGTTGGAAATTATCTGAACTTTCATAATCTGCAAAAAAAAATCGAAGAAAATTCAGAATTTATTATTTAAAAGTTAATTTTAGGCTATTTTTCGACAAAAAATTCCTTATATATCTACTAAAAATAAAAAAAAAATATTGGTATCAATACAGATTCTGAAAGGTGATAAAATACCTTTCAAACAAGCCCAGATTGAGGAATCTACTGTAATTCTATCCGATTTTATGACGAATTTAATTAAATTATTCTATGTATATATGGAAAAATATCTATTTTGAAATTTTGGGGGGCTCCAAATCCGACTTAGAGCTATGCTCTCTTGAGCAAAATTTCTCAGAATCGCCTATATATTACGTTTTTGCTATACGCTTCATAAAAAAAAAAAAAAATCGTTCCATACAATTTGACCCGCCCTAATGTTTATGTATGTATAGTTTGTATCTTAAAAGAACTTAGTTCTTAGTGTACTTACATACATTAATAAATAAATAAAGAAAAGCTCAATGGGTTAGCTCTTCTAAATGTTCACAGGGATGTGGAAGTGACTACGGAAGAAATTTTAAATGCACTATCCCGAAAAAATATATACATATATTATTATTATATATTATATTAGGATGTCCCAAAAAAATCGTGTTTGATGTCCGCGGCTTTTCCACTTCCATTTCACCTAAGAAATGCCCTCTGTGAAGCGCATCTCAATTGGTAAAGGCTTAGAGGTCGTGAATTCATTTTCTAATTTTCCCATACGATTTGTGTGTGGAAAAATAAGTTTTGCTGGTAAATCGAGCCATTATCTTTTAAGCAAAATGTTTAAAAAAACAACGTGTTCACTCAAAATTTGTCTATTAAGACATATCCACATTTTATTATCTGATTATTATTTGATGGTCTGTGGCTCACTTCTTAGAGCTACCTATATAAATGAATACTTTTACTTAGAATTATTTAATTAAAAATCAATATCTCTTAGAGTACTCCATTTTCATTATTGTTATTGGTCTTAAAATTAAGATAATGATAGTTGGAATGCACAATGAAGAAAAAATGTATAGGGTTGTTACATGTTTTGGATTAAAAATTACAAAAAGTAGGTTTTTTGTATTTATATTTTTCTTTTTTAATCGTTTTGGGCAACCACCAAATAATAATCCGATGAAAAATGAAATTTGGATATGTCATAACAGACAAAATGTGAGGGATTTACGTTTTATATACATACAAATTGTATGGAAAAATTAGAAAATGAATTCGTGACCTCTAAGCCTTTAACAGTTGAGATGTGCTTCACAGAGGATGTTTCTAAGGTCAAGTGGAAGTATTAAAGCCGCGGACATCTATCAACATAAAAAAAATATATTTTGGGACACCCTAATATTATATAGTATACAAAAATTGGAATAAGTCTTAACAAAAAAAAAACAAATTAAAACCCCCCGCAATTTTTTTCTGGGTACGCGCCTGATAAATACGCGCATCATAATGGCTGTATTTCTTTATTCATTCCAGACGTTCGGAATGACTGTTTTTGTTTCTTTTTTAAGTTTTAATTATCTGGAATATTCTTTTTGTATTTCTTTATTCTTACGGAATATTCCAAACGCGTTCTTTTTATACTATCAGCTAAGGTAGAATAAAAAGAATATTCCCTGTGTGTGAGGTTATATTCGATTGTTTGAAGTAATATGTCGCTAAATGAAAATGGAAATTTTTTTAGTTTAAATGTTTTAGATTGCTTTGTTGCATTTTTATTTTGTAAATTTTATCTGGTGTATTTGTTGTCTTTAATTACGAAAAATATGTTTCTGGTTTTAACAAAAAAAAAAAGTTCTTTCTTTTCCAATACTGTTTCTTTATTCATTCTGTTCTGGATAAACAACAATCTATTTTATTCGTTCTCTTCTTTATCCGGAATGTATAAAGAAATACACCCAATAAATATCAAATATTAGATGATATTTGGCTTAATTAAAATGACCAAATTTTTATTGGTAACTTTTTAAACATGATTTTTTCTATACTTTTTTTTTGTATGTAATAAAGTTTTATTTATTTCTCTTAATAAATTTTATTGAAATGCATTATCCATTTCGAGATATTTTAAGAGCAAATATTCTTTATTGCACAGTCGAATTTATGACACATCAATCAATCATTTTAGTTCAAAAAACGAGAATATTTGCACGCTCCACACCAAGTTTGTTTTTATATTGTTTTTTTTTAATTAAATTTAAGTAAATCTAACTTACCTCAGCATAAGTGAATATTTGCTGTTCTTGGTGGCTTTTTTACGCGCCAATATAACCAGCGCCAAAAAGTTGCCAATAACTCCGAGCACTAGCAAAACACCGGCTACCATGAAACGCCGTCGATTTGCGTACAAAGCCACCTGCGCCACAGACGGTGCAAATTGCGTCGATGTCACCAGCGACATGTTCAAGTTTTCTAATGTTTCATTAGAGTGCAGCATGTTTAAAAGACGAGATTGTTTTTAATTTAATTTATAATCGTATTAATTGACTAAAACACTTTGCGCGAAAATTAAGAGCGCAACTTTTTAGCCATTGACCGGTGGCGGCAACAAGTTTGAATCGCGTTGCTGTTGCTGTGTTTTTATTGATTATGTGGAAAACAAACTTGTTTTTTATTATTATTTACTTGTAACTACTTTTTGTTATTTTTTTTTTTTTTTGCCAACTCGTCCAACTCTAATGCATGTGCTCTAGTCCAGTCGAGGCTCAAAAAATGTTGTTCCTAGTTATTTGACGGTTCATGACGAACTGTTCGAGAGATTCGCACGCGGCGTCGTTAAACACATTTATTCGAATTGCTGCGAAAACGGCGCGTGCTTATGTTTTATTTATCTATCTTGTATCGGTGGAGGCGATTGTTGGAGGATTGAGTGTTTGTTTTTGCTTTAACTGATAGTTAATAGCTACACACATAAATTTGTTCGTTTCGCTGTTGCGATATAATTAAGACAATTCAATTAAGAGGGGGAAAAAACTTATAAAAGGCAATTAAAAAGTAGCAGCTCCTTACGCGCTAAAAATTTTACTTGTAGCGCCCACGAGCACTCAACAGTTTGTGCCTGGACAGTGCCAAATATCCGCGAAGTTGGATGCGCGTTAAAAATGTGCGCGCCTTTTGCATACCAATTCAAAAGCACAAACAAAAATGAAAGGTAAAAAAAGCTTTTCTTTATTGTGCGCAAACGGAAGCTGGAATTGAATTGTTTTGAAAATTGCCCTTATATGCAAGAGTATTGAGGTATGCCACTGTGTGTGTGTGTGTGTGTTTGTGTGTGTATGTGAGTGTGTTTCGTTTTGTTGGTTTTAATGTGCCTTGCATGCAATAACAAAATATTTTGTGCACTAAAATATGAAATTTTTATTTTACGCACGAATTTCATAAAGATCTTTTTATTGTTATATTTCTTCTTCTTCCCCTACTGCCAAATTGCATGCATTTTTCACTGCAGTGCAAAGCTGAGAACTTAAGATTGTGCATTCTTAACATTTATGGACTGAATAACAATTAGTTTGTTGTTGAAAATAATACTAAAGAATGCTTTCTGCGCATCTAAGTTGTTTTATTGAGCATAATAAATATTTGTTGCTTATTGTTTTAAATTTTTTCTCGTAAAAACTAGGAGTCAGCAAGTGTGTGAGCTGCTTTTGTTTTAAATAAATCTTTTTTGCACAATTCAAGGCAACAAGTTGCGCAGCATAGTTTAAATTCTGTGCTGGTGCAACATGCGGTATACGCAACATTAATTCGACGCTTACTGAAAATTTGTTAAAGTTTTAAGGGTCACCACTAGTGTGATCATAAAAAAAAGGAAATTTTTGGGAATTAAAAAAAAATATTGCAGGATTGTTTTTAAATTTGCAGGCTATATTTATACCTAGGGTGCCGTGGGGTGAAGCGTTTTCATATTTCAAGTAAGCGTAAAAATTTTTTCAAATAAATATTTTTAATATTCTTAATTCTTAATATTCACAAAAAAGAAAAAATAACTCCAATTTAAAAAATAGCGGAAATTTAAAAAAAAAATATGTAATCAAAAACTGAAGAATCGTTGTAAAGAGAATTAAGTACAAAAAGGATAAAAAAACACAGTTTCGACAGACATAAGTATAGACGTAGAATTCCTTTTTGTGCAGCAATATTGAAAAATTCTGGTTTTTTCATTTATATTTTCAAAACTATTTTAAAGCTTTTCATCTTCTTAATCATGGCAGAATTATCCAAGTTGTAAGCGATGTTTTTCTCTGAATGTGTTGCTACTCTACACGTCCGAAATTAGATTTTATTCAATCATATCTAATTTGTATGTAAATTTAATTCAATTGCAAAGGTTTCTCACTTAAATTTGCTTCGTTTTTTCTATGTTTTTTACTTTAACAGCGTCAGTGCCAGAATCTGACAGTTAAGTCAACAGTTGTGTTCATGTAGCATAGAATTTTTTCGCTCGATTAAATGGTGTATGCTACCTGATCAGTTTAAGTGAGCGCCAACGGGGGGGTTTAGGTTAGGTTAAAGTGGCTGTCACTTTTCAGAGACACGCTTAAGCCAATGAGGTCCATTGTGATACCATGGAATTAATTTCCCTACTCAATTTCTATTTGAACTAATGCAAGCTGTTTACAAAGCTGTAGATTCTGATGGGTGATGGGGGCGGGGTTGCTGAAGAAAAAATATAAAAAAACGATTCAATCGCTTCATTTGGAGTATTTATTGAAGAAAAATAACGAAAACAGACATTTTAAAAAGAAAAACATATATACATCAAGGCGCCTTACGAAAAAAAGTTATTCGGGGCAGTTCCTCAAAATAATCCTTGGCTTATGTTATGATGATTCCCCAAATATTTCGACTCTAGCGATAGCCGTCCTTGAGCTGCAATGGATTGAAATAACCTCTAAAAATCGAGTTTTTTTGTAAAAGTATTGGTTTAATTGATGTTAGTTAGAAAAAGTGAAATGATCTGAAATAATATTTTTGAAAAAGTTCTCACAATCTGCATCAAAATATTTAAAATTTTTGCATTTGAATTAAAAATAAAAATGTTTTTCGTGCACTTTTATGATTTTTTTTAAGTTTTTCTCATTAAAGTTCAAAAAAATTAATTATTTCTAATGATATACCCACTGGTCAGAATTGCTAAAACTGAAAAAAACTAAAACTAAAATATTAAATATAAAATAAATTCCTACTAAAAAGCTATTGTAAGTAATTAAAAAAGAGTTATGAAGTTACTTAAATTTTTAAATTTTTTGTATGGAAATAAAATAAAAAATATAAAAATTTTTTGATGCAGATCGGAAGAGATTTTTCAGGCGTATAATTTCTGATAGTTTGTTTTTTTTAAACTATTACGCCAGCCAATATTTTTACACAAAAATCAATTTTTAGAGGTTATTTCAAACCATTCCAGCTCACGGATGGCTATCTGTAGAGTCGAAATATTTGGGGAATCATCAGAACATAAGCCCTGGTTTATTTTGAAGGAAAGACTCGATCAGCTTTTTTCTTTTCTATGGAGCATTAAGGGGGTCCTCTGGTAATCCGAAAAATTTTTTTTCATATTTCTATTGCTCAGATACTCAAAAACATTTTCCCAAAAGGATTTTTCAAAATTCGAAATAGTTTAGGAGATACAGGCATTTTTGTGTAGGTATGTTTTCGTCAAAATAACGCATCAGCAAAGTTGTTTATTTGCCTGCAGTCATTAGTCGAAAATTCTGTGGAATTCTTCCAAAATATGTATTGATATTACAAAATATACACACACATATTTATGGGGCTGGAATTGCCGATTAATATTCGTAAGTATTGTATTAAAAAAATATGTGTTAATGTCATTTGTGTGCCTCAAAATTGAAGTCAAAACTTTAAACGCGTTTTTCTCGAAACCATGTTTTTCAAAACTTTGCGCACGATAACTCAAACAGTTTTTGACCGATTTTGATATATGAGGCATGAAACGACGCAGAATTTACGCCGCTATAGCCCCTACCTCAAACTTGCCGAAAAAATAATGTTTACTATTTTTTTTCTACACTAGACTACAAAAAAAAAGGTCGAAATTCGATTTTTCATTTTCAAAGTGGCGGCTCCCCCCCTAAAAAAATTTCAATTTTTGTTTCCGAGGTAGGGGCTATAGGGACATTCATTCTAAGTAACTGAATATTTTTTTTTTTTTTTCAGACGATGTTTACTCTTGGAATCGTGCGCAATTTGGACCCACCTTTTTTCCGGAGAACCTCGTTACCAGGCCGAGAACTTTCTGAACGGTCCATAAATTCACTTTTTCAAAATTTTGTATTTTTTTCAATAAATTAAGCTACCCAAATCAAAAAACGGAACTAAAATATCTTTACTCGTTCTCTTTCCACAATATTTTGAAAAAAGGCTAAAATTTGGCATAGATTACCAGAGGACCCCCTTAAGTGCCTTAATATACATAGTTGTAGACACTTACGTAGTTAGTTCATTAATTTTTTTGGAACGTGAAGCCAATTTATCGATGACAGTTTCCTCGTTCATAGAAATATCCTTATGAATATTTAATAGCGCTAATCCATAACATCATTCTATTACATCTTTATCGATTTTTTACAAAAGTATAGTCAAAGTTGACGTAAATTAATATATTTTATGCAATAAATAAATTATAACGAAAAATTCTGGACTCGTAACTGCATAGATTAATTGGTGTGCTTGAGACGAAGTGTCACCGCTAGAATTTGAGGAGAACATTTTTTAAAACCACTTTGAGATATTCACACACAGCTTAAAAAATCGTGAAACTGATAAATGTACAAACTAAATTCACTTTTACGTTCATTTAATAACACTGTAGGGACGTCAAAAAGACACACGAAGATGCCGAAAACGTAAAAGTATTTTTTGGTCGTAGAATTAAGTGGCAAACTCAGTTTTTCCCAATCATATCAAAATCTCGAGAAATTTGCGATTGAAATTTAGTCACTTTTAGACCCATTTTTAGTTATATTTTCCTTATTTTTAGAGAACAAAAATGTTGACCACCTCCAATTTTTATCAAACTTTCAGAATTTAATCTATTTACAAAAATACTAATTTGAGTAAAAAAATTTTAAGATTTTTTTAAAGATTTTACGTTTAACATTCAAATTTGGTCAAAATGGAGAGAAATGCAAAATTGCTTAATCTTTGAAAAATCATAAATTACACAAGACTAACTTGATTTAACGTTTGAAGTATTTTCGAAAATATAATAAAAAGTAATTTTTAAAATACTATAAAAAATTTTTTAAATGAAGGTCAAATGATGGTCAAATAACAAAAATCTGAATATCTTGAGAATTTGATCCGATTTGGAAAAACTGAATATGCCACTAAATTCTACGACCGAAAATTAAGTTTACGTGTTCCAGCGTTTTTTGTGTACGTTAGTACGTTAGCAACAATCATAGGAAAACAATTAAGAAAACTATTTATATTGTATTATATTAAACTTAAAGTCTGCTGAACAAACTAAGCATGTACATTGAACAATTCTCAGTTTATCTTCATGTTATGGTAATTAAATTATTTGGAATATCTGTGCTTTTATTTAATATATAAAATATGTTTAATTGCTAAGGGGGGGTTTGAACCCCTGAACCAAAATGTTACCATTCAGCGATTTTTTACACAACAGTTGTTTACTGTTGTATGCGCTGAATGCGGCCATTGGCAACTGCTTATTTTCTCTTCAAAAGGAAAACATAGCCAAAACATAGAAATAAATTGAAAACTAAGGCGTAGATAAATTAAAGTGTTGAAGACTAACATTATAAAAATCAAATAAGAACTTTTGTGCGTTTAAATAAACAAATAAACATTAAAATCATGACAGTTGTAAAAAAATCGTGTGTGATTTGTGCGATAAGCTTTTTAGTCCGTGATGTTAAATTCTAATCAGTGCCTCAAAAAGAAGCTCGTCGCCAGAGGTGAATTGATGCCTGCGGTGTGATGATCACAAAAAACTCGTTTGTTTGCGAAAAACATTTATGTTTTCACTTATCGACAATGGCCGATTGAAAGTGCTCTCTTTTTGAGCATATTTTTTGACAGTTTATGTTTTCCATAACAACTGTCAATGCAATCTGCAAAACAAATTTGTTGTTGTTGCCTTCTTCGAACATACTTGATCTAAAAAGCTCACAACTAAATGCATATAAAAATTTGTTTTGTTTTATAAAAAGTTTTCATTTGATATTTTTAGTGATGAATTTGTTGTTTTTGTTCATCTTTTATGTTGGTTAAACTTAAATGTAATTCAAAGTTATATTTATTTAATGGAAGTAAATATCTTATTAAGTATATAAATATTAAGTTAATATAAATATTAAGTATATTTTAAAAGTAATTTCATATTAGAATTTTAGTTAACAAAATATACTTTTAACAAATATTTCGAATTTATTATGGTATTTCAAAAATAAATAGATTTTCAAAGCATATTGCATGCGCAAACTTGCGTAGTAATAAAACATACCGGCTCTGCAGCTACACGCATCTGAATTCTCTATTATATTTATCATGCTGAGAATTATGAAAAATTATTTAAGTTTAGGCATGGTGTAAGAAAACTAGGTGTTAGTGAGTTTTTGACAACACCATGAATTTCTTTGCTTCTGTCAAAAAATTGTAAGCGAGAGAGCGGAACTGTTGATAGTTGTGAAATTGTGTTATTTGTTTGAGTTGCTAGATGATGTACTATAGTTTTTATTATGCGAATCAAATATAAATAAATATGTAATGCAATTAATTGTGCCGTGTTGTGTTGACAAAAAGTTATTGCAGTTGTCTTCGCCGATTTGCCAAGTTTATCATTAAATGTTTTGGCCATTTTATTAGAAACGTGCGCTGGAAGATGCCGCCGACATGAAGCATTGGCCAGCATGCAAATTGTTTCATATCACTTTATTCGCACTTTAATCTCAGTAAAGATATTATAAAATTGCAGAAAGACACGAATTTAACAAAATTTGTTTTCATTGCAATTCACCATCAGCTGTTTTTGACAAGAGCGGGGAAACATAATTTTATCATTTTGAGAGACAAGTGTCAAACTCACTAACACCTCTATTTCTTACACCATGAGTTTAGGTAGATTGATCAAAACTGCATCTATGTCCTTTTTTAATTTTTAATGTTTGTATGAAAAAAAGGGAGGTAGAACGTTTGAAACTATACATTATTGTATGAAATTCGTACAAATAATAAACAGTTTTCTTTGCCTCCTGAAAATTAGATAATTTTGACTTACGTCGTATTAGAATTAGGCCGACGATATATATTAATAACAACAACCACAACAAAAGCAGCACAACAACAAACGATACGATTGCGAACCAAACGAACAGCAACAATAACAAAAGCATAAGCAGCTACTAAAGCAGCTTGTGTATAACTCATACAAATATATGATTTTTTTCTTTTTAGATTTTGCTGTTTTAGTTACTTTAATAAGTAACAAAATCCAAAATTAGATATTCGTTTAATGATATTTTGGTATATATTTGTTCTTTGTACGATGAATATTAAAGGCTGTAGGTAAGCCCCAAAGTCTTAAATGTGTTTAAAAAAATTTGTGAAAATGACACCCATACAAACTGCGCTGTAAGACGTAATTCTACGTCAAAAGGAAATGTAATAAGTTCAATATTCAAATAAGTTACAAATATTTTAAAATTTGAATATGAAATTTGTATGGAAATTTAAATTTTTTATTGACAATACACAAAGAGAATACGATAATATTACCAAAATAGGTTCCTATTTACAACTTTTGGGTATTTGTATTAAAATATGTACTGAGCTTGGGCTTATTAAATATTTGTACAAACAATCATAAAGCTAAAGCGTCAAACGTCAAATGTATGCTTCAATAAACGTATTTTTGAACATATATAAATACTTACAAATTTTATTTTAAAAGAATTACAGTCAAACAATAGGCCTGTTCCCGTACTCGATTCAAGTAACTTGAAGTTGCTTGAAAGCGTTATTTTACAAATTTTTGAAGCTCGAGAGAGAAGAATAACATGCAGAATGCTACTCTCTAATCTATTACAATTACTTGAAGTGAGTAACACTAGGTGTGTTTCCGTACTCTACACTGTGCAAGATTTGTGTAACTTCTGGTAAGCTCGAACTGAGAGAATAAAAATGAAATTTGAGAAAATTATCAAAAGTACGGAAACAGCTTCTAGCAAGTTTCGAGCACAAAACAGCTGATTCTGACAGCAGACGAGTCAGACGTAAATAGCGCCAATTAAAATTGTCGTAATTTTGTTTGTGAAGTAAATTGTTTTAAGCCATAAAATCTTTTAAGCTATGTTTTAAGTTATAAAATTAATTTAAATAATTTATTTATAGTTAAAAATGGAAGATCAAAAGAAACTGCAATTTGTAAATTTATTTTCAGCAGCACAATTTGTGAATATTTGTGAAAAACATAAACAAACATTTGACATTTGCTTGTTCTTCTTTCATTTAATTCGCAAAAATAAAAAAAATCTAGGTAGCAACTCTATCCGCCAACTTAAATTTTTAATTTTGACATCAGATTCGAAATTATCTACCCTCCAAAACTGCCAACCACGGAGTCCACAGAACCCTTAAAAGTCCTATTTCGCTTAAGCTCCCTTTACACAAGCTGATTGAATTTTTTGGATACTTGCTTTAAATTCAATTAATTGGATACTTGCGAGCTTACAAGCTTTTGCCGATCGTTTCAAGCTTTTCAAGTTTCTGCCCGACAAAGTTAGTCTAAACAAGAGTAGCCAACGAGCAAGCATGAATATGACTTGTGTCTGTTTGGTATTTTTGCAAGCTGGCTAAAGCTTGCTTTTTCAAGTATACATACTTGAATTCAAGTACTTGAAAGGGCTTGAACTTCATGTAGGCTTGTGCAGTTCTCTGATCCCAACGTACAGCTGTTGTTGTAGCTACAAAGAAACACGCAACAACAACGAAACCAAAGCTGCAAGTCAATCAACAGACGTAAAGTCAATTAACAGACGAACTGCTTGCAAGAAAATTATTTAACTTTTTATTAAAATGTAAATTTTACGACAAAACCATTGATCGTAGATGTATGTCACCTTAGACTTTTTGTTGGAATCGGAAAGGTCTTTCATATGCTTATGAGACATTTTCAGATATATTTTACTGTTAAGGCAAGAAATAGAAAAATGTGCCGAATTTTACCACTATAACTTGTTCGCTATTATATATATGAAAACTTCGAGCATACATGAACCATCTATGATCAGTTCTGCTTCAAGTAGTGAATTCACATAAATCTGTTCAGTGGTTCAGTGGTTTTTGAGTTTACCGGCAGCAACAAACATAATAAATTTTTAAAAGTTTCATTTTTATATAATAGTATAGAGTCACGAGAATTAACTACAATAATTGCTTAACTACAACTGATTGCCTACATTTATTGTCGTTAAATCCCATAGAGCAAAATTATAAATATTTATCGCTAAAAATGCGTGAATCCTCTCACCTACAATTATCTCTTTTGCTCTCTTGTAAAAACTCTCTTCTTAAATTATTTCTTCCAATCTTGTCTTTGCTTATAAAAAAACGGTAGAAATGCGTGAAGCCTCTCAAATAAGTTTTGAACAAGGCAACAACAACAACGCTGTGTAGAGTCAATAACTAAGCAGAAGGCGCTACTCTTTTCTACTTCAGTAGGCTTGAGTAATTTAGCTGTGACCAATCTACTGTTTAAGTTTTATACAATATAATTAGACACTTCTTCGAATAAACTCTTTGAAATCATATGACGTTAAAGTAGATGTGTTTATTTAAGGGCAAGCGTAAAATACCGCTGCTGGAGCTGAAATAGCGTGAAAAGTAGAAAATATACATATTTTTGAATTCTCTGAGCGAAAACACGCTGAAATAGCGTGAAAAGTAGAGAATATATATATATTTTAGGGCTCTCTGAGCGAAAAAACACTAAAATAGCGTGAAAATGAGAGAGATATACATATTTTAAGACTCTCTGAGCGAAAACACGCTCAAATAGCGTGAATATTAGAGTATATATGAATATTTTGGAAAAAGACGCTGATTTTCAGACAAAATTTAAAAAACTCGCTGCATAGCGTGGTTTTTTTACAAAACCGCCAATAAATGTCGTAAAATTTACAACATTTATTGTAGTGATTTTTCAATCAGTTTTTAGAGTGCAGCTTACTTTTATCCATTACCCTGTAACGTGGTTTTCTGTTGCTTTCGCTGTAACGTAGGATGCTCGTGTCTTGCTCTTATTTTACCTAGTTAAATCGCTCCTATAGGTAATAGGCAATATTAATAGGTTTATTTTTATATTTTTTCTATTAATTTTTTATTGCTGCAATAAAAATTCTCAGAAAAACAATTATTTCCTCTTTTTTTAAAAAAGCTGTCATTTCTTAAGAATTATAGTAAAGTAAATAAGACCAACGAGAAAGTAAGCTTAAATGCTTATATTTTTAAGAAAAAAAAAAAGTAAAAAATGAAATAAGATGCTTAATTTTTTAATCTCAAAATCGGCTATTTTTAAGGTAGGAAAAATTTTGTATTTTGGGGTTTAAGTTCAGTAATAGCAAGTTTATATGTTTTTTTTCAATTATAAAAAACTATTTCTTATTTAAATTTAAAAAATTTTTATACAAATTATAAAAATTATTTTTCATTAAAAAAGAACAACAATTTTTATAAAAGTTCGCTGTAATGTGGGGCCACTTGTGTCTTTTTCAAAAATCGAACGCTCCTTACTTAGCAACGACCAATTATAAACTGATGAAACCAAGCTGTGAGCGCCCCAACTAAAGTTGTTTTTTTTTGTGTGCGAGGTAAATGTCGCTAGTGCTACGGGTTCACGAGATATATACCTAACAAGAAATCACCTGGCCACGAGTGACGCCACGTTACAGAGTAAAGGTTATTTCAGCATTTAAAAAAATATTATGTAGTTTCTTGGCAAAAATTATGAACGACCATCCACTTCACTATGCCCCGATCTTTGTATATGCTTACGCAATAGAACCGGTTATAAATACGTGTAACATTTACATTAAATTTCGATAAAAATATTTTGAAACTACTGACTAACCGGCCTGTTGCAAACTTACCCCTGTTACAATAAGCTCCCAGCTCCCCCATTAATATCTTTAGATGTCTCTTCAGCTAGATTAGCAACCAAGGCGAACTGTTATTATTGAAGGCTTTTGATAGTAGACTGCTATGACTTAAATAATCTTCAATTAATTAACCCTAATGAGTTATAGTCATAACATTTGCTGAACAATTAGTTACTTTAAAAATAGGTTAAGTATCAATAAATGCAAGGAAACATCGCAGGAAATCGCGTTCGCATTACATCCTTGTGAGACAGAAATTTATTTCTTCTGTCATTGTAATAGTAATTTATAATAAGAACAAATCCGTATGTAGAATCAGGAAGCAATACCGATACAAAAAATATTTGCATTTATATAATTCGAAATTTTTTTTTGTATTTTTCGATAGCTTTAACTGTGTAGAATATCATAGTAAAAGGGCAAATCGAAATTAGTAATGGTTCAAAAGTCATGAGCCGACCGCTTCAAAGCCGATAGCGTACTCTAATAAAAACTTAAAACGAGTTTTCTGGAAAACTACGTTTACGACCTGGCGACGAAAAAAAAAAGATCGTCGCAACTGGATTCAAGCACAGCCCTTTTATGAGCTGAAAAATATAAACTGTTGGCTGCTAAAAAGTTTTATTTTTTGTTTTCAAGGGTATTCACAATGTGGTGTATTTGCCCTTGTATTGTGTATTTTTGATAAATTTGATATTCTTAGTAAATTTTGTAAAATTCCAAAAACAAAATTAGCAGTGTTCAAAATACAACGACAAAAGCAAATTGTATTTTCTTAAAATTTCGTTGTGTATTTGATCAGCTGATCGCAAAAGCATTTCTACTCAACATAGAGAAAGCTAGCGGATGCTTTGAGAGTTAATTTAATAAAAATTTAATTGTTCCGTTTCAATATTTTTATGATTTACTACATTTAACTGAAGATTTCAATTTATATTTCCAAGCAAAAGTACACGGAGATAATTATTTTGCTTGAATCAAGCAAATGTTTTGCTTAAATGCAAGCTTTCCTCAATCACGGTGTGATTTTAGAAAAAGATTGCTAAATTGTTCACTCCTCATGAAAAAAATTTTCCTTGAATTTAATCCAAATTTTGCTTTTTTGAATTTTAAAAAGTTATTATAAACTGCATAAGCAAATTTGCAAAGATTGCTAAATTGTAGTTATTTTGCTTATATCATAAATCAATTATTTTCTAATACTAATCCTCGATTGACCTTCAATTTTGGCAGTCGATTTGTTTCTGGTACGAGATGGTTTAAAGGGAAATAATTTTTCCGCACCCCTTTTTACGCCTACAAATAAAAAAAAATTCTATATTTTAAACGGTTTTGGTCGTGTTAGACTAAAATTTGGTAATTTAGTTCAGCAACTATACTGAAAATGGTGAATATATTTGGCATTTCTTGACATTTTTGTACATGGGCATTTCCGCCAAAAGGTCTACCGCGACTGAAAACTTAAATTTTACTTAAAATTCTTTTAAACCTCGATAATAGAGAAAAAAAATGTTGAAATGTTTATTGTGAGAGTAAAGAGAGCTGATCTCAATTAGAATTTAAAAATATGGCAGCAAACATGATGAAATGGCAACAAAACTTGAAAAATGGTTACAAAAATTGAAAAAATTTAACGAAAGTTGAAATTTTGTAAGTATAATAAATACTCGTTTAATACACGTATAATACAAAATTTTTTTCAGTTTTCGATAGTAATGCTCCTGAATTATATTTTATATGTTTTCCTAGTTCAATTAAATAAATGATAATATAAAATATTTGCACTTTTTTTAAGGGAAAAATCTGTCACATAACGTATTTCATGTAACGTATCATATTATGGTTTGTATAAAAATAATTAAAAAGTATTTTTCAACTAAGCAATTATGAATATGTAGCAACATTAATCCAGATTATATTAAAAAAACTTTCATAGACAAACTCGTGCAAACTTTTCAAATTTTTTCGTTGATATTGTTGCAGGTAAAAACCACTTCTCTTTTGTGTCACGTAACATATAATTTTTGGTGGCTTCTATCTAAGAGCCAAGCTTTTGACAACTCTTAGCTTTTACACCTTGTATAGTGCGCTTAGTAAACTATTGCCAAATCAAAATAAGAAAACTGTAAGTTTAATTATTCTTTGTTTTTACACTCATTAAAGTCGTACGACTGTCACGTGCGTAGCTACGGAAATGCCTATATGGCAGCAAGGTGGTCTGAGGCAAGACAACGTCTGCCGGGGAATATTATTTAAAATTGAATTTAAATGAATTATTAAAAATTTTTAAAATTAATATTATTGTTGTAATAATTTATAATTAGATTATTATATACATACGTATTGCTCTTGTCAATGTGTTACTAAAAAAGCGAAGCCAAACGGGGGGGGGGGGAGAATTATGTTTTTCCAAAATCCGACACACATAAATTTTTTGTGATCCGCTACACGTAGAAAGTGCCATACATCATACCACACCTTCTATACCATAATATATCTTCATACTATACCATTATATCATAATTCACATAATCTAACCCATCATTCCATTATCCCAAACAATCATACCATACCATCATATTATACCATCACTTCATACAGTACCTTTATTTCATACGTAGTTAAAAATAATTGTAGTGGTCGAAAATAATAGTGTAAAGAGACTGCTCTTTCGTAGTATTATATTAAAGTAATATTAAAATATAAACTATGAAATTTCTTTTGCTCATTAGTATTTGCTGTTGCTTTTGCTTTTTATTTCCTATTTCCAATTTGGTTTTAGTTTGGCTTTTTTGCTTGTTTGTTTTTGCTTTTGCCTTTGCCTTTGCTTTTGCTTTTGCATTTGCTTTCGTTTTTGCTTTTGCGTACGCTTTTACTTTCGATTTGCTTTTTCTTTTGTTTTACTTTGACTTTTGCTTATACTATTGGTTTTCCTTTTTTGTTTGCTCTTGTTTTTGTTTTTGCAACCGCGTTTGCTTTTTTATTAATTATTTGTTTTTGTTTCGTTTCTGTCTTGAATCTTTTACTCTCGATGCCTAATCGATAACGTTTACTGTGGTACACTAATATGATATTAACGTTAGTGCAATGCAATATTTCCATGCATTTACGTTATATTTAAATGCTGCATTAGCTTTGTAGTGACGTCATATTTTATTTTTGTAATAAAGTCAAAGAACCCAATTTTACAATAGCACCCTAAAATTTAACGTAATACCTACATACATAAAATTACATACAAAGTTTTTGCATTTTTGTTACATTAAGCGGCTACATGGAGATAATTATTTTACTTGAATCAAGCAAATGTTTTGCTTAAAAGCAAATCAGCAAAACTTTGCTCAATCACGGTGTCATGAGTTATTAATTTGATTAAATACAAACAAAATTTTGTTAAGTTATTATAAACTGCAAAAGCAAATTTCTACTTAATTCAAGCAAACTCAACTTATAAGCTCAAATAGCAAATTTTTGCTTAACTCATGCAAATATTTGCTAAGTTATTATAAACTTAGTTATTATAAGCAAATATTTCACTAAATTCAGGCAAATTTCTTCTAAACACACGAGCAAACGTTTATTCTCAACGAAGAAAATTAGGCGCCGATTGGTTAACAACTGCGATGGTCGAATGGATGTGCCCATGAACTTACACTTACGCGGCCGAGGTTCAAATCTCCAGATGATGGTAATTTTTAAATTAAATTTAATGCAGGGGTGCTCAAAAGGTCGCCCATGGGCGAAGAGCTTTTCACGCGCATTTAAAATGAAAAAGCTTTCAGTAGCTATTCAGACTTCAAGAAGGCATGTTACGGTTAATCGCTTTTTAATATGTTCTTGTTTTTACGTGAGTTATGCACTTAACAAAAAAATATTTACAAACTGAACACAAAAAGTTGTTGTTCATTTATTTTTTAATCAAAAAATACGCGTCAGAAGTGCATTTTTATTAAAAAATATAATAAAAAAAATTTTTAATTTTTTATTTTTTCAAGCATATATAAAAGTAATTGACATAAAGGAAATGTAATAAAGCATATTTTTTTTGTTAATGCTTAAACACTAATAAAAAAACCCAAAAAGAACTCTTCAAAATTTCAATTCAACAACTCTTCTCTAATACGTTTTTCTTTGTTTTGACATACTAGACATTCAGCCTCACTAAAGAAATTTTCAACAAATAAAAATTCCGTATCCCAATATTAGCCAAACATCTTCATTAAGTATTAAACAATTATCACCAAAGAATGCAACTTAACCGTTTCAAGCCTCATCAAGAAATGAATCAAAAATACTTTGTTAAGTTTTATTTTAACCTCATAAAGATCGCGCATACAAAAAAAAAACAAAAAAAAAAACAGCAAGCAACCGCAACGGCTAGCAAGAAATCTGGACAGTTACTGAAAGTTTTTTCCCTTTTTTTGAGTTGAACTCGTGCTTTTCTTCAAGTGCAAACTTTTGAAGAAAAAGCTTTACAACCACAGACATAAAAATGAGTATGTATGATTTGGACCAGAGAACTGCACAAGCCTGCTTGAAGTCTATTTCAAGCGCTTGCTTAAAATACAAGTTCAAGCTAGCTTGAGCTTGATAATTTTGAATTAAGTATAGCTTGTAATTGAATATAAATAAGCCCACGCACAGCTTGCACCTATTCTAGCTTACAAGCGAACGGCACGAAGTTTCAAGTAAAGGAAAGCTTGATGCCTTCGGCAAAAGCTTGTAAGCTCGCAAGTATCCAAATTATTGAATTAAAGCAAGTATCCAAAAAATTCAATGAGCTTCTTTAGAGAGAGCTTAAGCGTAATAGGACTTTTAAGGATTCTGTGGACTCCATGGTGCAAAGTTTTAGGGTGAATGATTTCGAAGATGCTGTCAAACTTTAAAATTAAAGATGGCGGATAGAGTTGCCACCTCGATTTTTTTATTTTTGCGAATTCCTATAATTTTGAAATTCTGACAACGGATTTGATTTCGAATATATTGTCACAGTTTTAAAATTTAAGATGGAGGTTAGGGCTGCCACCTAAATTTTTACCACAGTATTGCCACCTAATAATATGTATTTTTAAAAGTTTTAAACATCATTTATCAGTGTTAAGGGGTCGCTGATTTCGAATCTAAAGTCAGAATTTTAAAATTCAAGATGGTGGATAGGGTTGCCACCTTTATTTTTTGTAGTTTTATGAATTCGGGGCTGGCAAAAGAAATGGTATACCAAAAATTGGTCGCTGAATCTGAATCCGTCGTCAGAATTTCAAAATTATAAAATTTTGAAATAATAGCGCTGCCACCTAATAATATATCTTTTCAAGATTTTTAAACGTCATTTATCAGTGTTAAGGGGTCGCTGATTTTGAATCTAAAGTCAGAATTTTAAAATTCAAGATGGTGGATAGGGTTGCCACCTTTATTTTTTGTAGTTTTATGAATTCGGGGCTGGCAAAAAAAATGGTATACCAAAAATTGGTCGCTGAATCTGAATCCGTCATCAAAATTTCAAAATTATAAAATTTTGAAATAATAGGGTTGCCACTTAATAATATATCTTTTCAAGATTTTTAAACGTCATTTAATTCTGACCTTAGATTCGAAATCAGCGACCCCTTAACACTGATAAATGATGTTTAAAACTTTTAAAAATACATATTATTAGGTGGCAATACTGTGGTAAAATTTTAGGTGGCAGCCCTAACCTCCATCTTAAATTTTTAAACTGTGACAATATATTCGAAATCAAATCCGTTGTCAGAATTTTAAAATTACAAGAATTCGCAAAAATAAAAAAAAATCTAGGTGGCAATTCTATCTGCCATCTTAAATTTTAAAGTTTCCAACCACGGAGTCCACAGAATTCTTAAAAGTACTATTACGCTTAAGCTCTCTCTAAAGAAGCTCATTGAATTTTTTGGATACTTGCCTTAATTCAATAATTTGGATACTTGCGAGCTTACAAGCTTTTGCCGATCGTTGAAAGCTTACTTCTGCCCGACAAAGTAAGCCGAAACAAGCCAAGCCAACGAGCAAGCATGAATATGGCTTGTATCTGTTTGGTATTTTTGCAAGCTGGCTAAAGCTTGCTTTTTCAAGATTGGATACATACTTGAATTCAAGTACTTGAAAAAGCTTGAACTTCAAGTAGGCTTGTGCAGTTCTCTGATTTGGACACCCTTGATTTAATGTAAATAATTATTTCACTTTGGATACATACTTGAATTCAAGTAGTTGAAAAAGCTTGAAGTTCAAGTAGGCTTGTGCAGTTCTCTGATTTGGACACCCTTGATTTAATGTAAATAATTATTTCACTTAAAAAATATGCTAGATTTCAGCAAAAATTAATCAAATTTTGCTATTCCAATTTATAAAAACTTAGCAAATATTTGCTTGAATTAAGTAGAAATTTTGCTTTTGCAGTTTATAATAACTTAGCAAAATTTTGCTTGAATTTAATTAAAAATTTGGTTATTTTTGCTTAACCACAATACAAATTTAGCAAACAGTTTTCTCCGTGTACGTACCATAATCAGCTGATTTTAAAAATACAATACTTTATTTAAGGTTCGTTGACAAGAAGTTGTAAATATTTTAAATTTTGTAAAAATGTATCCTAAATACATCACATCGTGAATACCCCTGTTGTTATGTTTTTGGTTATAACAACATATAACGTGGGACGTGTTTTGACAACATAATAGGTCTGTTCGCGTACTTTTCTGGTAAAAAAATGAAAAACGTCAAAAGTAATAAAATTGAGAGAGAATTAACTTCAACTTTAAAAAGCAAACGAACGCTTTCTGGTAAAATAATGAAAAATGTCAAATACGCCTAAGAAAATCTAAAAAAACTCAGTGCTACACACACACAGCTACCATTTGACAGTTTTCATTTTTTTACAAGATGAAATTCTTCTTGTGAAAACTTTAAAACACTTGAACGGAGAGAAAATGTGATTTCCTCTCTATTACCCAATTCTCTCAGTAAACGAACGCTTTTCAGGCACTTTCTAGTAAAAACTTTTGAAATATTTCGTTTGCATTCGACTACGCGAACAGACCTAAAATAATGTCTTTTATACAATAACTACATTACAACCAACATAATTAATTAATAAAAGCGTCCCTCTGGGCCCACAACTCGGAAATGTGAAAACAATAAAGTTTTTCATAAATATGCCAATGTCCTTTTTATATATCACACGCTAAGTGACTTCAAAGGAAATACAAATGTTCTTGTCATTTTGACACACCATCAAAGGTTTGAGAAAAGATGTGCGGCACGCTTTTAGGCGAATGAACAAAAGTTCGCACAACAGCCCACGCAATACTTTCGATTGATATAATTTATGTGTTGCTTTTATTTTTATTTATGTATGACCAAATAATCAATTATGGCTTGTGCTATTTTAATACTTTTTTGATGTGTTTTGACGCTACCGCGAATTTGGGTAAATTGCAAATGAGGTCAATCAACTTAGAACGATATCTTTTGCAGTGTTTGTTTTGTTAATGTTTACTCGTATAATTGTTTTTGCGTTTTTGTGTTTTCATGCTTGGTGTCGGTTGCTTTCAGATAATTAAGTTTTCCGCTGTTAGGATACAACAAAACCGCAATTTGTTTGGAGTTGCAAAAGTATGACCATACGGTATGCATTAACATTTAAATTGTTTAAGATTCCCTACATTTTACTAGCAATTAAAAAATTAAATAACGAGTTGTTTTTTGTTGGGGAAAACATGTTTATAAATTGCTTGACACTAAGAAACTTATTTTGATGCATCAGTAATGGAGCTTGTCGCTCATCAGTGGATTTTGTTTTAACCTGCTGACAGCTGGCATGACGCCATATGGCGCAAAACTATGCTTGACAAATATCAACCACTACTTGGGACAACTTTATATGAATATGACCCATAAAATATGAATATTTTCATTAAATAACTTGCCGGCGGTCAGAAGGTTAAGAGATAAAAGTTGCATATTTTAACCCATAAAGGACGATGATGTCATATAGCATCACTAATACGAATATCATAAAACGAGCAGTATGATACAAAACTTGTTCGAAAATATAGTAAGGTTATTTAAAGAGCGAGCAATAGAAAATTTTTTTAAACGGCAAATTGAAAATTTTTCAATTAGCATAAGCAAAAAAATTAATAAAAGAAAAACAAAAGTAACGGAGTATTTTTGAATAGGTTGAAGTTCAAATATCCCCACAGTAGCTTATACATTCTGACAAGAAAGCACCGGCAATTGATATTTTTTAAAGCCCGCTTAAAGAACAGCGTCAAGAACAGCGATGCCCACGAAAATTATTTGAAGAGCGCAACAACAATAACAACAAAAAGCAACAAAATCAAAAATCTTTTATATCTGCATTCAATGACGAATTACCAATAACGAAGAACATATAAAAACAACAACACGAGTGCTGGCAGCGCACAGTGGCCGCAATACCCCATTTAGCGGCGCTTAAGCGAAATGTTAAAAATCATAATTTGGCAAACTTTATTATTTTTTTTTTGAAAATTTAAGCCCCGACGAATTTGTTTTTGGTTTTCTTTTTTGTTTTGTTCCTAATATTCGCACAGCTGTGAGCATTCAAACTTAACACATGTTTCAGCAAATTTAACACATGTTTTTGAGCTTGTTTCAAGTGCAATTTTGTTGAGAGGAAAAAATTAAATATTTAATTTGTTAATAAGATTTGCGATTTTATTTTAATTAAAAGGTTTATATTAAATAAAAAAAAGTTGGTTTGTGATCTGTGATTGCATGTTTTAGTGCTTAACAGTTGAAAAAGAAAATGTCCTTTGTGAAAGTGTTTTTAGATATGAAATCCAATTTTGTGTGGAATAAAAGTAAGGTGTATTGGATCGGATTGGGTTCACTGTTTGCATAGTTTGTTTTAATGGGTTGTTATCTATGTCAAGTTTAAATATAGGCTGCTAGTTTTTGCAAACTTTTTATTTTTTTCGTTTTTTAGTTACGATGGCAGAATCTAAACGCACCCTTTTTTTAATATGGCATAGTGAACCAGTACCAACAAACAAATTTTTAATGGTTGAAAATCATGTATTTTCTAATATCATTGATCGCTCGAAACATAGCGAAGAACAATACCGACAAATTCAAAAACAATTAAGAAATTTTATTAGCCAACTTGTACAAAAGTGGAAAGAAAGTCATAGAGTTTTGGCAGTGTTCGAAAAGCGAAATAAGATGTGGTTGGATGAAGACATTATTTTCCCTAATCCAGCCGTTGCCCAACGTAATGAGAAACCTTTTTCAGAGTGCACAAGGAAGACTCAAATAATAAAAATTGCAACAATTGCCAATAACCGGCCTTAAATAATAAAATAACCGGCCTTCTTCAACTCGATTGTGCAGACCCATTAAAATCATTTTTGAAAAAGAGTCAGCGGATTTAGTTAGGGCTGAGATAGAAAATGTAAAAAGACAAATTGCACAAATTGTGTCGACAAAATTAAGTTCTTTTGAAGTGAAGTGAAATGGAAGTCACACGAATTCCATTTGACCATGATCGATGGAAAAGTGTTTAGTACCATAGCGGAGTCATCATCACTGGTTTGTGGAATTTGTGGTGCGACACCAAAATTGATGAACAATCTAAATTTAGTTCAACTGAGGCAGCCACAAAACCACTTGTACGAATATGGATTGTCGACACTTCATGCCTGGATACGGTGCTTTGAGTGTATAATTCATATCGCCTACAGAATACCGATACAAAATTGCCAAATTCGTGGAGAAAAAAAGAAATTGCTGGACAAACCAAAAAAAAAATTCAACTTGAACTAAGAAAACAAATGGGTATTTTGGTGGACATTCCAACAACGGGTTCGGGGAACACAAACACTGGGAATACTGCCAGAATGTTTTTCGAGCAGTCAACCTTAGCCTCTATAGTAACTGGAGTAAAATTTGAACTTATAAAAAGGTTTGGTATAATATTGCGGGCAATGACATGTGGATATGCAGTTAACGTAGAGGCTTTTCGCATATATGCCTGGGAAACAGCAAAAATATTTGTTTCCGAATACCCTTGGTTTTATATGCCTCAATCTGTACATATAATATTAGTACATGGAGCAGATATTATTGAAAAAGTTTAGCTACCTAGCTACCAAAAGGAATGATGTCAGAAGAGGCACTTGAGGCAAGAAATAAAGATTTTCGCAGTTATAGGCTGAACCACACGCGAAAAGACTCGAGATTGCGCACAATGGAAGACTTGCTGCACGCTCTATTGGTTTCGAAAACACATCCAACAAGATGATGAGGTCCAGCAGCTTCTTTTAATTATGAATGATATACCTGGCAGCCTTAATTCTGACAGCTCCGACTCTGAATAGTCTTTTTTTTACTTGTACCTTAGATTCATCTAGTAATTCCGCATCGGAATAAAAAATTGTTATTACTTTTGTTATAAGTATAGTCATTTTCATTTTTTGCATTATAATTAAATTTTTGTTATAAAAACAAATTAAATATATGAAGACTGAATAAGGCCAAAAAGCGTTATTTCGCCAAAAGAATGTGACACATTAAGTATATTAACTTAATCATGTTTTTCTGAATGAAATAAACAATGTCTAAAATATGAAAAAAAGTTGCAACTTTAACAAAAAAAAAAATATATATATATTTACAAAAAAACAATTTTTGTTTAACTTTGTAGCTTAATCTATTTTTAACTGAAAAAAAATATTACACAAACAAAAATAAATTTTCCCTAAGCGCTATTAATTAAACGCCGCTAGATGAGCTTTTTCGGACACTGTGCAGCGTCCGCGACAGTGAATTGATATGTACACTGTAAAAATTATGAATCAATTTTTGAAAATCTATTTGTAAAAATTTTGAAGTAATTTCAAATGTTTCAGTTTTTTGCTAGTCAGAATAAATTCTGATTTACCCAGATCTCACCGCGTGGAGGATAACTGTTTTCAGAGATCCTTTTTTTCTGTTTTTTTGTTATATTTTGCTTTTTAATTTTTATTTTTATTTTTTTTATGTTTTTCGTGTGAATTTTTTTATTTTTATAATTTTTTTTTTGGTTTTTAATTTTGCATGAATTTTTATTTGCTTTTAATGTAATTTTTTACATATTTCATTATTTTACTGTTTTTATTATCTAAAAAATAAAATATGCATGAAAAATTAAAATCAAAATCTTCAGTTAGTAGTTCAATCCTCAATAAATTTAAAAGATTGTTTTTTGAAAATCTATTTCTATATTCCTTTTTTATATGCTTCATATGTGAAAAAACTGATTCACATACATACGTACTGGCAAACATATATGGGGTCACTGAGAAAAAAAACATACTTTAAAATTAAACAAAAAATTTTAAAACTGAAATTTAACTCATTTGCGTTTTTACAAAACAAAATTTGAAACAAGCGTGTTTAATTTTCAACTATAAACTCATTTCTGTTTTTTGTATAATTTACTCTTAATATTTTCTTTCAATAACAAAAAATACATCGCTATCAGAGATTGAATTAAAAAATTATGTGCAGTAGAATCATCGAAAATTATTGCCAGACAACTGAGAGACCCCGATTTTACATTTGATTGATTGAACAAATTTTTAAATTAGTCTTACAAATATTGAACATAAGATGATATAAAAACTAATTAATTATTTTGATATTTAAAATATTTCAAGCCGCAGTAAAACGCAGACTTCATCAAATGAAGTCAAAAAATTTGTTATTCGGGGGGTCCCATGGGTCGCTGATCACGAATCTTTCTGCGAAAACTCGAAAAAGTTAAAAAAATGGCATCGAAAAAAATTTCGGTTTAATGTATTTGTTTTTAATCTAATAACAATATTTTTAAATTATGTTTTAAAATATTTGTTTAAAATATTAAATTTTTTGTATCAAATTTTTCGTTTAAATAAATGTGTTTAAACTAAAAATTTTACAATGAAAGTATATATAAAAACATTGTTTTGAAAAAAAAACTTTTGTTTTAAATTAAACTTTAAAAACATTTGTGTTTTACTTAAATGAAATTGTTTCAAGCTCTATTTCAAAAACAAATTCTTTTAATATGAACACAATTTCTTTTAATTTTAACACATATTTCCCTCAGTGTAGATACAAGCTTAAGGATTTTAGCTTTTAAAAGTGGATATTTTAAATCAGAAACCTTCCTCAAAAACGATAAACCTGTTTCAGTTAAGGCCAATAAATTTAAGTTGGATTGCAGATATTAAAGTTCTAAATGAAAGAGCGGTTTTTTTTACAACGTCGCACTTTGTTGCTTTTAGCAAAAGCTCAATTTTTTCTTTAATAATTTGAAAATCCTTAAAGCGGTTATCTAATTCTATTTCCATTTTTTTAAATTATGACTTTAAGACCGAAAATCTATATTTGGATGATCCAGTTTAATTGTTGCGGAAGACGAAAAGTTTTGGAGGTGGCTAGCATTCAACTCTTCATGTAAATAGAGAAGCTTTTTTAAATCCATCGATTAATGATATCATCTGCGATATGAAATGCGGCTGAATTTTCAACTTTCTGTTGAAGGAATATTAAAACTTCTTTACGCAATGAAAAAAATCTTTGAAGACACTTTCCTTTGCTTAGCCAGCGAACTTCGGAAAATATTGTCAAGTCTCCATATTCTGCATTTAATTCTATTAAAAGTCCTTGAAACTGGCAGTGTGTCAGTGCGTTGCTACCTGCTCTTATTCTATTAAAAATTTGTACAACTGTTGTCATTTTATCGTTTAATCCCAAAACTTTTGCACATAAGCACTCCTGGTGAATCAAACAATGGTAAAATAGGTTATTCAAACTTCTTTTTTTAAATTGTCCAAATAAATCATGCACATAGCGCTTAGTTTTGCAAAGCCATACACTCAACAGATATTTCCAATTAAGCTCTAAAAATATCTTCTCCTTTAGTGGTGTTGCACAATGGTACTAAGTTGAGTAGTTCTTCTTCTACGTTAAAGTTGTTGTCCATAAATTTTATAAAAATAACCAGCTGAGCAACATCGGTGAAATCTGTGCTTTCATCTATGGCAAGAGAAAATGCTGCGCATGAATTTATTTTTTGTACCATTTGCTTACTTATGCTATCTATCCTCCTTGTAACGGTATTTCTTGATAGTGGCACAGTATCAATATGAGCGGAGATTTTATTTCCATCTTGGCCAAAACTATTAAGCATATCAATACAAGTGGATTTTAAAAAGTTTCCATCGTGTTTAAGCATTGACTTAAATTTCGAAATGAGTTTATATCTTTGAAGTCCTTCCAAGCTTCCATAATTTACAAAATGTTTTGTTCTGTAATGCCTTTTAATATTAATTTCCCTCATTTCAGATAAAACCTGTCTACAGATAATGCACTGAGGTTTCTTTAATCTTTTATTATCTATGAAAAAATAATTAAACTCCCAGTTAATTACTTAACTCCCGCAAGTTAATTTTTTGCCATTTTTCAAGGATACAATATAATAACTCCTTAAAAAAATAATTTCTTTCGAAACAATATAAAAATGTACCCACCTACAATGTTTTAATAACTTTTTCTCAATGTGTATTCACGCAACGAAAAATATAAGGAATACAACTTATGCTGTTGACGTCCACAATGTGAATGCCGAACACAGTGCAAAACAGCGGCAATCGATGGTGCAAAAGAAAAAAAAATAACAACATGCAAATGCAAAACAGCTATCGATGGCAAGAATGATAGAATACAAAGATTGCGCCCATGATTCAATTAAATATAAGGTTAAGTAACCATGAAATTGTTCTCATACAACAACAAAACTTGGATTGCAAAATGTCAAAGTAAAACAAAAAAGACAAGTAAACAATCAAATAAAAATTTCTGACTAGAAGTCAAAATATTGGATTTTAATGTTGAATTTGTGTTTCAAATAATTTTAAAACAATTTTCTTGGAGTTTAAGTTTTTGTTACTACCTCAAAATGCCGAAAAAGTACGCGATTCGCCAAAACTATTGGAACAAGGAAAACGATTCCTTTTTTAAAGTGCCCAGTGACATTTTAAACGAAAACGCTAGATGGATGGAATTTGGATCGGCGAATGTCAAAGTAAAAGATAACAACACCAAACAGCTGTTTCTGACATTCGCCGAGAGATATGTGCTCTCAGCTTACTCAACCTTATATATAATTGAATCATGATTGCGCCGAAGGCAAGAAAATGAGTACAACAAAATTGTCGTTCTGCAGTTTGTATAATTAAAATAAAAGAAGTAAGAAGCAATTTATTGGAACGAGAAGAGGTTAATTTATTAAGTACTCCTTTGCAAACATTATTTTTACTATTATTTTATTACAGCCATTAAGCAGCTTAGTAAAAAAAATTTGTCTGAGAAACCAACATCAGTGAGCATTATTTTTTTACTTCGATTTTATAAAAATGTTTATTAAGAGTTTAATTGATGTAGTTTAAACGTTCCCAGATATTTTATTTCCATTAATTTACCTGTGAATTGAAAGGACATATATATGATAGTTCCAAGTTTTTAAATAACGAAACAAATTTTTGTTAAGTTAATATATTTTTGTATTTTTGTTTTCGTTTGTATGCGTTTTCTACAATTTCTTGGTTTAATTTTTGTATTTATTGCAAACATCAGGTTTCTGAAAAATATTTGTTTGCTACTGTTACCACAATTAGAAGCTGCACACCTCATTTTTAAAATTTAAGTTAAAAACTCTCAAAAATACTTCGATATATACACAATTAAATAAAACACAACCGATCGCAGTACGTTTCTCAAAGAAATAAAATATTGTGACGTAGTCAACTGAACAGCTGGTTGTCAGACTCCATTAGCAGAAGTAACGGACCTGCGCAAAGCGTAATCTCTTATTCTATCATTCTTGTATCGATGGTGCAAAAGTACAACAACAATAACATTAAGAAGCGAGGCTGAAATTGCAAACTGAATTTGGCGAATTACAACAATCATGAAAATATTGAAGTTGTTGTAAAGCAATGGAAAGAGTGGAAAGAGTTAGGACCTGGGCATCGCTGGTCAAGAAGGTAAGACGTTAATTAAGAGTATTATTTGAGCGTTATGCTGCATATGAGAGAGCAAATTCGTCGAAAAATTCCAGATATTGAAAGAGAAAATATCATGGGTGCCCGCAGGATTTCTTCTAGGGGGGAAAAGACAAAAAGGGTCTAGAATGAGCATAAAGAAAATGTAGCCTATATAATTCTATTTTCTTTGATTTTTGGTACTAATTACACATAGGAAAATCCAATATATTTTAAAGATGGGGTAAAAATCTTTCTTGTGTCATGCTCGAAATATTTCCAAATTAAATTTTATATTTTTGTCATGTAATGTATTTCAACAATTTTTTGCAAAAGTAAATATTCTTAGTTGTTAAGAATATTAAATAATGTGATGTCTCAATTATTTTTAAATGAATTTGCATTAATTACTTTTGAGCCCCCAAGATTTCAACTTTTAATCAATATAAGACAATTATATGTTATATCACACAATAAGAATACAAAAATTTGCCAATATTAAACAATATTTTTGTTTTATTGGAAAACTGGAAAAACAAACAAGATTTTTAGGCCATTCTTTCAACTCTGGAGGTATATAACTTCTAAACCAATTAATAGCGGCCTGAAATTTTTTGGATTTAGATTGAGGAAGTTAAAATCCATATAATTCGCAAAAATTAAAAATTCGAGTTTCGTTATTCTTGAAATGCTACCCGCATGCTAAGGGAGATATTTTTCAACGGATCTCACACCGCATTGACACTAATCCACAACATAATTATTATATGAATACTTTAAAAAAGTTTTTTTTTAATTCAAAACGTGAATTCAAAATGAAAAAAATTAAAAATTAAAAAATGAATAAATACATTTCTGGGTTGTGGGTTCCATGCATTTTCTTAACATATTCCAGAACCTCCCTGCAAGGCTTGATTCTGAATTCTGAATTTAATGTAAGCACGTGACGCTAAAAGAACGTGAATATTAAGAAGTATGTTTAATTTAATTTAATAATTTTATTTATTGGATGTTTCAAATCAAGTTTCCTATTTACATTTAAGTAACAAAAAACTTTTGACCATAACATATTCTACTGTAAAATTGTTTTCTTATTTGGATAATCATAATATTTTTAAAAAATTAGTCCTTGACTCAAAATTGGCCTACTTTATTCATAATTTTTAAATGTTTTCATTTGTTTTTGAATAAGAAGCCTTGCCATCGCCTAGATCGCGGAAACTTTCTCAAATTTAAATACTGCAGGATTTTTAGCTGTTTTCATTTAGGAAAAATTAAAAAATTATCGAAATTGGATCAGAAAAATATTTTTTTTATGCCGATTTTTTGCAAAACATTTCTGTTTATAAAATTTATTTTGCTTTTTTTTCTGCTTGTTTCAATTCTTAAATTAAATTCCCCTTACTATCTGTTGCTACGAAGAATGATCTTCGACTAATAAGGAACATCATTCTTTAACATTTTTCAATTTCTCGTACGAATAAATTCTTAATTTCTTCCATTACGTTCGTAGTAATTACTAATGGGTTCGTACTATTTCCGAATTAAAAATAATATTAGTAGAAAACATTCATTCATAAGTTATTCGTAGAATGTACGAATTATAAGATGAGTTTAAAAAATCTAAAACCGAAATCGTTCAGCCTGGTTTGTCGAAAAATTACCAAATACAACAATGGTTAAGCGCACAAAAGTGATAAGTCAAAATTTATAAATTTTCAGAAAAAGTTTTTTATTTTTATTTTTGTATGAAAATAAGCGTTTCTGAAAATTTAAAAATTTTCACTTATCACTTTTATGCGCTTAACCATCGATAAGGAAATGTATGATTGCAAAGTGGCCGTATTCTACTGGAAGAGTAGCTGACTTGTAAGCTAAAGAACCACGGTTCAAACCTGAGCTCAGACAGAATGTTTTTTTTCGTAATTAGGTATTAAATCTTTCGTAAATGTAACAAATTTATTCGTACTATATACATTTTTTTTGTACGAATACGAATAAAATATTCGTAATATGTACCAAACTACGTGCATTCTACGAATCCTATTCGTTGCTTAAAATTACGAATAGAATTCGCCGATTTAAAAATGCATGGTTTAGATCAGCTTTATTTACAAATTAATATAAAAAATTACATAAAGTATTTTTGTAATTTCTTCAAAATACATTAACATACATTATGAAGATATCGTCATATGAAAAAAAAGTCGTAAGTTTCAAGCAATTTAAAATCGACTTTTTGATTAATTATGAAGGACACTATAAACATAGAAGTTACTGCAAAATTTTACACTCCTACAACTAAAAATGGCGTTTGTATAAGCAATGCTCTACAAGACCCAAGTTTAAGTGCAACTTACAATTTAGAAAGTCTTTTGCTTTCCCGTAAAATTTTTTAATTGTACTTTACCGCTTTTTTTATTTTATATGAAGATATACTAAAAAATTTTCCTGCCTAGGCGAGTGCCCTCACTCCTTTCCCCTGCGGACGCCCATGGAAAAGATCATGGATTTTGTTCCACGATAACATATCATCGTACAATAGTGTCATTCATCGGTACTTCAATCAAAAAATCATGTGTGAGCAGAGATAAATCAAAAATTTTCGAGTGAGTAAAGAGGTGTTCACACGTCTGTCAAATGATTGAAGTATATATATCGCGATTTTTTACTCTCTTTTACTCACTCTAAAATTTTTGATTTATTTCTGCTCACACATGATTTTTTGATTGAGGTACCGATGCAGGCATTTGTTACTCTTCTTCTTACTTTTTTGTCTACTTTTCCGTCTACTCCTTCTTTTTTCTCTTCAAAAACTGCTTTTGTGTTCAAATAAGTACTTTTTTAGAAATAATTTGCTACTAAACAACAGACAAGTAAAAAAATGCAACCCTTTGACTGATTGATGCAGGTCTAGAGCTCAATCAAAATTTTGACTGATTCGATGAAGAGTTTGAAGTTCATTTTCGCTCTCGCAAAGAGTTAATTTTTTTATCATAGGAAAGCAACAACAAATTTTGATTGATTCAATCATTTGACAGACGTGTGAATACCTCTCTAGTGAACGAATTTATGGCCAAAAACCAGGGACCGTAACTGTTATAAGGGATATCGAAAAAGTAAATTTGAAATAGTTATTTCGCGACTTTTCTTTAAAAGGTCCGATTTTAATTGTTATTTTTCAACAGAAAAAAAAAGAATTTAAACTCTTAGAAAGTGATTTCTATTGTAGGGCTAAATATAACAAATATTTCAGACTTTTATTTTTTCGGCTAATATAACTGTTATTTTTCAACTTTTATTTTTCAGTCAAAATATAAAAATCAGTTTCGGACTTTTATTTTTCTGTCTTTTGAGAAAATCATTTACAGATTATTATTTTTTCTGCTGGAAATAAAAATCTTTTCTTTGTAATTTCTGAAATACTGTAGTTAAATTAAATTTTTTGTTAAATTTGTGTAAACTTTGTTGTATATTTTCAACTTTTTTATATATATATTTTCAATTTTTATATAATTGTTTTTCCGAAAACCTCTAAAAACATAGCACTCAACCAAATGGCTACGGCCACCACGAAACCGTACAGTGAAGCCAACATTAAAAATTTGGTTTTGTTTGTTATGTATTCTGTACAAAGGTATTTTTAAGAGGTTTCCAGAAAAAACAATTATATGGAGGGAATATAATTGTATATTTGTATGCAACATAATTTGCACACATTTAAAAAAAAATTAATTTAGCTACAATATTAAAGATATTACACAAAAAGTATTTTTATTTCCAACAGAAAATATAAAAGTCCGTCAATGATTTTTTTTTGAGACAGAAAAATAAAAGTTCGAAAATGATTTTTATTTTTGATTGAAATATAAAAATTGAAAAATAACAGTTGAATTAGCAGGAAAAAATAAATGTCCGAAATAATTGTTATTTTTTCCAGTACAATAAAAATCAGTTTCTAAGAGTAAAATTTTTTGGTTTTTTTTTCTGTTGAAAAATAACAGTTAAAGTTTGATTTTCAGCCTTTTTTTAATATCATAACGATTTTGAAAAGATATTTCAATGTGATAATTTTAATGCAGACCTATTATGTCTCCGATATCCGCAAGACCATGATTTTTTTGAAAAACATTTTTTGATAACAGTTATTTACGGTCCCTGCCAAAAACTCAACAAATACCAAATACCACCTATTTTCTCTTTCCAAAACTCAAACTTTGAGGCACCTGTTTTCAGTCGATAGAAGTGAATAAAAATGAAGTTGTTTCCAGAAAATACGTTTAAAAAACAAACTAAATGGCAGATGGCGCAACAACACTAATAGCATCTTTATGCAAAACGAACAATGCGTGTATTTGACGAAGACCTCGTGTAAAAGCCGTGAATCAGCTGTTGGCTCCATGTAAAAAGAATGTCAGACAAGAACGATGACAGCTGGCTCAGTAAACTCAGTAAACTCAGTATGAAATTAGCTTCATATAAGAAAAAAAATCCGAAAGAAACGTCAAAATTAGACGAGAGTAAATTTAGCTTCGTTGTGAATATTTTGAGCAGGAAAATGGAAATTCCTGTTTGAAAAAGTGCATGAATTCGTCGAATTTCGTGTCTTTATATACACATTTGTAGAAGTTTTAGTGATTTTACCGATTTCATAAAGTTACTTTGTATGGGAGGTATGCTTTGCTTTCAATCGCCTGGACATAAATTCCATGCTCAGAGTGTGTATTAAATATCAAAGCTCATATTCAAAATTTCAAATCTATAAATTAGATTTTGTGGAATTTTAAGAGATTTTACCATTTTGAAATGCCACTTTGTTTGGGAGGTTGGCATGGTACCATCCAATTTTACTTATTTTCGAACGTGACCTTTTTTTAATAAAAGCTGTACAGGGTGTCTCAGACCTAGTGGATTAAAATGCGGTGGTAGTTCCTCGTGATGAGACTGGCAAAAAATCGTATGGGGGAGGGGGAGGGGGGAAGTGTGCTAGAAGGGAAAAACATAATTTATAGGTGTAATCATGATTTAATCCAAAACTAGTATCGATTACCAAACTTAATAATAATTTTTGGAAAGAAAATTAAATTACCTTTAACTTATTTGCAAAGAGTGTTTTGCCATAAAGTCAAAACTAAAAAAGTTATGAGCACCTAAAGCAAAAAAAATACGTTTTATTCTTATAAAATTCAACTTTCAAGGCAATTCTCTCAAAAACACACCAAGCTTTTCATTGTTATTTATGACCAGTGTTGCCACTTTCTGTGTTATTATACAAAGCGTGTGTAATTTCGAAAAGATTGTACTATAGTTGTACTGTGAGCATTTTGTGTAATTTTTCTGTATTTTTTTAGTTGACAGTTTTTGAAGATCCTTCTAAAACAAAGGGAAAAAAGCTTGAACATTTGAAGACATGAGTGGATGAAGGTGAATGTCGCATTTTAGGGTTTTCGGTGTTATACGCATGGAAGGTATTATGTGCAAATAAACCATTTCAAAATTTTAAAACAGCCATGTTTTTGGCTATTTTAGAAATTAGCTACTTCAAAAAGTTTGATCTAGTATAGATTTCAGTACAAATGTGAAAGTTTGAACTCATTTTTCTCGAAACTAGATAGTTTCGACATATCACTTTCATACACTCATGTCTTCATTTATATGATAAAGTAACAAAAATTTATTTACAATTTATGTCATATGCCCTATGCATTATTACATATTTTAACATTATTTTTCAATCAGAACTTCCATTACTGTACAAATTGAATCTAGCGTTACTTGAATTAAAAACCCCTTTTATCAAATTATATCAAAGCAAAATATATATAAAAGAAATTATCTATATTAAATTTTTGAGATAAGATATTCTTTGAAGAGAACAAAGACGTTTGTCTCGGTATTTTAGTCATTAGATTTAGAATCACAATCCTGTGTTAAATCTTGTTTTAAAAAGTTTTTAGTCTAAAAAATCCTTTTGGGGAGGAACTTTTTTCTTACCTTGGGTCGTCATAAGATTCCTTTTAATACATCCATTTTCCAATGTTTCAGTAAATATGTAGTATATTAAAGAATTGAAAGACTGACTTGAATTGAAAGATTGAAGAAATAGGCCAAGCACATATACAATAGCTACCTTAATTTTTGTCAAGAATAAAATAAATAGCAGTGGAGGAGAATTTTTTGAGTCAGAGACTGATATGTATAAATAAAATTGGAAATAATTTAAAACCTCTTTTGTATATGTAATTCGAGATATTTTTATAAGTATACTCGAAATGTTTTATGTAATTCAAAATTTTTTATTGTTCATGAAAATAATTTGTTTTTTATCGCTTTTGCAATATTTTTTCATAAGAAAATAAAAAAAAATTAAGAAAATAAAATAAAAAAATTTGTGTAATTTCATCAGAATTGTGTAATTTTCGAGAAGCTTTGTGTATTTTTGAAATATTTTTGTGGCAACACTGTTTATGACCCAGTTTCTTTCCTTGGATAATTCTATATACATCCGTAATACATTAATTCTACCTCAGAGCAACGGTTTTAGGTATAAAAGCGATTTATTGATCTTACTTCTTTGAACATTGCAATAATGTACTAAATGCAAGCACTGTGACTATGCTTTTTTTTTTTTGCTTGAAAGAAGTAAGATCAGAAATTTGGTTATGGGTTAAAGGAAGATTTGACCTATTAATTTGTTTTATTAATTTTTTTATGCCCTAGGGGGCATTTGCGACCCCTACCCGTACGATTTTTTGCTCGTCTCATTACGAGGAACCTCGCATTATAATCTTCTGAGTCGGGGACAACCTGTATATCGAGTTTCATTACGATTCTTAATTACGACTGAAATCGTGACCATAGACAGAAAGTCAGGAAATGGCTTAATCAATACAGGTGGTGATGTTGATCAAGAATATACATACTTTTTATACCTGCCACTCCTCCTAATAGGCTTTTAAAATGGAGTGGCAAAGTAAATACACCTGTTATACAGTAGTTGTGAGTGTAAACTAATTCACTTTCAGCTGCTTTTTCTATACATTTTTTATACTAGGTCATTAGAAGTCAACAAACGAGAGTTGATTCGCATCGATCTTGTAAGCGTTTAAAACTGTCAGCTGCTGTCAAGAGCTTGTCAAACATTGATATATAAATGTAATTTATTTGCTGACAGAGCTATGTGTGAAAAAGCATAGCATTTCACGCATGCGTGTAGATCGTGGATTTATTTTTTGCCACTTAGTTCGTCGCTGTTCAGTTAACCCTTTACTTCGCAAGTAGGTATTTCTTGTTCAAATTTTTTGAAAAGTTATAGATTTATGAAAAATATAATTTAATTTTTTTTTATTCGATTTATATATAAAAAATTAGTTTTGACAATATTTTGTTAAGACGCTTTGGACTAAAAATTATTTCTTTAATGAAATGAGAACAGTTTTAGCTTATTTAATCAATTCCCATTAGTTAGAAATTACTTTGTTTGTCAAATTATTACTTTGTACCTATCTTATGAACATACTAGCTGAAACCCGGCGCGTTGCTACCACTCTCCCTTGTCAAACGCCCATAAAATGTTATCAGTTATACAGCATGTCTAAATTGAGGTCGAATACTGAATTCCGAGACTGTGCGACCTATATCCACAAAGCTATTCGATATAACAAATTTAGGTTGTATAGGAAGTGCCACGCCCTCTTGATCACCGCTCATAGAATGCAATCGGTTAGAGGTTGAATACCGAATTCCAAAACTGTGCGACATTTAACTCCAAAACTATTCGATAGCACAAATTCGGGTTGTATGGGAGGTGCCACTCCCCTTTTCCCTACGCCCATAAAATTTTACCAATGAAAGTGCATGTGTAAATTGAGGTCGAATACTGAATTCTGAGGCTAAGTTATCTATCACTCCAAAGCTATTCGATATCGCAAATTTGGGTTAAGTTGGAGGTGTCACGCCCCCCCAACAAACTCTAAAAAATTTTATCAGCTAATCTGCATGCGTAAATATTAGTCGAATACTGAATTCCGACGCTGTGCGACCTTGAACTCCAAAGCTATTCGATATCACAAATTTTCGTTGTATGGGAGGTGCCACTCCCCCTTGATTAACGCTCATAAAATGTAATGAAACTGCATATGTACATTGAGGTCCAATACTGAATTAAAAAACTGTTCGAGCTATAACCCCAAAGCTTTTTGATATCTCTAATTTGGGTTAAATAGGAGGTTTCACGCCCCCTTATCGTACGCCCATAAAATGTAATTAATGAAACTGCATGTATGAATTGAGGTATGAATGTATGAATGTATGTATGAATACTGAATTCTGACGCTGTGCGACTTCAATGATATTCGATATCGCAAATTTACATTATATGGGAGGTGCCACGCCCCTCTTACCAATGAACATAAAATTAAGTCAATGAAACTGCATGTGTATATTGAGGTCGAATACTGAATTCCGGCGTTGTGCGACCTATAACTCCAAAGCTATTTGATAGCACAAAGTTGGGTTGTATGGGAAGTGCCACTCCCCTTTTCCCTACGCCCATTAAATGTAAGTAATGAAAGTGCATATATAAACTTAGATCGAATACCGAATTTTTAAGCTGTCAACCTATAACTTCAAAGCAATTCGATATCGCAAGTTTGGGTTGTAAGAGAGATGTCACGCCTCCCTCCAACGCCCATAAAATAAAATCATTGAAACTGCATGTGTAAATTGAGGTCAAAAACTGAATTCCAAAGCTGAATTTCTATAACTTCAAAGCTATTCGATATCACCAATTTGGGTTGTATGAGAGCTGCCCCTCCTCCTTGTCCAACTCCCATAAAATTTTATCACTAAAACGGTACGTCTAAATTGTGGTCGAATACCGAATTTCTAAGCTGTGCAACCCATAACTCTAAAGCTAATCGATAACACAAATTTTTTTATATTTATGGGAGTAAAAAGAAGGTGTGGCATTTCTTCTTAAACCCTCTCGTACTCAAAGCAAAGCCACTTACAAGATTTGAGCTCAATCGGACCAATAGTTTCGAAGTATTGTGATATGTCCAAAAGTAGGCGTAGATGAAGTGTGACAACGCCCGTTTTTATTTAAGTTAATGACCGTCATCATAAGAACTTATTTACCAAATTTTAATTTAATACGACCAAAACCGTCTTAAATATAGCATTTTTATTGATTTGTGGCCGATAAAAGGGGTGTGGCATTACTTTTTTCCTAAACCTTTGCGTAGCAGTTACGAACAAACCAGTAAAAGGAAGTATCCAATTTGGTACAGTCCTTTTCAAGTTTTAAGCATCCGAACAAATCACGATTCATTTTTATATATACAGATATTGATTTGTGGGCGGTAAAAGTGGGCGTGAAAACATTTATGTATAGTGACTGCCTCTTGGAGCACCTGCACAGCAAGTTTCACTATAAAATGTCTAGAACTCCGGAATTGCCATTATTTCGAAAAAGTGGGCGTATATTTAATGCGACTACGCCCATTTTTGTACAGTTACTGACAGTAACTATCTGAACAAAATTACTAAATCTTAGTTTTTACGATCGAAACCGTCTGATATATATCCTTTATTTGGTTTGTGGTCGATAGCGCAAATTTGGCTTGTATGGGAGGTACCACGCCCCCTCGTCCAAACGTTACCAAACCTCACAGGAACACTCACTCTCCTCGGCAGACATTGTTCTGCCACAGACCACCTTACTGCCATATACGAAAATGTCAAGAAATGCAAAATATATTCACCATTTTCAGTATAGCTGCCGAAAGTAGCCATATGCACTAAATAACCAAATTTTAGTCTAATACGATCAAAACCGTGCGAAATGTAGCATTTTTGTTGTTTTACAAGAGCAAAAAAGGGGTGCGGGAAAATATTTCCCTTGAACCATCTAGTAATCGAAACAAATCGACTGCCCAAATTTCAGCTCAATTTAGGTTAAGCCTGGCCCACTTTACTTCACTCGACGCTAACTCCCTGAAAAGTGAGTTTAACTAAAGTGAGACAGGCCTATTTTTAGTGCACTTGCCGAGAGTAACCATATGAACTGAATTACAAAATTTTTGCCTTATACGACCCAAACCGTTGAAATAAAACGTTTTCATTGATTTGTGGGCGGTAAAAGGGGGCGTGAAAACCAATTTTTAGTACAGTTGATGACAGTAACCGTAAAAACTAAGCCAACATTTTAGCTCAATCGACCTAGTAGTCAATTTTAATGATTTCTCAAAAAGTGGGTGTGGCTATATAGCGATGACGCCATTTTCTAGTACAATTGCCGAAAGTAACCATACAAACTTAGGTATCACATGTTAGTCTCATACGGCCAAAACTGCTTGAAATATAGCATTTTCACTGATTTGTGGGCGCAAAAAGGGGGCGTGGAAACCAATTTTCGTAGTTACTGTCAGTAACTAAACAAACCAAATCTTATACAAAATTTAAATCTTATACGATCAAAACCGTCTGAAATAAACCATTTTCATTTATTTGTGGGCGGTAAAAGGGGCGTGGAAACCCATTTTAAGTACAGTTGTCGACAGTAGCCGTACATACTTAATTACAAAATTTTAGCCTTATACGATCCAAACCGACTGAAATGTAACATTTTTATTGATTTGAGGGCGGTAAAAGGGGGGTGTGGCAAATTTTTTTCCTCAACAATCTCGTACCTGAAACAAATCGACTGCCAAAATTTCAGGTCAATCGGTTCAGTAGTTTTGGAGTCTATAGACATCACACAGCCAGACACACATCGTTTTGCTTTTTATATATATAGATATTGATTTGTGGGCGGTAAAAGTGGGCGTGAAAACATGTATATATAGTGTTCGCCTCTTGGAGCACCTACACAGCAAGTTTCACTGTAAAAATGTGTAGAACTCCAGAATTGCCATAATTCCGAAAAAGCGGGCGCATTTATATTAAGACCACGCCCATTTTTTGTACAGTTACCGACAGTTACTATCTGAACAAAATTACCAAATCTTAGTTTTTTACGATTGAAACCGTCTGATATATATCCTTTTTTTGGTTTGTGATCGAAAGCGCAAATTTGGCTTGTATGGGAGGTACCACGCCCCCTCGTCCAATCGTTACCAAACCTCACAGGAAAACTTTCAAGATGTGGCTTCAGTTTCCCTGAAAATTTCATAGAGATCGGTTCAGCGGTTTTGGAGTCTATACGTGATATAGCCACATACCCACATACATACATCCATTTTTATATAGATTCTTTTTGTTGGTTGAATTTAAGGGGGTAGTTCGCTGAAAAAATGAAAAATTTTACATTTGAGTGGTAATATGGAGTTGAGGTCGTTTCGCAGAATTTCAAAATCTTAAAAAAAGGGCTTAAAAAATTAACTTAAAAAAAAATCTTGAAAAACAAAAAAATTCAAAAACCTTACTAATTAAAAATTTGACACTATTTCGAAAAGTGTTATGTATTGAAAAAATATTAAATCTCGTAAAGGGTCAAATTTCGAAAGTATCAAATTTTTAGAATAATTATCAAATTTCGAAAGAGTTAAAAAATTTAAATAAATGTCGAATTTCGAAAATTGTCAAAATGTTTAAACAAATGTAAAATTTCTATATAGTTGTCGCAAGTAGTTTATTAGATAAAATTCGTGACAACTTAAAAAATTACCATTTCAGGCTTGTTTTTAACACTCCGTACAAGGGTTAATTATTTTACCTGTAAATAATTGTCCCTCAAGTTCTGGATATAATTATCTTTATATCTAAGAGGATTTCACAAAGTTCACAAACTTCAAATTTTAAGCTGGATATTTTTTAAGTCGAAATTTGTTGTATTTTTCTCGAGTTCTTTTTTAAATTTCAAGATTTATGCATATTTTTTATTTTCTACAGTTTTTGTTTTCAAGATTTTTTTTTAAAAATTTTTTTTTTAATATTTTGGTTGTTTCAAAATGTTGACATTCAAGCAATCGGCCTGATTCCGGTAATATGTTTTAAGAATGCAGTAAAACTGGTTTTAAATCCCTTTTTTTCGAAACGCCATTTTTGCCTTTAGTGGACCACATATCCGATTACTTAATAATTTTCAGAGATTAATGCTTATATGTGTAGTAAATTCACTATAATTTAACACAGTTCTAAACATTTTAAGATGAAAAAAAAACAGGTTAAACATTTCAAAAGTCAGCCAATTTGCTATCTTTTAAGAACAATTTTTACTTCTGGTTCCGACGATGTTGAAAGCTGTAGTTTATCAGAATATATTTGAATTTCAAATCATTTGAATTATAAGAATATATTTGAATTCAGATTAGTTTTCACAAAAAAAAAAAATATGGATGTCATTTTAAAGAGAGGAACCACGAACAAAACAAAAATATTTGTTAAAAATATAGCATTTTTCATTTTAAGTGATAAAAATGAAAGTATGTCATTTTAAATTTACTATGAAATTTAAATGTTCTACGAAATAAAGAAACACTCTAAACTCCCTAATGCTATACTCACACGGAGAGCTAAATGCGTATTTATAAAATCCACATTTACGAACGGCCCTTTACTCGTTGTAGGAGTAACAGGGACAAAAATATAGTAAACGCTCTTAATGCGCATTTAGCTCTCAGTGTGAATATAGCATAACTCTCCTTAAATATCATATTGTCATATTTGTGGCAGTTATGCGAAAATTATTTATTTGATGTAACTAAACCATACAGTTGTATAGCAATTAATGCTGTTTGTTGCAGGTCTGCAACGCGACGCGGTGCAGGGTTAAATTTGCATATCAATTAATGGAGGCAATAACAATACCAACGAAGAACATATTTAAACAACAAATTCTATAAAATGTAATACAAAAATGTTGCTTCTACAACTTAGTATGCAGGAAATGTAGTAGTAACTTTGTTTGCTGCTACTCGTGAGCTCAGTCTAATTTTGCAATTTTATAAAATCAAAGCATTTGAAATTCTATACAAATAATATAAACACAAAGAAACACAAAAGTTTATATTTTTGCATTTTAGGCCAACTTTTGAAAACATTTCCATTAATTTGTTATGCCAACAACGTCCAAATTAAGGTGGAAACAATAACAATCCAAAAAAATTCCAAAGAACTATAAAACAAAAATCATCTAAAATATTATTTATTTAATTGTATTTGCAACATGCACACATGCAGTGGCGTAGCTAGGCTTGCTGGCACCTGGGGAGAAAAAGAAATTTTGCACCCCCGAAGGGGTTATCCTTATCCATATCTAAAATCTCCGTACAAAAAATTTTTAAATTCATATAACTTAGTAAAGTATTTATATGTACACAAATATTTTTTTATTTTTTCTCCCTAGTTTATAACAATACAATTTTTTGAGTTTGCCAAAATTTTTTTTAAAGTATGTAGTTTATTTGGTTAACAGAGAATTCTTCTCTTCCTCGTATTCGTAGTCGAAAATAGTGTGAAGTCTCGATAGTGCAATAGAAAATATTTATATGTGCACAATTGCTGTTTTTGTGTTTTAACTGCTATAACGTAGAAAATATGATATTTTTTTGATAACCTTAGTGAGAAAGCCCATAACCATAGCGGTAATACATTTTTGGAACAAAATATGAGCACATTTTAGAGTGATTTTATTTTTAATCGACTTCAAAAAAGAGCAGGTTCTCAAGTTAGTAGTTTTTTTTAATGTATGTACATCGATAACTCCTAAAGTACTCTCCCGATTGCCACAATTTTTTGTCATCAGATAGAGATATCACACGCGGAGGTGTTCGTCTAAAAAAGTGAGCGGTATTCGACACAGGGGCGTAGCAATGTAAGAAACACTTTCTATATCGAATAATATTAACACTAGAGAACTGAAATTTAGTACAGGGGTTGGCACAAATATTAAACGTTGTTTAAAAAAGTGGGCGCAATTTGATAAAGGGCGTGGCAATATAATAAAAACGCTGTAACTCGAATAATATTGACACTAGGGTACTGAAATTAGGTACAGGGGTAGGCATAATTATGAAATTTTTATGTAAAGAAAGTGGACGTTGTTGGACAAAAAGGCGTGACAATACAAGAAAAATACAGTATCTCACTTAATATTGACACTGTGGTGTTGGAAATTGGTACAAGGGTTGGAACATTTATTACAAATTACGGTCAAAAAAGTGGGCGTTAACTCGTATAATATTGACACGAGGATACTGAAATTAGGTACAGGAGTAGGCATAATTATGAAAATTTACGGTTAATAAAGTGGGCGTTACTGGACAAAGTTAATGTTGACACTAGGGTACAAAAATTCGTTACAAGAATGGGAAAAGTGTTATCATAATCTTTAAAAAGGCAGAAATAACAACTTTTTAACAAAAAAAAAAACATCAAAACCACAACAAAGTTATAAATAATTTTACATTACTTTTCACATTAATTCTTAGTCAAATTTGTTAATTTATTTATATATATTATTAAATTGGAAATCTTGTTACTATAATTTTTTTTTATTTTGTATTATTAGCTGCGTTCCTTTCGCCTTGCTCGAGCCTTGCTCATGCTCCATATAAGCGAGTCATGACTTGATCCGGGGCGACGAGCATCAACTGCTTTTATTCTTAAATTATAATCACAAATCTAATAAAGGAGAATAATAAACTTTAAAAATTTTAATCTATATATATAAAATAGGATGTGTGTATGTATGTATGTAACGTATGGACTCCAAAACGGCTGGGCCGATTTTGATGAAATTTTCAGGTAGTGTTCATCTTGGTACGGTGGGTAACATAGGCTATATTTGGACCCGATAGGTGGCGCTGGGGTGGACTTATATCGAAAATTTGAATTAATGGACCAATTTAACTGAAATTCAGAATGTATGTTTGTTTGATCATAAGAAAATAATTTGTGTATAAATGAACACGGTAGGTGGCGCTGGGGTGGACTTATTTCGAAAATTCGATGGCGTGAAAAATATATAAATACTTTTAATTTTATTTTATAACGAGGGGAGTAGCGAAGCACACCGGGTTCAGCTAGTATTTTATAAACTTACTATCATAACATTGACATTGTGAAATTCTTTTCTGTTAAAGAAAAGCGTAGGGTCTTGATGTGGCTGTGATATTTTGACGTGTACGCCGTCTACACAACCTACAACGCCAGGAATGTTAAAATTTTCCATGAAATGCCGCTTCGATTTCCTGCTTTCTTCTTGAGACATTGCAAGTTGAATCAAATTTGGACATATTCTTGTTTCCAAAATACCAACCACTTCAGTCAGCAAATTTAACATTTGATATTGTGCTCCGGCCTAGAGCAATGTCATCATCTTTTCTCACGGAGCGTTGAAAACTGCCTTCGGCAAAGAAACGCAACTCTGCCTCCAGTTTTAGCACGGATGGGATGGATGATTTCCTAAGATGTGGTTCTATCGAATCAAGCAGCATTTTGAAGTCACTTTTATTGACGCGATAGTATTTAACGAATCTTAAATATAATTTATATTATCTAAAAAATTCAATTAAATTGTAATCTTAAGCAATCCTTACGCAGTATCAGGAATTTGAAATGGGCTTGAATTGTCCCTCAAAGTAAGTCTTTAATTTTTCGATTGCATAATTATGCGCTTTATTACGCAGCACAGCAGCAACATATAACGCACTCATATTTTAATCTATTGCGGACGCGAATTCAATTTCCAAATTTTGTTTAATGCACTTTTAAGTATTTTCGATCCCACATTACCTAACGAGTAAAGTTTCGCGTGTTTTCATTCGAACTATTGCTCGTAATCGATAGACATCCTCCCAAATTTCGATACTTTATTTTCGACAACGAGTGCCGTGATCTCAAACGTTACAATTTCGAATAACTTTGTACTACCATTGTAGAATAAAATATCAAAGAACTTTTTTATTGCTCAGCCTTAGCGCTCTTTATGACCAAAATACATACTGTATTTAGTATACTTTTATTCGCATTCATTTTTTATAGTTTAGTTTCTTTTAAATATTTCGTTATATTATAATAATAAAATTTGTAACAATTGTATTTACTTAAATAACATTTACAATGTTAAATAAGGTACATAGATAAATAGTTGCTGGTAGTCTAACAATAATTTTATATTTTAAATAGTTTCTTTTCACTATAAAAATTCCCTAAAAGTGTGCAACTGTTTCTGATACCTGCGATATTTTTGCTAATGCTACAGCTGAGTTATAATATAATTAATACGTTTATAGGTTATATACATATATGCGTAAATATTGGTACTTAAATAAAAACAATACTAAAAAGCTACTAAAATATTTGTGACAAATTTTTCATTCACAGCGAGTTATGTTTGTGAGAGCTATTTAGTCTAATTTGACTTAATTTAAATTTAACCAAAGTCTAGGAAAGTAAAATTGTCGAACTAAAATAATAATAACAAAATACATATGTGTTGTATTAAATAACTTAAATACAAAATATTGAATACAGTTTCGTGTATGTAATACGATGTGTGTGTTCATCACAAATTATTTTAAAAAATTTAAAAACATGCTAACTACCAGATTTACAACACAACTTTGCATTCGACTTTGGAGAAAAGTTTCCAAATAATGACACAAATGGCTGTTTGCTATTGTTGTCATCATAACGTTGGGATGTAAACTTATACAAATCACAGCACCATATATGTATTAAATTTGCTAAACATAAAGTACAATAAAACTTGTTTTATTTTTTATTTTTAAACTTAAAGTCTAGTTTATATGCGGCTGCAGAAATTGTAGAGCAACTTTTTATCCTCAAAATGATAGACATTGTTTATATGACGCAAAACCCGACCATCAACCAAGTGTTTGGCATAGTGCACAGCCTCCAAACGATCTTTGGAAAGACCAACTTCAATGAGCCAGTCAACAAAATCACTGCCATAGAAAACCTTACGATAGACTTTAATGCGCCACCTGTGGGGGTTAGAAGGATAATAAATGAGCTTGATAAATACAAAAATTTATTTAATGCTTCTTTACCTTCTATCCTTAGCTATAGCTTTCTTGCAGTTCTCCAAATGATGATTACGGAACTGCTCGCAAATGTGCTTTGTTTCCGAACTAAGATTTGTCCAATGTGGCAATGTCAACACATTGGCACCATACCACATCTTGCGCCAAAGCTTAATTATGGGCATAAAAAGTTCACCAGAGTCGGTAATAAATATTGCCAACACTATAAGACTCTGCCCGAAGTTTAGAAAAGCATCCAGAAAACTTAGCTCCAGATAAATACCAGACATGCCGTCCATTACCAGTGTCCAAATGGAAACTGCTAAGCCCTGTTTTGTTAAATATTTCGATATAAGAGAACATTTTTTGGTATTTTTTTTAAACTCACCACAAACATAGAGCACAAAAGAATGATCAGCAAAACGGTATGTCTGAGGATTTGATAAGCATCAGCGTCTGTCGGATACTCAAGTGGCTCAAGACCACGTCTCGATTGCTCTTCATAACGTTCTAGAATGGACTGACAATTTTGGCGTGTTGGTGCGGCAGCACAATTAAACGATGGGTTGCACATGCTGGAGCGTATGCCAAAGTTTCTAAAAAAGTTATAAAATGTTTTTTTAAATTAAAATAATTTCAAACTCTTGTATATGAAAATACGCACTCCTCCTCAATTCGATTCGTTGCTGGTAAAGCATGTATTTTATTATCTGTCCTTGTCGCAGCATTGCGCCGATTCAGCAAATCCTCAATATCCACAACTACTGTTGAAGTTGGACTTGACGGTGCTACACTAGAGCAACAATTGCCGTTACCATTACCACAACCACCGCTATTGACAACAGAGCCAATGCCATTTTGACCAACCATTTCTTCATCATCTGATGAAGAGTAGGAAACATTGCGTCGACGTGTGCTCCCGCCATTCAAGGTGGGTGTGGTAGGATCGACATGCGAAAGCAGATTAGCTGTGGAAATTGTGGATTGCAAATCGGACTGTTCTGTAGAAAGAAGAAATGTTTTATTTATAAAACTATTTCAATCATAATAAAATTAAATTCTACACACTTACCGGACTCTGGATTGGAAAGCTCTCGTGCATAAGTGAGATATTTTTCATAGCGCTTCTTGTAGCGTTGATGCAACACCAAACAACCTACGGTCACTGAAAATAAAACAATATTGAAATTTTAAAAGAATTCAGGACGAAAAGCCTTATGAAAATAGACAAAAACTAATAAATCAGATTGAAAACTTTGGGACATCACTGAAAAACTCTAAGCCACTCTCCAAACGTATCTTGACTGTTTATAATGGCTAATTATGTGATCAAACTTAACTTGTCGCAATCACGAAAGCCAAAGTTAGTCAGGACTGCAGAGAGAGAGAGCAGTTTGGAGTTTATTTTAACTTGTCAATCATAGGTTTTTTCATCATAAGAATTTTGTCAAATTTTTTCTATAAAGTAATTTTATGAGCAAAGTAGTGTTTTAACATTTCTATTTCAAAGTCAAAACACCGATTAAATTGAAGATGATACACGGAAGTAGTGTGCTTAAAAATCCGCAAATGTTTGAGAAGAACTTGTACTCAATTGAATAAGTTTGATAAGCACTGTAGAAAGCCTCAACAATTGATCAAAAACCTGGAGAAAGCACTGTTTTGAAATTAAAGCCTTTATAGGGCAAGTGCTTATATTTCAGAACATATCATTTAAAGTGATGAAGATAATTATTTTAATGTGAAAAACCAAATTGAAGAATTATTTGTTCTATTCATTCGGATTATATTGGAAAAAACGAGTGACAACAAAATTTCTGAACAAGCTTTAGGCTAAAAATTGGCATTTTTTCCGGAAAACGTTACTTAGTATTGATCTTATAATAATATTTTGCATTTATTCTTTTAGTTTTTTTGTTTTTTTTTTTTGCACAACTCCAACGATAATATGGTCAGAAATTTGAAAAATGAAACCAGAAGAAAATTTTCTTTTGTAAATATCGCACTTCTTGGTTTGCAGTTCGTAAAGGTATATTCCACAGTATCTACCAACATTAAAACAAAGAAAAATCATTGCAGTGTCATTTAACGGCATTATATAAGTGACTTTTAAAAGTGAAAATATGGAAAAATATACTCCCAAAAAAAGGTGAATATAAAACAAAATACAATTGTTTTTGTTTTAATTTTTATATTCCGTGGTAGAATAAAATATCTGTTATCAAGTAGAGTAAGAAAATTTGAAAAATATCTGTTCTGGGTATACTTTTTAATGGTCGCTTTTTTCTTAAAAGTCGCTTCTGTAATTTCCATCGCGCTTAAAGCTGCTTCAAACTATCTGAGAAAGCATACAACTTTTCATAAGATCTGCCAAATAATGAAAGTCCGATAGTAGGTCTGTTCCCGTACTCTAAAGTTTTAGTCCAATTTACCAGGTTTGCAGGTTTTAGTCCGAAAAGCGTTCCCTTACTTGAAAAATGGTAAAAGAGAGTGCAGAAGAGAGAGTAAAAAATTTCTCTTCACTGTCAAAAGTTGCAAGTTTTAGTCCGAGAAATTTCTTCTGGTAAAAATGGTAAAGTGTCATACTGCTTCAAATCAGCTTTTTACAAGTTAGCAAAGAAATTACAAAATGTAAAGAGTTCTATGAAATAAATAAAAACTATTGGAATGAAAATCAGAAACATATTAAATTGTAAAAAACTAAATGTAAATGTTAATTTAAGAATTAATTTCAATATTGGTAATACATATGAATGTGACAATTTTTCTTCATTTCGGCAAACGATTTTATTTGGCAGTTTACACAATTTTAGTCCGAAAAATGTTCCCGTACTTTTTTGTGTTTTTATCTATTTTTAATAATGTTCTTGTTTTGTGTTATTTTTTAAACGCTTAACCATAATTGTTTAAATCATTATTAGGATTAAAAATAGTCATTTTTTTACCAGTATCCATTTTGAGTTTTGTGTGTCAATTTTCTCTGACAGAAAGTCTGATAGCGCAAGCATATTTATCAGAAAATGCTATGACCTGTCAGATGATTTGAGAACTCTGACGAAAAAAGCATACAAAAAGTTATATGATTTCTCTGACAGTCTGAAGCAGCTATTTATAAAGTCAATTAGTCACATTTTCCGTTAGTGTTCGAAGTCTTTTTTATAAATCAGTGACGAAATGAATTATCTATAGGCAGAGAAGTAGACATTGGAAGCAATTAAAGATGTGTAAAGTGGCAGTCTTTTTTATATCTACCACCTAAACAGGCAAGGAGTTGAAATAATTAAATGAAATTTGGTACACATAATAACGTAAAAGCATATCCAAGGATATGCTCCATTAAATATTTTTTGAATCCGCTGAAGCAAACGCCCATCTCCCTTACAACCCCCAAAAGTGAAATCGCTAATTTATTGGCTGAAATTTTAACTACAATGATAAAATGGGGTAAGTGTTTATATGGTATTAATACTAAGTTTTGCACATAAAAAAAAGATCTTGCGATCTGCCCACAGACACGCCCTTCTCCCATACATCCCCATTTATATGATTGAAAAGTTGTGATACTTTTTTCGAAAGTTAAAATTTGGAATGTTGGAAAACAAAATCGATAACTAGTTGTGTTTTAAAAATATGTTATGTGGGCACTTCAAGGTTAGCCTTCGGGCTGAAAACAAAAAACGAATACAAACTTCATCGAAACGTTAATTCGCTGTAACTTTTTTCCCTACAAATGAAATTAAAAACTTTTATTTACAAAGGTTTAATGATTTAAATTTACTTTTAATTGTCTTTATAGGTCTAATTGTTGTGTCTTTATTGAAATCTATTCAACGACATACTTTTCACGATCGGATAAAACTGATGAAGCTATACGTAACATACCATTTTGGGCGGTTTCTGGGCCTACCTAAAAATAAAATGTTTATGATACTAAAATCCTCTTGACATAAGCTTTCACGTGAGGGGCGGACGCGACAAACTTTTTTGAAGCGAAGCTTTTTACGCCTCGCTTTGCCATTTTTTGCCATTGATACAGTGCATTTACAACATATACTGTCTTCAAAAATGTTCAGCCTGAAAGTATGCACGTCCTCACAGATCACTTTTATGCTATACACGAGCAGTTTCCATTGAACTGGGTGAAAATTATCACAAGATGCCAATTGTTTTAAATGTAGATTTCAATTGCGAATTAAGACATTAATGTTCACAGACAACAATGCTTTTTTGATAAATATAATTTACGAATGACAAGCGATTCAAATATTTGTATGTTCGATGACATTACATCTATAATATACGTTTGCTATTTTGGATGCCAAAACCAATAATTTCATTAATAAATTTTCATAATAATAATTTAAGAAATTTGCAAAAATAGTTACAAACATTTACAAAAATACTTCCCATCACGAAAAACTTACTACATAATTTATACAAATATTTTAAAAATAAAAACCTATAATGTGAAGAGCGATTGTTTTGTATTTTTTATGAAATTATTTATTTATTGTAGCACTTTTAGTAAGGCGAGCATTGTTGTTTTCTTGACGATGGCATCTTGAAAATAAAATTGACTTCCAAGTTGCGTGTAAACTACGCAGCTGCCAATTCAAATGAGTATTGACAAGTAGTATTTGTGATCAACTTGAAAGCAAAATCTTGAACGTGAACCTGCAACGTTAATCAATATTGTTTTTTTAACTGGGACATTTATCATATTTAAAACCATTAAGGTTTGCAAAAACTACCTCCATCTCTTTAATTTTTTTTTAAATTCTGTCAATGGCTTCTTTTATTTTCCATGCTACACTTGGTCGTCCCGTGTCCAAGTGCTGCCTTCAAAATATTGTGTTTAGTCCAGTTTAATTTTTTAACGATAAACCCTCCTTTCAACTCCAGCCCATCAAAAACCTGTACTTCCCTGTTTTTAAGTGTTTTTAGTAAAGAATTTCAACAGAAACGGTCAGAAAAAATATGGATTTTACATTGGATTTGACTTTGTGATATGACAGCACTGTTTTTTATGATTTTGACTTTAGCAATAGGTCCTGTCAAAGCTTCTTACCCTACCTTATTGTTCTGCCATGAGCTAAAAGAGTTAAAAGAGCTTTGGGATTTACAACTCTGGTCTAAAATATGGCGAAGCTATGAGCCATAAATACCATTGTTATTGGCTTTGAAAATTACTGATTAATAGCGTTCGGAATCTCATGCATTAAAAAAATTAAAATATGCGCATAAAACATTCACTTAAAATTCTAAAATATGCGCTAAAAAAAGGTAAAATATGCAATGAAAAATTTTTTATAATATTTTATTATCGGTTTGAAAATAAATATTGTATTGATTTAAAAGAAAAAAAGAAAACAATTAATTTTAAAATACATATAAAAATAATTTATAATTATGTTGATTTTATATGATTTAAATACAACTTCTAAATGTTTGATAGTTTAAATCATACTTGATTTTAAATTTCAGTTTTCATATTGAAATACCGTTGTTGTTGTTGTTTCTTTGGAAAGATCCGTTAGAACCATTAATTGTTCTAACTTTCACCTAAAGCTCAAGAAACGATTTTGAACTATCAAACAACTAGAATTTGTATTTAAAAACAAGTATGATTTAAACTATCAAACACTAAGAATTTGTATTTAAATCATATAAAATCAACATAATAAGTAACAAGGTCATTTAAAAAAACTTTAATAATTTATAATTTATATTTATAAATTATTTTTTTCCAAAATATGTCGCACTAAATTTTAATGTTTGCAAAACAAAAAAGCAAAAATATGCCAAAACTACTTGCATTTATTGTAAAATATACAAAAATATGCGCAATAAATATGCGAAAACAGGCATTTTCTGCAAAATATGCAAAACCATGCATTTATTGCAAAATATGCATTAACGATTGAATGCCATTTTAAAGGAAATTTCATGATTTGTTTAGATAACTTAACCATTTCCATTTTAAGATGCTCAGTAGAAACATGCATTTGCATGAGATTCCTAGCCCTACTGATTAATCTAGAAGGGGAAAATCAATAAAAATTGGTGAATCTAATAGTTCTAAACCGCTTTTGCTAACTCTACAAGAATTCACGTACCGTTTTGCCATGCCTCTGTTATTCTAGAAATTTAAGTTCTATCAGCAGGTCTATTTTTTGAGATTTGAGCTATTTTAGCAAGTTCTAGAAATAAAAATAAATACAATACTTATAGAAATCCTGCAGTAGCACTTAGCAGGCTCTAGAGAATGGATTCAAAATGTTTGTGAACGTGTGTAACAGCTTGATAAACACTAAAAAATCTAGTCAAAATATTTCAAAATCACTGTAGAAACAGTTTAAAAATTCTCTGTAGTCGACACTAAAAGTTGGAGAGGCACTGAAAGGCATATTTGATAAGCACTGATAATATTATTGAAGTTAGCTCATGCCAAGAACGTGAAAAATTAATTGCAACAATAAAAGCTGTCATGCATGAGTGTCATAAGATTTATACAGTTTAAAAAAACTTACTGGAAGTCACGGGCTAACATATATAAAAGATAAAACTTTTCGAACAAGAGTTCTAACTGGTTTTAAAAACCTCATTAAGACTATAGCAAAAATACTCTTATTTTGCTTTAACTTGCATGTGATATGTGTTTATATATATATATTTATATATATATATATTAGGGCGGGTCAAATTCTGGCTCAGCGAAATTCGTAAAATACATGTAATTTCAAGACTTTTTCTCCACTACAGCATATACAAATTCTGAAAAAAAGCTGTGCGGACTTTCGTAAATAGATTCATACACATACATTCATACATTCATATTTTATAATTGAGAACAAAATCTATTTACGAAAGTCCGCACAGCTTTTTTTCAGAATTTGTATATGCTGTAGTGGAGAAAAAGTCTTGAAATTACATGTATTTTACGAATTTCGCTGAGCCAGACCTCCAAAAAATTCGTCCATACAAATTGACCCGCCCTAATATATATATATATATATTAGCAATAAGTTAGATTTTCGATTTGAAAATGTATATTTATAGAGGTTTTTTCAGAGTCTAAATTTAAAAATGTTGGAATATGAAATTTGAGCATTAAGAGTATTGATATTTTATTGATTTTTTGTATACAACTTCCCCTGCATTTTCTTCTTAGACATATAAACTTAGTACGGAACCTTCTCTCGGTCAAATTCTTTCGATCATAGACACTTACCTATAAAGCACATAACAAGTATAAATACTGAGATAGCCGCCTGTGCATTGCCATACTGAAAACTCGGATTGTGTTTCTCGTCAGACATAACGTGGACATCAAAAGCGATCAAGAGACCAGATATTATAGCAGGTATACCCCAAGCAAGAATAAGCTATAGAAAAATTTAAAATAAATGTAATTAAGCACATCTCTAAAATAAATTGTTTCGGGCCTACCATGTAGGGCCACAACTGCAATACGAAGCACAAACTGCGGCACTGTAAAAATAGCAAAGAAATCGCCAGTAAAGCTGTCCATAGGCGGCTGCTGTACGTGCCAATATTAAATAAGAAGAATTGAACATATAAAACCCACTTATCCACATGCTCCAACTTGGACCAAAGTATAATGCTAACGCAGCACATTAGCTATGAAAAGATTTATAAATATTTTAAATAAATAGTTGCATAAAAACCACATTACCTGGGAAAACACTAAGCAAGTAGTAATACGATATGGCATGCGTCTAAAACGTTTTGTGGTTATCAACAGCAACAGAACCCAAATACAGGCAGCCAGGCCAGCAACACTGATATCGAATGAGAAAATGTCCAATTCATGCAGATAATCGACAGGATTTAGATTTGTCAAGGAGATCATTTTGGCCGAAATAAACATCAAAGGAGCAGAAATAAATGTGCAAAGCACCATGCTTTTGGCGGTCTAAAGGAAGGAAGGAAAGAAGACAATTTTTAAATTAAAAGTTAAAATGACACTTTTTGTTTGTTGTGATATCGGCTACTAGAAAAAGTTGGTAAATGCATATAGCAACAATTTATGAATTCGAAGATACAGAGCGCGCACTCATGGCTGCCTAGAGAAAGAAGTGATTCATTATAAAGTATGAAAACAAAGATAACGATGTAAGATTTTGGTTTGAGAAATAGGGTCCCTGTATTTTAATGTTGAACTGGCGTTATGCCACAAGTTCTATTCATTGCCAAAAGTTCATTTCAAATAAAATAAAACATTTTCCTAGTAGATAGGGATTAGAATAACAATGAAAATTCCATAAAGATTTGAGAAAAAATGTACTATTTGTTATACAACGAATGCGTGCACTTGAATTTGAATTGGTTATTATATTTTTACCATTTTGTTCAGAAATTTGTGTCCTACTGATAAATATCTTCTTTTTAAGGAAAAATATTTTAAGTGCAAACTGACTTTGCGAATAAGCAGGGGCCTTACTCTGTAATGCAATTCGAAAAGCAAATACGATTCGGAAACAAAATCATACCATGTAAATACATGAATTAATATTACTAAATGGCAGTAACTTCCACCTCTGCTTTAACTGCTGTTTTTGCCTGCATTGAATTCAAACTAATCAAAAATTTATCAAAAAAGCATGTAAATACATGGTGTGATATTGTTTTCGAATTGCACATGCTTTTCGAATGGCATTACAGAGTAAGGCCCCAGAATTATATATGAAATTTCAGTATAATTTTAAGTGTGTCAAGCTAAAAAACACACATTGAAGAATAATAATAAAGAAAATGCCAAAAACTTCAATACACGATTTATCATAGAAATTAAAAACTTAAATTGCCATAATCTTCAAAACTAATTTTCGTTAGTTACCAACTTTTTCCAGTAAACCGGCGATACTAAAAAAAAAACAAACAAATCAACTTACCAATTCCACATCAATGTTGTACTGTGATGCAATAACAAACGCTCCTGGTGCTGATGGAAACGTGCCATAGAGGAAGCCAAAAGTACTCAGCTCGGTCGTGTCGTTAAAGTTCTCACCTGCATTCATGATATTTACAGTCTGACGGCAAACCAGTGGCAAAACGAGTCTATAATAAAAACATTTGAATAAGCATTCTCAGTTCTGAGTTACTCTCAGCCTAAAATTAGGCAACATACATTTTGACCAATATCAAAATACCAGGCAATAAGAAGCCAGAGCCACGCAGCGATCGGCCTTGTCCAACAATTTTAAGACCCAACAAAAACAAAGCTGTTGCTGAGAAGGATGAGCCAAAGACACGCAATACACTGGCCACAATTTCTGGCAAGCCATTGGGAAAAACAAAAGCGCCCGCCACACCGAGCAACGTCATAAGCAATAAAGGATTGAAGAATAGCGATTTGATGGTGTTGAAGATAACGATATATTTTTCATTAAAACAACGCACACGCTTGGTCATCTGTTCGGTGGGACAGGACTCGGGACAGATGGGTGGATTATGAGCCTAAAAATGGTGAAAATATTAAATAAATTAAGTGAAAGTTTATTAGAGTAATAAGCATCTACCACTTCATTTTTATTTGCATTCACTTTTGAGATCTCCATTAGCACAAGTCCCACAGGATTCAATATAGCCAACGATATGGGCGACATCAAGTATAAATATGAAGCATACTCGGGATGCACATCTTTATACAGCGCCATCACTGCGTTTGATGAAGAAAAACAAACAATTAAAGTTATTTTTACATATGTACAAATTGCAATTAACTATTACCTATTGGATAGCCAATAGCAAAGTCATTACTCTGTGTGCAAAATATGCCCAGTAGTCCGGCGCGTCCATAATTCAGTGGACGCGCTATGAGTAGCGATATGATTAAAACTGCAAAAAATACTATTGCTTTGGAGATAAACATAGCCAGCAGAAATGTCCAGTTGACGCTACTCCAATTCAATTCGATGAGCGAGAGAAATATCAGTGACGGCAGGGCAAATGTGCCGACAAAAGTTGCAAGCCCCTTCGTTTCTGAGTTTGAGATAATCTTAAAGCGTCCAGCAATGTAACTGTAATGATAAATAGGAAGAAAATTAAAAACTTCTTCGAGCTATATGAAATTTATATGAAATCATAAATCTGCGAAATCATAACTGTGCGACGCAGTAAGCTTTTTTAATTTTAGGATGACATTTGGGGTTTTTTTTTGTTTGTTAAATTTTATAAAAAATATTTTTATTAGTCAGATTATAAAACTTGATGTATTGTATGGTTTTTTTTTATAAAATTCGTCAAAGTTGACACTTTTTTAACAAAAATAAGCTCAATAAATCTCAAAAAATAAAGTCAAGCTTAAACAATAATAACTTCGAGCACAAAGTAAATTTCAAGGTTTTGTTTTTTGGACTTTTTTATGTAGTAATCGCCATTGAATTTAATATAAAATACAATAAAAAATTTTAATAAATAAAAATGGAAAAATCGTTGAAATATGACTGCAAATTTTTCCAGGAATGAAAATTAAGGTAAAATTTAGTAGAAAATATCTAGCTAATTAAGCATTGTTAAAGTCGAAGGCTATAACTATCATAAATTATCGTACTTCTACCTTCTGTTTCTGTAAAAACCTGCTGCATCTAGCTGCCGTTAAGAAAAATCACTTAATTTGAAAAAAGTCTTAAAAATCAAATTTTGACCTAAAATGCACTGATTTCCAGATTTGTAGGTACTCTTAAATTGAAAGAAAAATAAAATAGGATTCATAATTTAAAACAACTTGTGACCTTAATTTGTATTAGCAACCATTTTAAAAAATTTTTTAAATTTCGTTAATTTGGTAATATTGTTTTATAGGAGAGAGCTATATCTAAAAGTTATCCGATTTGAAATATTTTTTTTTTATTTAAAAAATATGGTTTGTATGGGAGGTAGGCGATGCAGTTGACATAGAATTCTAATTTTTTGTGCTGTTACTTAATTTAAGCTAAAACTCATTTGTACAAAATTTCATGGCTTTAATAGTTTCTGAGATAATGCAAATGTCATCCTAAAATCGAAAAAAGCGCACTGTGCGTCGCCGCGAATAACGTTGTAAGCGACAAAATTATAAGTATGTCGGAATTCAAAGAAACAATTTTAATGGCGTACTTAGAACCATTTGATTTAAATTTCCTCTTTATTGGTGTAAATTTTGTAAAAAAAATTTACCTGTATATATATATAAAAAAAATATCCACATCCAAGCCATAGCATTTTAAACGGTAGTAAGCAAAAAGAAACATGTTTTATTCGTGTGTCGCTTACAACGTTATTCGCGGCGACGCTTCAATTGACAATCGGGTTAAATTTTTGTACATTCACCACCCAGGTAAATATTATTTGACTTAAAGTCTTAGCTTTGCTCAGTTGAGATATAATCAAGATCGAGTAGTGACGTTTTTAGTTCCGAAATTCTTAACACGTGCAATGACGAAACTATAATATTTACTTAAAAAATAAGGTGACATAAAAACCCATTCCAACATCGTATAATATTGATTAAACAATATAGCTTGTTCAGCTGCTGTTATGTTGTATGCTAAACAAAGTTGCTGTTCTATTCATATGAGCAAATGTTTTTATTTAGACTGAGTTTATTTTCCAGTTTGAGTATGCATCAAACCAGGGAGTTCAAACCTCGGACTGCTCACGAGCCATTTTTAGCCGCCAATTACAAAAATAAATTCTACTAAAAATACATTTTTGGCCGAAAATAAAACTAATAAAAAATTTTTGCAAATTTTCAAAAAACAAAAACAAAACTACCACACTCAGAAAAAAGTTCGACTTTGAAAGCAAAAAAACACAATTTTTTGTTTAAAAAATCTGAAATTTCATTATTGATGTTATCGGTCTTTTGTTGTAAATTTTAGAATTGTAATACGGCTTTGGCCGTATAAAAATGAAACTAAAATCTGAAATTTCTTTAGTTTTTTTAAGTAAAGTTTTTTTTTTGAAACAATAGAACTTACATTTGTTTAAGAAAATTTAAATTTTGATTTAAAATTAAAAATTTCTTTGTTTAATTTTTTAAATTGTTTTTAAAAATCATCTCAATTTACTCAATATTTAAGAAAATTATATTTGTTTTAACGCCAAGGAATTCTTTTTTTATTTGAAAGAAAAAATTAAAACTTTGTTTGGAAAATTATATTGGTCTTTCAAAGAAAAAGTTCCATTTGAAAAACAAATCCTTGGCGCTAAAACAAGTAAAATTTTCTTAAATATTGAGTAAATTTTCTTTGATTTTAGTATGCTTTTTTATATCGGTTAAAGTGCATAAACGACAAATTTTGCAAATTCGTAGAGACTTTTACTAATACCATGAAAATTATTAACGGTGTTTATTTTTAATTTATACACAATTTATTATAAATCAAGCAAATGTTTTGCTTAAAAGCAAATCAGCAAAACTTTACTCAATTACGTTGTCGTTTTAGAAATTAAATTGAAATTACTCCTCATGTATTTAGGAAAAAGCAAAGTTTTGATAAAATTCAAGCAAAATTTTGCTAATTTATTATAAAATGCAAAAGCAAATTTCTTCTTAATTCAATCAAATATTTGCTAAGTTATTATAAACTCAAATAGCAAATATTTCACTAAATTCAAGCAAATTTCTTACAAACACATGAGCACACGTTTATTCTTAATGAAGAAAATTAGGCGACTATTGGTTAGCAACTGAGATGGTCGAATGGATAAGCCCATGCACTTACACTCACGCGACCGAGGTTCAAATCTCCAGATGGAGGTAATTTTTCAATTTAATTTAATGTTAATAATTATTTCACTTCAAAAATATGCTAGATTTCAGCAAAAACTAATCAAATTTTGCTATTCCAATTTATAAAAGCTTAGCAAATATTTGCTTGAATTAAGTAGAAATTTGCTTTTGCCGTTTCTAATAACTTAGCAAAATTTTGCTTGAATTTAATCACCAATTTGCTTAGTTATTATAAACTGGAATAGCAAATTTTGATTAGTTTTTGCTGAAATCTAGCATAATTTTGAAGTGGCTGAGAATCAAGCGCAAGTTTTGCTTAACCACAATACGAATTTAGCAAACAGTTTTCTCCTGGACCTTTATCTTAAAGGCTATGAAAAGATAAATGCAGCTTTGTTCAACGTATTTGAAAAAAATTGATTTTGAGTATACCTCTAAATCAGTGATCGACAGCTTTTTCACCAAAGCTATTTTTACTTTCCATGCAAAAATCATCCATATTCCATGTAAAAGCAAAAAGAGCTTTGGTGGGAAAGCTGCCAAAGCTGCTGATCAAATGATTACAATATAAAAAGAATTATTATTGAAATCAAGTTCAGGATCTATATAAATGTTAAATCTTCCCACCCAGCACGAATATGAACCCAGCAGGGAAGCAAGCGCTCCAAAAAACAGTAGTGCGCTTCATTCTTCTTGTGTATAGCGCATTTTTTAACATAGTCATGTCATCAGATGTATGCGCTCCGCTCCCGCTGTAGAAAATATAAAATCGTAGTGAGAGCCAAGCACTTTGTTCTCCTTGTAGTTGGAAGAAAATTGTAGCGAGAACCGAGGACTTTGTTTCCTTTATTAGTTTATATCGTCGGCCTAGTTCTTAAACGACGTAATTCAAAATTATCTATTATCTATTATCAGGAGGCAAAGAAAAACGTTTATTATTTGTATGAAGTTCATACGATAATGTATGGTTTCAAACGTTCTACCTCCCTTTTTTCATACAAACATTAAAAACTAAAAAAGGACATAAATGTAGTTTTGACCAATCTACCTAAGCCGCTAATAAACATTACTTTGCCCAATTTTGACATACATCCTATTAGAATTAAGACGACAATATAAAAAGGTATGATTATTATGCATTTTATTTGATTTTTCGTTTGATGAAGGAAAAACAGAAAACAGTTTTAAAACGATTTGATGAATAATTACAGTTTTTTAAAAATAATTTTTTTGACATTAAAATCTAATACTTTTTTCAACTGCAACGTTATCGTTGCGGAAAGTGCTACAAATATAGCGCTAGACAAACAGCAGTATTTGCAAGGAGAATGAAGCGCTCCTTACGTGCATACAAGTAATGCGCACTGAAATTGTTTGCTGGGAAGGGATAAAACAAAAAATATTAATAAAAGACAACCCTTAGCGCAACCAGTAACAGGAAAATATTTTTTGTTGCATAAAAGTGAAATGTGAAGTGTCAATACGCCGTCAAATGTCACTTTGAAAAAAAAAAGGTACCAAAACGGTCTGCATCCCACTGCATCGTTTATGTCATTTGATATAAAAAAGACACAGTTTCGATAGTATCGTAAGAAAAATTCTGTTTTTTTTTTATTTACATTTTTCAAAACTATTTTAAAGCATTTCATCTTCTAAATAATAATTATTCAAAAACAAATTTGTTGTTGCTGTTGCCTTCTTCAAACTTACTTGATCTAAAAAGTTCACAATTTAATTCATGTAAAAATTTGTTTTGTTTTATAAAAAGTATTCGTTTGATATTTTTAGTGATAAATTTATTGTTCTTGTTCATTTTTTATATTGGTTAAAACTAAATGTAATTCAAGGTTATGTTTAACAAATGGAAATAAATATCGGAAAAATTTGAATTATTTATTTTTCCTGTAGCAAAGAACATATACACTTATGTATATTTTTTTAAAGTAATTGAAAATTACAATTTTAGTTAACAAAATATATATTATGGAAAAAATACAGTGCATAACAGAAATAATTCAAATTTTTTATGATATTTCAAAAATAAATAGATTTTCAAAGAACAACGCATTCTTAGTAACGCATGCGCAAACCTGCGTAGTAATAATACATACAGGCTCTGTAGCTACACTAGAGTGGACCTTATTTTAAAAAGACCACCCCAAGGGCTCAAACTGTTGTAATTGATGATAAAAAAAATCGTGAACAATTTTAGCAAAATTAAATGCATATAAACCCGTGTGCACACGGCTTAAAGTTTGCACAAGTGCATGAAACTTTGATCCGTGATATAATAAAATTTTACTTAAGTTTTCATTGAACGATTTCACTGACGTTTATTTCAAAAACTGGTGATGCCAGCAAAAAGTAATAATAGTTTTGAAATCAGCGCACCAAGATTAGTCGAAAATAGTACAAATATTGCTGGGAAAATTCAAAAATAAAAATTTTGTCCCCCTGAGTTATTCAAGTAATTTGAGATGAATACCCTTATTAAACTGAAAATTTTTTGGAAAAAACAAAAAAATCCGAACTGTTTCCTTATTCCAAATTAAATTGCAAATGAAAATATTAAAAAACAAAACATTTTTTTTCTTTCATGCACTTGCGCAAACTTTAAACCCTAGGATGTGCGACTGGGCCTTTGCGAGGCCCTTTTTGATTTTAAGAAGTCGTAAATTTTTTTTTTTGGCTCTGAGCGCCAAAATAGTTTACGCCAACTACCGCTAATGTTTTCTAGACATAACAAAACAAACTAAAAAGAATTTGCATTACTTTCGTAGAACAAACTGATCTGTTTTTATAATAACGCCGTAAGTGATCCTACTGGGCCTCACGAGGCCCATTCGTTAAATGTATGGGAAACGTCTGTAAGCTGCTAAACAAAATATGTTCAAACGCAATCGATCACGTTCGACTCTATTACGCTATATGTGTAAAGCTCTTGTGTGCATATGGTCACATTACATATTTATTTTTTTATTGTAAGTTATATTTGAAATGTCGGGAATAAGTGACAAATATAGGCTGCTGGCACTATGGACCAGATGCTCAGTTGCTACTCTTTCAAGAGTAAACATCGTGAATTTCTAAAGGTTTTGACAATCCAGTTTGTTACTTCTCACATAAAAAATAGGACAATGAATAGCAACGTTCAAATTTCAATTCAAAGTATTTGTCAATAAGTATACACAAAAATATTTTATAAATTCTTAATTCTACCTTTATTATAACACACACAATTGCATTACCCTGAATTATATGGAACGGAAAGACTATTAGCCCTATTACGGTTCACAACACAAAAGTAATTGCTGTCTTCAATGTGTAAATTGCTATTACGATAGACAACAAAGCAACTGAACACATTCCACTGTTGTCTGTCAACAATGCTGTGTCTTCAATACACTTACTATGCAATACAGCAGTTGTGCTTTATTGTCTTGTTATCTGTCAAATTTTGAAGACAGCTAATTTGGTGTTGTGTTGAAGAAACGAAATAGATTAAAAATGAAAATTTTATTTAAAATTGTGTTTTTCTTCATTAATTATGAAAATTTCACAGAAAATTGATAATAAGTCTCCTTGTAAACAGAATTATATTGAATTTATTTGAATTGAATTCGAAATGGTTTGTTTACTTTTTTATTTTGACAGTGACCGTTCACAGTTGCATCGAAACGTACTAATTAGATTACGTTTTTAAAAATTTCTGCGATGCTACTTTTTTATTATTTTGGAATATTTATGATAGAAAGAAGTGCTATTCTATTTTATTAGTGAAGAAATGCCAGGATAGGGGTTTTAAATTAAAAACAAGATGTATTTTAAATTTGCCATAATTCTTGAATTATAGTTATGCTATTGGCATCAGAGAATTGCACAAGCCTACTTGAAGTCTATTTCAAATAGTTGCTTGAAATACAAGTTCAAGCTAGCTTGACCTTGATAATTTTGAATCAAGTATAGCTTGTAATTGAATATAAATAAGCCAACGACTTGCAAGTATGCTAGCTTACAAGCGAACGACACGAATTTTCATGTAAAGGAAAGCTTGATGCCTTTGGCAAAAAGCTTGAATAGCTTAAAATTGAAGGCAAGTATCCAATTAAAGCAAGTATCCAATAAATTTAATGAGCTTGTTTAGAGAGAGCTTAAGCGTAATAGGACTTTTAAGGATTCTGTGGACTCCGTGGTTGGAAGTTTTAGGGGTAACTTATTTCGAAGATGATGTCAAACTTTAAAATTTAAGATGGCGGATAGAGTTGCCACCTAGATTTTTTTATTTTTGCGAATTCTTGTAATTTTGAAATTCTGGCAACGGATTTGATTTCGAATATAATGTCACAGTTTTAAAATTTAAGATGGAGGTTGGAGGTTGACACCTAAATTTTTACCACAGTATTGCCACCTAATAAAATGTATATTTAAGAGTTTTAAACATCATTTATCAGTGTTAAGGGGTCGCTGATTTCGAATCTAAAGTCAGAATTTTGCAATTCAAGATGGTGGATAGGGTTGCCACCTTAATTTTTTGTAGTTTTATGAATTCGGGGCTGGCAAAAAAAAAAATGGTACACCAAAAATTGGTCGCTGAATCCGAATCCGTTGTCAGAATTTCAAAATTATAAAATTTTGAAATAATAGGGTTGCCACCTAATAATATGTCTTTTCATATGTCCTTTATTTGAAACTTCGTGCCGTTCGCTTGTAAGCTAGCATACTTGCAAGTCGCAAGTTGTCGTGGGCTTATTTATATTCAATTACAAGCAATACTTGATTCAAAATTATCAAGCTCAAGCTAGCTTGAACTTGTATTTCAAGCAAGTACTTGAAATAGACTTCAAGTAGGCTTGTGCAGTTTTCGGCCAAAAGGAGGGGAAAGCGGGATTTTTATTTCAACACCATTATAATATTAGTAAAAAAATGCTTCCTTGTACTTGAAAACATTTTAAAATCCAGCTATTTTATTATACTAGATTTAATCCTATTTTTTGACGCCAGTTGAAATTAACGGGTTTAAATATGGGCTCACAATATTTCCTTTTCATATCGCAAAAAAATTCTTATCAAGATAATACTTTTTGCTATTTAAAAAATTCTTTTTAAAGAGTGCGTTTTTCTTTTCTCAGAAGCAACCCTGGACCAGTCAAGCAACGAATTCTACATACGTTCCACAATCAAACGTGACAACAACGTATTGTTGTGAACCATAATAGCTCGAAATTGTTGTGTCTCCTTGACTGTTGTGTCAACTCGTAAGAAGACACAGCCGTTTATTGCTGTGAACCGTAATAAGCCTATATGAGTCGTGCAATGCTCAGAACGGCAAAAAGAGGCACAAAGCATTCTTGTCGTGAAAAAAATGCACAAAAATGCATATGTTAGTGCCGTGGCTACGCTGCTGAATAGTTATAAATCCAGCACAACTGTTCAACGATCGTTACCTCATTTTTAGTTTTTGTAAATTTGTGTTTAAAAAAAATATAAATCAGTCAAAAGTTAACTAGTGCCATAAAAAAAGTAATTTTATATTTTAAGGCATCCAAACCCTTAAAACCCTGTTAAAATGACACCCACACACAGATGTAGTGTCTTACAATACTTCTGTATAACAGCAGCTTGCGATAGGACATCTAGATGGACGAAAATCGTAAGGACAACTGACCATGATTTATGGGCCTCGCGAGACCCCAGAGGGTCACTTACCGCCTCTTAGGCAGTCGCACATCCTAGGGTTAAGCCGTGTGCGCACGAGTGTATATGCATCCGACCTTATTAAAATTTTACACAAATTTTTTTTTCATCCATTAGCGCAGTTTGAGCCCTTGGGACGCTCCATGAAGTGCTTGGAAATTTTCCCCATACAAATAAGGTCCACTCTAACGCATCTGTATTCTCTATTGTATTTATATTTCTGAAAATAAACAAAACCAATAACAAACTACAAAAACGAAAACATCTAATGTGTATTTATATATGTACATTTTGGATACAACAACCACTACAAAAGCAGCAAAACAACAAACGAACAACAGCATAAGCATCTACTGAAGCAGCTACTCAAGCAGCTTCTGTTTTTCTCATACGAATATATGAATTTTTTGTTTTCTTAGATTTTGCTGTTTTGTGACTTTATTAAATAAGTGACAAAATCCAAAGTTAGATATTCGTTTTATTCGTACTCTAACTGATATTTTGACATATATTCGTTCTTTGTACGATGAATATTAAAGGCTGTAGGTATACCCCCAAGTGTTAACTAAGCTTTCTAAATGTGTTTGAAAAAAATTGTGAAAATGACCCCCATACAAACCTCGCTGTAAGACGTAATTCTACGTGAAAATAATAGGGGGTGGTAGCCCATGATATTTAATGATAGAAACTGTTTAATGAATTTTGTGTCAATATTAAATAATTTTTTCAGATATGTAGAATGAAAGAGTGGGGAAAATGGAAATTGAAAAAAAATGCAACAAAAATAATTTTTGGCCTATTTTTTAAGCGCAAATTGAATATTTTAAAGGTTTTGTGAAAACAATATAAAACATTGAATTGGTCCAAATTCACTTAATTGACCTTGCAGACAAAGGAAATTTGATGAACATCGATTTGAAAATGGCCGAGATGTTTGCTTGCAAATTAAAAAATTGAAAATTCAATAAGTTTTTTCTAATTCTAATTCTAAAAAAATGTGTTGTATTGAGAAAATTTGTAGTTTTCAAGATATCGCAAAATTGTTTATGTCATAATAACGGAAATTTTCTATATATTAGATATACGTATAAAATATTTTCGAAAAATCTTTCGTTTACGGTTATTTATATTAATGAACGTCTTTTCATAAAAAAATGGGTTGTATTGAGAAATCTATCGCCCATTTCAGATTGAGGTGACTTATCAGTCGCACCGACCATCTCCGATTTGGCTCAAATTTAGTTCCTAGATTGGTTTATTGCTTAGAAAACCAAATCCGAAATTATAAATTTTTAGAACCATTTTTCAAGGCCAAAATAGGGCGTATTTTGAAACGACGTAGCTCAGAAATTAGAGCTGCCGGATTCTCAACTTCTGAACAATTTATCACTTATAAAATAAAACATTAAATTTACATCCAATTTGTTTTCTTTATTTTTAACAAAACAGAAATAAAAAGGGTCGATAACTAGTTGAATTTGTTCAAAATTAGGTGATCGCTTACAACAACTTGTGTGTTTGTGAGTACGTGTTTTAGTTTTTGCAAAACACAAGTTTATAACAGAAAACAATTTGTATGGCGGGAAAAGCGGGCGAAATAGCCTATTTGGTGAGCATGTATGCTGTAAAGCTTTGATTGCTAGTTGAATTTGTATTGAAAATTCTTTACCACTGCACGTTTTACGCCATAACTTCTGAACTCTTCAAGAGCACACCTTAATTTTATATCGTTGGAAAGGTATTGAAACGTACAAGAAACCAAAATAAAGAAACTGAAAAAAATTATAGCGTCTGTTGTTGGCATGGCATTAAACTTTGAAATTAAGAATGGGACAACTTACAGCAAATTTTTTTAAAAGTTTTATATTTTTCCCTTAAAAAAGACAAAATAACCTTTCCAATGATAACTTATTTACGAAAAGCGGATTTAAATGGTCTCAGCTACGTCGTTTCAAAATACACCCTATTTTGGCATTCGAATGGCTGTGGCTTCGCAAAAAAAAAAATTTTGAATCTTTAAACTCCGGAATTGGTTTTCTGAACAAAAAACTAACCTAAAAACAAATTTTGAGCCAAAAGATGGTCAGTGCGACTGATAGGTCACCTCAATTTGAAATGGGCGCTATAGTTTTGGAGATAAAGCCAAAAGTTTTATGTCATAATAATGGAAATTTTTCAAAACTTAAGAAGAATATATTCATATTCAGAATATAAGTTCAAAAATTAATTTTTTAATTACAAATTTAAAAATGCAGAACTTATTAAAAATTCAAAATACAGAAAAAGCCAAGCAACTTTATGTCACCATAACAATTATTGTAAGAAGGTAATTTAAATTAAATAAAGTAGTTTTTCAATATTTATGCAATTTTTTAATTATTAAACAAACTATTAAACAAATTATTAAACGGGTATTTGCTAGTATTTCTATAATCTCTAAAAGTAAAATGTCTTCGATATGGGTACTTTATATACGATAGGTAAATCAAAGCATGGTATAAACAGTGTGACCAGAAGATTTTTGAAAAATATGCTTTTTTTAAAAAAAAAAAAATATGCTAAATATTCCACTTTCAATTTTTATATTCCACAAAAATATTCCACTTTCAATTTCAAAGATATATATCTAAATAAGTCTAAATATGCATATAAAAAACACAGAATCAAGTTTAAAAACATTTATTTATTTGATTACTATCGCACTTAAATTTATTTTCTTCTCCTATAAAAAATTATAAACATTGTTATGGTTTTTTGAATTTTAAGTAACGATATACAATATACAAAACTAAAATTCAGGCACATCTTCGAGGTCAATTCTTAAATTGTTGCTTGTATTATTATCATAGAAATTCGCATTTCTAAATTTTTTTTATTAAGCTATCTAGTATTTGATAGGCATTACAACACTTTTTTTGAGCATGCAGCCATGTTTTTACATTCAACAAATTATTTAAGAGTTTTTCTTGCATTCTATTTCGAATTTTCGTTTAAATAAGAAAGATTCATATAACTAAAAATGTTCTCAACCTCAGCATTGCTAAATGGTAAGCTAAGCGAGAAAAGCACAAATTTTGATAAATCTTCAGATTCCGAACTTTGATCAATAACTTTTTTTTCTGCTTTATTGTTTTGAATCCACATTTTAAAATAGTTAAAAGAAATAGCTATTGTTAGCAATAATAGTGGTTTTCACGATGTGGTGCATTTGAGATAAATTTTTGCAAAATTAACAATACTTACAACTTATTGTGATCGAACCTTCAGTAAAGTACATATTGTATTCTTAAAATCAATTATATTAATTTTTATTAAATAAACTCACAGCGTAGCCTTTAGCTTGCTCCATGCTGATTAGAAATGCTTGTACAATCAGCTGATCTAATACACAACTTGTATATTTTCCACAGGGTTCTATTTTGAAAACTGAATTTTGTTTTTGTTATATTAAAAAATTTACTACATATAAAAAATTTATCAAAAATACACAATACAAGAGAAAATACAACACATCGTGAATACCTCTAATGTTTTCTTAAGTAAATTACTTACTGCTGTAACATAATCCATAAAAAAATCTAACCAAACAAACATATAAGCAAATTTACTTCACTTTTTAAGCTGCGTAAAGTTATTACATGAATTGCAATAAAATTGACAACGAAGAAGTTAACCACAAAATGAATTCCTTATATTGCGTTTTACAAGGTGGTTCAGAGATAAACAAAAAAAAAAATATCGATAGCCAAAAAAAACCCATTCAGTAACCAAATAGACATTTTTTATTGCAATTTTTGTGAATTTTGAAAAATATTCCACTTTTTATGCTGCATATTTTTATAAAAAAAAAATATGCTTCCCGAAGCTAAAATATGCCAAAGTGGAATATAATATTCCACTCTGGTCACACTGGGTATAAATTTAAGGAAGGAACCTGAAACTGACCACTAGCTGCAACTAAATTACTATCTGAAGCAAAGAAAAAAATCAATTAAGGACGTTGTATGATAGTGACAATCAATATGAGTTAGCTCACAGTTATGTAACACATTCAAATCTAAATTTGCCCAAACAAATTGTAATTTGTGTTTGACCGATTAATCGGCATTGACATCGTTTCAAAATTAAAGAATCGGCATTAGTGCATCCAATCCCGGGATTCCAGGATCCCGGACTTTTTTTAGTCCCGACAGCCCTGGGATTGCAAGGCCTAAAATCTCGGGATTTTCGGGATCCCGGGATTGCCTTCACTGCAAAAAAATTTCACCAAAAAGTTATATGATACTATCTAAGAAAAACCTGAATGTAATTTAAAAAATTTTGAAATACAAACGTTTCTCAAAATATCTGTACAAAATAACACAATGTGAGAAACACATGATACTTCCTTAGAAATACTGAAATGTGATTTTAATAATACAAAAATAAAAATATTTTGTAACTATCTGTACACAATATGACGTGAAAAATGTAAAAATATAAACCTTTTTTAAACTAAACTTACAAAATATTACGAAATACTAACTTAAAAAAAATTAAATGTGACCTTAAAAATTAAAAAAAAAAATTAAACAAGCTGTACAAAATATCACAAAATTCGTACATAGAATTACTAAAATTATTATACTATTTTAACTTTTTTTTTAAATATTTTTATGACGTTACGAATGATCTCATTTAATTAATTTTATGTTTAAGAATTAATCTTCGTTTTTCAGAAATAAACAATAAATATTATTCAAACATTTAATCGAAACTGTGTTTTTTAGTTTTTTAAAATCTTCTGCATTGTTTTGTGTTGTAAAAAAAGGCAAAACTACCTTGGAACTTTATATTACGTCTTCCAAAAAATTAATTTTCTAAGGTTTGTCAATCCCGGGTTTAGTTCCGGGATCCCGGGATTGTCGAAACGTCCCGAAATTGGATGCCCTAATCGGCATCGGTTAAAATTCAACAACCGGCATCGGTATCGGTTTATAAAATGCAATCAACATCGACATCGCCATAGGTGCAAAAATCAGAAATCGGTCGAGCACTAGAGATGATACAATATTGAAATGCAACCCTCAGACTGAACATGTCCCTTACTATCGAGGTATAGAAAGGCCTTTTCAAGTATAGAGAACCTTAAAAAAATAAGACTTTTCAGAACTGCCGACAACGGGACAGTCAATTCGTAACCGTAATGGGTTAAAATAAGATTTTTGCAACATAATTTCTAGATATATTTATTATTTCCACACTTTAACACTAATTTAAAAATAAAAATTGTTATGACGAAATTTGCAAGATATTTACGAATCTGTAAATTTGTAAAAAGAAAAGGCATGAATATAGAAGGAATAAAAATGGGACGCAAACATTGAATATTATACAATCTTAAAATGAAACGAAGCCAAACTTAGAAACCATGTGAAAAGACATAAGAACAAAAAGCTTTCAATATAAAAACCGCAGATATTTTTAATTATTAAAAAAAAAAGCAAACAACTTGAGGTTAAGCAACTTGTTTAAACCGGGAAACCCTTCGAAAGCCAGAATGTTGAGAACAACTTAAAGAAATGCTAAAGCAGCACATGTCTGCTGCGTACGTTAACGTATTGTTATTAAAACGAATGCACAAACATTATATGTTTGCAACTACATATCATATATTAATCAAAATAACAGTGATTTAAGTATACGCTTAAAAATAAATTGGCTCTTTTTTAACTTTTTTAAATTAACAGTTTATTTAAAGATTTATTAAAGTTAGCCAATATGTTGTTATTGTAAGCAATTTATTGAAATAAATGATTAAAGGCGGAAAACTTGGCATGTAATTGTAAATGTTTTAACTTTGAGGCTCTTACCATTTTAATAACATAAACACTCAGTTACAACAACATTTGTCAGCTACTGTCTTTGCTGTGAAAAGTTGTTAAGTCGTGCTTTGCACTCACACCTCGCACGCATTCATTAACAAGTCGTAAAAATATAACAAGCGTTATGCGCACATGTGTGTAAATCAAGCTAGTTGCATGCGTTTAAAGTGTCTTACAACAACTTAGTTAGGTATTTTAAATAAAAGTGTACTAATAATAGTTTTCATAATAATAGAGCCCACACACTGTTTCTGACAATTAATAAATTTTATTTGTTTCCGCACAAAAGTTTGTAAATTTAAATTTGTAGTCACTTTACTAAGAAAGAAAAGGTTTCCACAACAAATTCTGTTGTATTATTTTACTTGTATTACAAAAGAATCAGAACACAAAATAAGATAGAATTCTTGAGAAACGCGAAAGAATATTTTTGGAGATATTTCATCTTAACAACACACTGCGATATCATTAAATAACTGCAAATATCATTGTCCAGAATTAAAATGTATAATGAATATTGTTTTTTAACGTATTATTTACGTAATATAATTCAAATATTTTCTGTTTTATAGTTTTTTTATAAATGTTTAAAATTGAATCTATTTCTTTTTTTTTTCAAACGTGCAATGTCACTTTTTTAAAGCCTTAGGAGCTATTAATTAATAAATTAATGTTTAAGGAGGTGTTAATTATTATTGTTTTTTTTTTCCTAAAATGTTTCGACTGATAAGCATAGTCGAAAAAATTAGTTTTATTTCACCAGCTAAAGGTGTGTGGTTTCAGCATACTGGAAATTAATTTCAGAGAGGTTATGCTGCTTTTCTCTAGAAATAAGTGCTGAAATTTAGCGAAGCTACTGCTGCTTTTAAAGTTTAACTGCCTTAAAGTAAAAAATTTCAGATAGGTTGAGCTGCTTTTCACTAACAAATAGGGCTGAAATTCAGCGAAGCTACTGCTGGTTTTACGATTTAGCTACCTTAAAGTAAGACAGTATTGGATGCTGGTTTGCAGCACATAAGGGCTTGTGTAATTTCAGCGAAACTGTCTTAAAGTTGTTGCAGCTTACTTTAACTTTTACTTTAACTTACTTTTACAGGTCCTGAAGGAGAACCCTGGACCACCTACGTCATGCACGGATGCGGGATGGTTTCAGGGCAATGTCAAGCTGCTGGCCTGTGACAAAGAAAGATCCGCTGAGCTATTTAAAGCGGCGATTGGAAAAGTTGGTGAGGTCTACCCAGGCGCTCGACTAAAAGCGGCAAATTTGGACGAAATTCCATCAAGACCAAGAGCCAGAGTCCGGGTTCCAGTCACTGAACCTAGTCATCTGAACCTGAGGAGATTCTGGAAATGCTGAAGGTCTTCAACCCAGCTATATCTACTCAAAACTCTAAGACAACAACACAACACAACACAACACAACACAACATAACATAACATAACATAACATAACATAACATAACATAACATAACATAACATAACATAACATAACATAACATAACATAACATAACATAACATAACATAACATAACATAACATAACATAACATAACATAACATAACATAACATAACATAACATAACATAACATAACATAACATAACATAAAATAACATAACATAACATAAAATAAATAACATAACATAACATAACATAACATAACATAACATAACATAACATAACATAACATAACATAACATAACATAACATAACATAACATAACATAACATAACATAACATAACATAACATAACATAACATAACATAACATAACATAACATAACATAACATAACATAACATAACATAACATAACATAACATAACATAACATAACATAACATAACATAACATAACATAACATAACATAACATAACATAACATAACATAACATAACATAACATAACATAACATAACATAACATAACATAACATAACATAACATAACATAACATAACATAACATAACATAACATAACATAACATAACATAACATAACATAACATAACATAACATAACATAACATAACATAACATAACATAACATAACATAACATAACATAACATAACATAACATAGCATAACATAACATAACATAACATAACATAACATAACATAACATAACATAACATAACATAACATAACATAACATAACATAACATAACATAACATAACATAACATAACATAACATAACATAACATAACATAACATAACATAACATAACATAACATAACATAACATAACATAACATAACATAACATAACATAACATAACATAACATAACATAACATAACATAACATAACATAACATAACATAACATAACATAACATAACATAACATAACATAACATAACATAACATAACATAACATAACATAACATAACATAACATAACATAACATAACATAACATAACATAACATAACATAACATAACATAACATAACATAACATAACATAACATAACATAACATAACATAACATAACATAACATAACATAACATAACATAACATAACATAACATAACATAACATAACATAACATAACATAACATAACATAACATAACATAACATAACATAACATAACCTAATGGTCTGCACCGATTCGAACGATAAACCAAGATCGGCTGTTATCTCCCTAATGCTCACACGACGATCAGCGAGGAAAATTTTCTTAACTTCTTCTCTGTTTTCGTCAGTGGTACTGATGAATAGACGATCGGAACGAGGCAAATCATTAACAACAGTACGGTCAACTTTTTGCCAATCGTACGCTTGTGTGCTTGCGCACATGATATTTTGAAACACAACTTTTGAAACGGAATCGGTTTTGTAAACGATATCGGTTTCAAATGGTGTCATGAAACAGAATCGGTTTTGTTCTTCTCGAAGTAAGAAAAAAATCGATCTCGAACATAAGCAAAACCGATAATTGAAACAGCTGTTTTTCTGGCGGACAGCAAATTTTTATTTCGTGGATTTTTGTGTTGTAATTAAGTTTGCATTTACCCATATATGCCATAATTTTCACGCTGATTTGTTAACCAATACCAGCTAAATAAGGAAGTGTTTGTTATGGTGCTTGATTCAACAAGTGGCTTGTCTTTTTTGAAACCCTTGACCAGTTCCAGGTGGTTCTTCATGAAATCAGTTACAATTGCAAAGTGTTTTCCCTTAATAAAAAAATGCAAAAATAATTAAAATCGTTCACTTCTCAAATTTTTCGTAACTTTTCGCGAAGCTAGCACACACACTTATCAGCAATTCTGACACCTGTCAGCTGCTCGTTTTAAAACCGACAACTAAATCGATAAATCGGTTTCTCTGACACCGAATACCGACACAAAATCAATTTCGAAAATGAAACCAGTTTCTACATCGATAATCTGTTTCTATGTTACCAAAATTAAATCTGTGTCGATTTCAAAAACGATTCTGACAATTGTCGGTTTCCACAACACCCCTGATTGTTCAACTAAATTCGACATTGCGAAATTCGCAGATCACAAAAAAAAAACTTGCTTAAAAAGCTGTCACGCACAAACTCCCGACAGATGCCAGGTGACAGATTGACCAAACTTTTAACCAAGCGCGTTTTGTTTAAATGGGAAATATCATACTTTTTGATCAGAAGGTATGTTTATTGCAAAAATATTATTAAAAACAGATTTTTGTTGATTTCTTTTATTGTTTTTTTTTACATTGCATAAAACAAACAATTTTTTAAAAATTACTTGACTGTGAAGAATGCCTTTAAAATAGCCTAAATACACATGTTTTAATGCTAATACGAAGTAAAACACATGTCAAACAGTATTATTAACTGACATACTATAAATCAGTTATTTTGTATGATAGTTTCATGCATAACTAAAAAATGCTTACTTACATTTTTTTTTTAATTAACAAAAAAATAATAATATAAATCACAGTTTCTTCCACAGCAAGATTAAGACAAGAGCTTAAATATAAAATTTTTTTAATTAATCTCAGCTTTACTATGCTATGCTTTTAGCTAGGTAAAACTTTTCACATTTGATATGGATAAAGTGTCAACAATAACAATGTGGTTGTTATTATTGCTACCTTATTAAAATCGCATGTGACGAATAATAGCTAGTCATTAATTTCAGCTTATATGTCGACAAGTCAAAACATTTCCATGCATACAAAATATTGCATTAAATTACATGAAGATCGAGCTGAGATACAAATAAAAATATTACTCGCGTCTACGTTTGGAGCTTAACATTTTCAATTTTTAATGAAATTTAAAACATTCTTCCAACTATTCAATTGATAACGTTATTAAGCGTCAACGCCGCCGGCTTTACGATCGATCGATCAGTGGACGGAATAAATTATATGATTGACAAATTATTACGTCGTCTTGATGTTTGTGAAATGAATTAGTATGTAGTAGCAACAGAAGCCGACAAAACTTCGATATCGATCAAATTGTTTGCCTTAATCTGATGAATGAGACTTATAATCAACATCGTTATCATCTTAGAAAGGGCGATATTTGTTGGTATTGAATAATAATACAATTTTTTTATTATAATACAATAACACAGTGCGACAGACCAAATGTATCGGAGAAACTGCTGCTTGTTTTTAGTACAGAAGCACTCCCAGAACACGACCGTAGAGGGTCTAAGTTTTTTTAATTGGTCAATTTATTCTGCAGATTGGGCCTGCATGATGAGAATGAAAATGAGAAAGACAACAAGCAAAGAAGCTTGTAAAGGATTCATTTGCCAATAAAAATGTTCGGAGGCATTCCCAATTCCCTCTGATCCACCACATTTCTCACATTTTTTTTTTGCCTTACAAACATTTAAAATTTTTTTTTTGTTACTTGTTTGTTTCAATATGTTTATTTTAAATAACAGTATTTAGTCATGATCTTTCCTGCATGTGCGTCTAAAGCCAATAAAGTGCCCAGATCTAAGTTGTATGTTCATATTAATATAAGTTTTTTTAGGCATTGTAACTAAAACTTTGTATTTTTATTTAATTTTTTTTTAACTAAGTGAAATTTGCTAAGGAACACGATGGAGGCACTTTCATGATGATCTCTACTAAAAAATTATACTCTCAGCCCCCAAACATGTTTAAGAAAACAAATATATGAGTACAGTGGTGGATCAGGAAGGTTTGGAAATACTTCTATATTATTATCCGTACTTTTTTATTGGGCAAATGAATCCTTTACAAGCTTTTTCATGTTTTTTTTTCCCATTTAGAAATATAATAAAATTTTGAAATCTGCCTGAAGAATGAATTGACCATTTAAAAAGAAATGAGACCCTCTTCTACAAAACGGAGTATGAGGTCATGTTCTGCGAGTGCCCAACTACCAGAAACAAGCAGTGGTATCTCCGATACAACAAAAAGTTTTGAATTGTCGAACAGTGTAATAATACAATTTTTTTATTTTTGTCAACTTAAACAAATAAATTTATTGTCACGAGTGGTTGTTTATATAAGTTTAGTGTGAAAAGCCTGAGAGACAGAGACTTGCTATCTTGTGATCATTAAATTATGACAAAGGAAAACAAACCAATATCTTTTTACTGCCAAAAAAATTCACTCCTAGGAATGACTTACAATTGGCAAGATGTCGATTGCCGTAATTTGAGAAATAGACGAGCAAAATAAATTATAGAAACAAACGTTGTTGCTTCATGAAATATTTGGCATTGCGATACGCAAAGAAAAAAAAAATAACTGGCCATTTCAGCCCTTGAAAGGACTTTGACCTAGCTTCTATTGATCAATTGTGTTGTGCGTGTTATTAAATTTTGATCACAAATGACCGAGAACTGGACCTACGTGTTTTATGCCGACTCCGAACGGCTTATGTTCTCAAGAAGCTTTACATGGCAATTTTTACTCTCTGAGGTTTGCCATTGTCTGCAGAGAGGTGACGACCGAACAGAAAAATTAATTCAATTGAAAAAACTTTTCTGTTTGCGCTGGAATTGAACCCGGGCTACCGCGGGTCTTTAGCTTAGGGGCCACGCACTATACCCACTAGGCTACGGTCGCCACTGTGTATACGCAAAGTGATTCTTAAAAAATATGTTTTTTGAGTAAGCTATTAAAGCGTCCAAAATATGCTTTTCGCACAAAGCTGCTATTATTTTCGCTTATTTTTCAGAATATTTTCATGCTTTCAACGTAAGGCATTTGACTTTATGAGACCTACAGAGTACCCTAATTGTGTTGTTATGTGAGTTGTGCTGTAATATTACTATATTTATTATTCACACAGAAAAAAAAAATTTCTTCAATTTGATGAATTGCAATTTTCAGACCACGATTCATAATATTGAAGATGAATTCATAATATTGCTGAAAAACATAATCAATATTACGAACCTTTGCATCCTTTTGATGAAAGCAGATAATTTCAAAAAAATAATCATGAATTTTTCAACAAAAATTTTTTGTTAGCTCTAACAGGAAAATTTTTTGTCAGAATAACAAAAATTTCGTACATTTAACGCATGTTTTGTTGCTAGAACAAAAATATTTTTACAAAAAAATACAAAAATACAAAATAGATTTTGTTATCTCAACAAAATTGATTTTGTTAAAATATTTTTAAAAATTTACAAAAAACTTTGAAGAGATAACAAAAGTTTTGTTAGAGCAACCCTAAGTTGGCTCAAAGATTAACAAAAAGCTATGTTAAACAAATGTGACGCTTTTTAACACCATCGGATATAAATTCAACAAAAATTTTTGTTCCGCTAACAAAGTGTATTTGGAGTTGTTCATTTAACAAATATTTTCGTTGATCTAGCACAAAAAAGTGTTTACAACATTTGTTTCAAATCCTAACAAATTCAACAAAATGTTCGTTAATTCAACAAAAACAGTTTCTATCGTAACAAAATTTTTGTAACCACAACAAAAATTTTTCTCAAATTAACACAAAAAGAATGTAATATAATAAAACTTTATAGTTAGCGTCGTTGAAAAAATGCCGCTTGTTATATCGTTTCCATCATTCGCCCGGAGAAAGTGTGTTTCTTAAAGTAATGGAAACATTTGTAGAAAGTTGTTTAAGTTGTGAGGAGTTAAAATGAGCTTTTAGTGAGATAACGGAGCAAAATCAATTGTTCACTGTTTTGCATGGTAAGTTTATTTATTATTAAAACTTGTAAGAATTCTTGTGCGAAATGCTTAATTTTTTTCGCTAGCATGTGAATGAAGTAGACGTGGAAGCTCTTAAATTTATCAAGCTGATCCATTTAGAAGAAATCTTTCGAGCAATACCTAACATACCCGTTGGTCAAAGAATTTTGTTTGAGAAGAAGTTGTTTAACTGGCAAAGAAATTTGGTAAGTTTTCATTGATTTTATTAGCATAACTAAATTATAATTTTTATTAATGGTTTTTTTGTATAACAAACTAGCTTTTCTATAAACACAGAAATAAACTCACAAAACATTTGAGAACTTAGCTTTACTTCTTCTTCATTTTAAATCTATTCATATTTTAACAACTAACAGTCATGACCAATGTTGTGCTAAAAACTGCTCCCAATATTTTAGAAATTTAAGCACCTTTAAAAAACATGTTAGAAAAATTTTCCCATTGGAAAGTGTCGCCGCCGTGTGGCAATTTATTCAAAATTATTTTTATAAGATAAAAACAAAATTTGATATCGCTTCTCCAAAAATTGCTCAAATTGAAAATGAAATTAACAAAATTACATAAATTTTTAATTGTAAGAACTTTTCGATCTTAAAAAGAGACAATAAAATTGTATATTTAATACAAAAAGCTTAAAATTCTTTCGATTAAACATTTTAATGGTTATGTATGTAGGAAATTCAAAATATAGCTGCATTATCTAATGTTATTTTTATATAAGCATACTAATATTTTGTAGTGTCATTATGTATTTGAAGGTAGCAGTCGTACTCATAGAAGTTGTAGTCACAAGTTAGTTGAAAAGAGAACGTTAAGAAGTTAAGTCAGAAAAGCGTCAAGTTAAAAGAAAAGAAATTGCCAAGACTATTGTATTTTTTCCTTATATATTTTTTTTTAATTAAACATAAATTCTTATCTACATTTAATGGCTAAAAATTGAACTTTTGAAATTATTAAAATTGAATTTAAGCAAAGTGACGATCTTTTATTTATTAGACTTGTTTGAATTCCCACATGTATAGGTTCCTAGGTAAGTAATTAGGCATATTCAGAGTTGCCAGTGTTTTGCCAGTATTTTGCAAGCTTTTTTGTTATATTAAAAAACAAATTTCAAAATTCTACAAAGCATTTTTGTAAAATTTTTATTTTTGTTCTCTTCAATTTAACAAAACTTTTTGTCAAATGTACTATGCGGCATAGAGTTGCCAGTATTTTTACCACATTAAGCCTGTGTTTTTCACTTTTTCGGGGTTTGTTGAAAATATCTCGAAAAGTACCGATGAATGTCTCGACTTTTCTGAATTTTCGAGAACGAAAAATCCGGAAAAGTCGAGACATTGCTCATTCGATCGGGCGGAAAATTGCATGGATCTGGCTACCGACTTGGTGGCTCTAGGATCGGTACTTTCGAAAAAGTGAAACCTCGAAAAAGTGAAAAACACAAGCTTAATGTGGTAAAAATACTGGCAACTCTATGGCGCATAGTACATTTGACAAAAAGTTTTGTTACATTGAAGAGAAGAAAAAAAAAATTTACAAAAATGCTTTGTAAAATTTCTCAATTTTTTTTGTCAATATAACAAAAATGCTTTGTTAAGATTACAAATTTTTTTTGTTAAAATAACAAAAATACTTTGTTATGGTTACAACATTATTTTTTAATATAACATAAATGCTTTGTTATGGTTACAAAACTTTTTTGTTAATGCAACAAAATTTTGCGTTTTAATAACAAAAGCCTTACGTTGCCCTAACAAAATTATTGTTTGCCTAACATAGTTTTTTGTTAAAACCTATGAAATTAATATTCATAAATTAACAAAAAATTACGTTGAATTGATTTTTTTTTTTGTAAAATTTCAATTTGTTAAAATTTTGTTAAAACAACAAAATATGTGGTTAGAAATACATAATTTTTTGTTATAATTTCATGATGTTAAAATAACAAAATCAGCTTTGTTGTCATAACAAAAAACTAGGTTGGATCAAAAATAACGAAATTTTTTGTTTGCTAACCTACTTTTTTGTTAATTTAACATACATTTTTTTTCGGAGCGGCGACCGTAGCCTAGTGGGTAGAGTGCGTGGCCCCTAAGCTAAATAACCGCAGTATCTCGAGTTCAATTCCAGCTCAGACAGAAAGTTTTTTCAATTGAATTAATTTTTCTGTTCGGTCGTCACCTCTCTGCAGACAATGGCAAACCTCAGAAAGTAAAATTGCCATGTAAAGCTTATTGAGACCAGAAGCCGTTCGGAGTCAGCATAACACGTAAGTCCAGTTCTCGGTCATTTGTGATCAAACATTTAATAACACGCACAACACAACTGATCAATAGAAGCTAGGTCAAAGTCCTTCCAAGGGCTGAAATGGCCAGTTTATTTATTTGATTTATTTAGATAATTTCTAAAAAAGACGTTCATAAATATTATGAATTGGCGTTCTTCAAAACTGAAAAAGATTCATTTATTATTAGCGATACCCGTCGTGTGTCGCTACGCCTAAAACAAACAAATTTATTGACTTTATACTGAGTTTAATTGTTATGCAACACTTAGTCCTTTGGCAATTCGATCTGACTATTCGACTGACGATTCGGGATCCAACCTTCTGCATTAGCTAGTACACTAACAAACCACCAGACAGCACTTAAAACCTTCAGTAATTCAACAGCGTCACTTTCACGTATTGAATCTTCAGAATGACCCATAGCTGCATAGTCAGATAGGGCAATAAATTTACTGCATGGTGTTGAGCACTATTTGAGCACTATTTGAGCACTATTTGATCAGTCGGAGCTCCAATCACATACATCTGGCGCCACATCCTTATTTGTCGTCGTCGTCGTCGTAGAAGCAATGAGACTGATACTACTGCACCTGCGAGAGTTGATGGCATGAGCGTCCGCAGGGGGGAGAAAGGGGGCAATAAACATTTTTTATATATCTTCATTAGGGTGGCCCTTATTTTAGAAATTGTTGAGCACGGAGCTTGAAGTTAACACAGAGGCAATGCAACTGAATGAGCATTAGGGCGTATCAAATCACAACTTTTTCGATTTTCACATTCTAAGGAGTCTCAAAAGTTGCATAGGGTGGTCAAGATCTCCAAAAAGGATGTCTTTGCCACCCGCAAGAACAAAGTTGTTTTTGAGAAAACGGTTAAAAAAATAACGATCTCAAAATGCTTTGTTTTTTTAAGAAAAACTACAGATGTCTTAAAGCAAAAGTAAATATAGACTTTCACTAACAATATCTTGTCAAACTAGATGCCACTCTGGATTTTATCCACAGCGTCCTGTGGGAAGGATATTCGAATCTAAAATGCACTCGAGATAGCAAAGAATTTAACTACTTTACCGCAAGATATGGAATCCCCAACCGCCAAAATTTAAAAAAAAAAATATTTTAAAATTAAAGTGCTTTTAATTACCTTTCCATCGGTATTTGAAACTTAACATTCGGTTAAGAAGTGATTGAGATATGAATTTTCAGCCTTAGAGAATATTTATGATATTTTTGATAAAACAAACAGAGACCATAAATTGACAAAGTTTTTAGAAGAGCAACATTTAACAAGAAAGATTACAGTGCTCCCAATTGATTGAGTAGTTTCTCCTTCTTTACGTGCAGGTAACAGTTTTCAGTGAAAATTAATGCTGTGGAACTCTATTACCCATAAAATTTCAAATAAAAAAAATATTCGAATGGGAAAACTTTTTTTAAGTGAAATGTTGCAGCATATGCAAAATGTTAAAAACAACCCAAAGTATGTAAATTTTATTCAATGCAAAGTTTGGAAAGAAAAAGAGGCTCTTTATGCAGATAGAATACTTATTTCATATTTTTTGTGTTTGGATGATTTTGATGTTAATAATGCTCTAGGTTCCAAAAGTAGACATCACAGCGTTTGCAGTATTTATTACAGTATTCCTTGCTTGCCTTACAAGTCCTCAAAGTTGGATGATATCTTCTTAGCAAGGCTGTTAATGGCTCACTTTTTGTGAGCGCGCTCACTTTTATCAAAAAAGTGAGCGGCTCATATTTTGAGCGGCTCACTTTTTGAGCGCGCTCACTTTTTTACAAAAATTGAGCGCGCTCACATTCTGAGCGGCTCACTTTTTGAGCGCGCTCACTTTTGAAAGTAAACAGTGTTGTGAGCATTAACGATTTATAGTCATTTTTACTATTTTTGGCACTAATTATGACGTGACGAAATTACGATTTTCAGCAAAACTAACGTTGCAGCATGCTCGACAAAAATTTTGAGATGCAGTTATTATGTAAAAATAATAAATAAAAAGGTAAAAGTTTTGTAAAAAAACAAAGACTGAGAACTTTTGTTTTCATTACCTCTATTAAAGTATTATATTTTATTTGGTTTACAAAGAATTTCATAAAAGCGAAATTAACAGCCTTGCTTCTTAGCATGCGTTCTTAAAACGAAGGATTTATAAAATTTTGGTTCAAATATGTGTTCTGAAGGCTTAATAAATATTTTAATAGACTTACAGCCCTATTCTGGTTGTTAGCTTAACAAGAAATAGTTAAGGAGCTCTTGTTAAGCTGATTGTTATGTTATGTAAATGTTGGTATTCTTAAAAATCATTAACAACATAAAAGCTTAAAAAGCTTTTAAAGTTCACCATGCACGGTGAAAATCGATATGCCTATTGAAAGAAGATATGCGCTATATAAACAGATGCTTCGAGTGCAACTTGTGACTTTGCAAGCACTTGAAAAACTTGTCACGACTACTGAAAGATTTCATTATCAACACTTAAAATAAGTAAAAAATTCTTCCATTTTTCAGTTGAATGTATTTAAACTTAATATTATATTATAATTTGTATTTTTTTATTGTTTTCACAACAATTTTCTATCGAAGCACATACATTTCATTCGTTGTTAAAACTCTTTCTGTTATTAACGAAATTGTAAGGAAAAGAGCTTTTAAATTTGCAGCAGAATACGAAACCTTAACAAATTGTTAATATTAACTATTTTGTTAATGTGGTGAGCTTAGTTAAGCTGCCAGAATAGGGCTGTTAGAAGTAGGGGACAACTTGGCACTAAACACAGCTTTAAATTTTGCTAAATCATTTTCAAATAATTTTTTATTGCACGCTATGTGCTCTTTCAAAACAAGAAGCAGGCGATATGTGTACTGAATTGCCAGAAAAATTAACAACATTAGAAACTAATTTGCACAATATTGAAATTAATAATGTAAATAGTGCCGTTGTCGAGATGTCTATTTTTAATGACTTGCCATCATTTCATGTAACAAATAATTAAACTGCTGATATAATGCACGATTTATTTGAAGGAATATGACACTATGATTTCGGTGAAGCTTTGCATTATTTTATTAAAAAAATTAAATGAATATTTCGAGCTGGACTTCTACGAGTTGTTTATTTCTCTTTGACACATTGCAGCACAACTCGAGCACATCACAGCACAATTTTTAAATTCTTAATAAAGATAAGTGTGCGATATATTAATTTCAAAAAGCAACAGTTTTTAATGCGTCACATATACAGTACCTTAAATAATTGTCAACCTATAATCATCATTTGACACGTTATAACCTAATAATTATGAAGCTAAATAATTATGGTAGCATTAAATTTATTGCTTGTTATAAATTTATTAGTTCTAGTAATAAATTATATTTGTATTAAAGGGTTAACACATTCCTTTGGGTAGTAAATACCCTTAATAAATATGATAATGTAACTAACTATCTTTTTAGATTGTTTATCGAAATTTATCAACACGCAAATTACACGATCAAATACCAATATAACAAGGCAGACGGCACACAATATATTTTTATTATATATTTCAAAAAACCTCCGTTCAGTCGTTCCAAAGGTTTGATAATTGCGTAATTATATAATTAATGCTAAAGGTTTCAAGGGTTTGATTAAATGAACATGAGAATTTAACTGGTTTTAGAAAGATTGATAAAAAAAACGTAGAGTGTAGAGTTAAAAATAATGAGGAGTTGAGATGCTGGATGAGGATTTGGATGAGATATAAAGAAGATAAGAAATGGAAAATATTTTTAATCACATTGGGAACTCTAAAGTTTCATCATCAAGGCCCTTGGATTAGATCAAAGTTTCATCTATGTAGAAAAAGCAATTATTTTCTCTTCCATCATTGCTCTTTGTGTCAATTATACATTTGTAATGGATTCCTTTTTTACACTTTAACCGCCTTAAAAATTATATTTATCTTTAACTCATATCTCGTACATTGAACTTAACTGCATGAATAAAATGTTGACATCAACATTAATCATCATAAAATTGTTTGTGGCTTTGGTCTTAAACTCCGTTTCATCATTTAATGCTGCAATGTTGTTCAAATGCATTTAAATTCCTCGGAGTAGGTAAGTATGTTTTATATTTCATCAAATTAAATAATGGACTGATTGCAAAAATTTTTCTAGTTAATTAAAAAGAATAAACTAGCGAAGGGCTTAAAAACTAGTGACGCAAGAATAAATGTATATGGAGATACTCGTATTGTTAGAGACTAAATTTAAATTCAATATCAATTAAGTTATGTTGGCGTACCCGATCACGATATTTTATTAAGTATTCTTATAATTTTATCTATCGATTATCGATCATCTACGTATCAAATCTGTTTAGAGCAAAGTTATTGTTTTTTCGTATCTGTTATGCACAGTGTAAAGTTCATTTTTATGCAGGCATAACATGTATCTTTCTAACCGTCATCAAGCAATCTTTAATTACTTGATGACGTCTGACTCCTAATTGTATCCAATATTGATGTAAATCAAAAAAGTAACCGAAGTCGGTAAGCGAATTTTGTTTTGTTTTTTTGAAGTGAAAACTTCTTTAGGCGCGTTGAACGATTTTGGTAGAGGGTAAATCTTTGGTTTCCGTCATCGTATTTTTCCGAGGAACTTTGTCATCAATACAGACATCAAAAATATTTGCATGTATTTGTGCATAAAAATATCAACAATTATCGTCTCTTGTTCTTAATCGGCCGCAAGCTCACAAAGAAATCACTTAGCAACTCCTGAAATTAATGCATATAATCTGTTTGTTAGTATATAAATACTTAAGTTAGGTTGCAATAAGATGTTTGCAACCAAAACTTATTATTAATTCGCTTTACATTGGTCTATATATGCTTTTAAAGTTTGGCAATTTCTTCAGTTGTTGTATTTGTCAACATTTTTGAAAAATTTGCTTCTACTTAAACAGCTGCTATGCATGGTGAGATTTAAAAATGGAGCGATCTTCTTTTTCTGCTGGAACTTAGTTTGCAAACAAGAAAAATAATGTATGAATTGAGTGTTTTAGCATTTTAATCTTTAAGTTGTGATAAAGGAATATGTTGAACATTCAAATAATTACATGCATGCTCTTATTTTATTATATATCATCAAACAAAGTTTGACAATTTTCACACTTGTATTTGTAAGTGGCTTTTTATTTTCACCACTGCGGCATTTTATTTTTAGAGTTGCCAACTATCATTGTTTTGTATACACGAGAGAGTACTGTTAAGACAGTGAAAAATACGTTTTAATTGTCAAACTTTGTGTCTGTGAAAAAGAGTACAGACAGTTGGTAAGACAGTTGGCAACAGCGTTGCCATATGGTCCGATATATCGGATATGTTACGATTTTAATACTTGAATCCGACGTTCCGATATTTGACCAAAATTCTTCAAAATGTTACGATTTCAGAAAAAGTAGATCCGGCGTCCGATTTTGCATATATTTTTGTAAACATATATACATAAAAAGAAAAAAATAGTATAATAAAATTGATAGCAACTTTAAAATAAAAAGATGCGATGACACTTCTGCATTTCCAATAACGGAATAATTTATTTTGAATTGTTGAGCTTACCGAATTCCTCAGCTAACGTTGAGCGAACTTTTAGTCAAATAAATATTAATAAAACTAAAGTTCGCAATAGATTAAAGTTAGATAAAATGGAAGGAACTCTGCATACAAAAGATTATCTGCGTATGAAATCTTTTAACTGTTTTAGTGTTGAAATTGATAAAGAATTGATAAACAACTTTAAGAAAGCAATGTATATATGACTTCGAAAAAATTATATTTTTTTACACATATTTTCTTCACTAAAATTTAATTTTTTTGTAGTTTTTGCTGGCTTAAAAAAATAAAATTTTTTCGTTAATTTACTTGATGCAAAATCTTTACATTTATAGAGTAAAAATTGAAAAATTATGTATAATAGCTCTATGCATTTAATTTTTACCGATTTAAGAGATCTACATTAAGCAAAACTGTGTTGCAAATGTATTTTTAATTTGATTTTTACTTTTTGTTTGTGTGTTCAAAAATATTTTCAAAATATAATTTATTATAATATATTTTCTATATTTATAATCATTATTGAATTGACTTTTGAAAAAAATGTGATTTATTTAAATAAATAAACCTAATTATACGTCATACGTCTAATAAAATGCAATATTTTATTTGTCTTTTTTGTTGTAAAATGCGACTGAAAATATCTTAGTTCTTGTTTTCAGAGTTTCACAAATCCGACGAGAAATCCGACGAGCAGAGTGCAAAAGTTACGCTGTAAAATTTTTTTTCATGGCAACACTGGTTGGCAAGACAGTAGACAAAATAGTAAAAAATTTCTTTTTTATGAAGAAAATTTTTGTTAAAACTACGAGTACGCCAAAGTATTGCAAATTTTCCTTTAATTCTATTAAATTTTCACGTATTTTGTCACTTGATATGCTAAATATCATTCTACTTTCCTAGCTACTGTCCCGCCAACTGCCTACAAAAAACTTAAGACTGTAGAGCAGACAGTAGTAAAAGTTAGCGTGTGTGGGTAAAAATTTGTGAATGTGTTGTGACTGTCTTAACAGTACTGTCTAGTGTAACCTCCGTGTAAAGGGTAAGTGTCAAAAGGAAACTTTTCAGTCGTGGTAGGATAGAAAATATCAGGTTGAATAAAATTTGTGTGTGTTGAAATAAATTTGCCTTTTTTGCTGTGTCAAATGGACGATGAAATTTTGACAATTGCAAATTTTGACGTTACACATTTCGATCGTGTCTTAGCGCAAATATTTTATTTAATTTGAATTTTATTCACTTTGCGACATATTTCATTCGAGTGCTTGTACTTGCAACTTATTTCGTAAACTTGTAATATTGTAAATTTGAAAAACTTAAAAAATAACAAAATAATAAAAAAATAACGAAAGTGCTTGAGTTTGTGTGTGCGTGTGTGTGGGCCAACGATCTCCCGGTGCATCAGCAAGTGCAGCAAAGTTAAATTGGCTTTCTGTGCAGGCGAACGTCCTCCAAGTGCCACCACCACCAAGTGCAGTGCAAAATTTATTGCTAGCCAACATCCTCCAAGTGCCATCACAAGCAGCACCAGCAAGTGCAGCACAATTCAATTGACTGGTCAACTCTCCAATATTTCTGAAGCACCATTTCAGCATGTCTCAAGCGCAGAGGCAAATTTCTGCCATTACACTCCGGCGTGCATTGAATAAATTGAAAGCGGAGAATTTGCGCTTCATTTGCTTGTGCTGTTGCTGGTGGCACTTGTTGGCACATGTTGGCTAGCAAGAAATTTGCGCTGCACTTGCTTGTGCTGTTGCTCGTGGCACTTGGAGGATATTAGCTAGCTACAAATTTTGCACTGCACGTGCTTGTGCTGCTGGTGGTGGTACTTGGAGGACGTTAACCAGCAAAGAAAGCCAATTTAACTTTGCTGCACTTGGTGATGCACCCGGATACGTTGGCCCACGCACACACAAACTCAAGCGCTTTCGTTATTTTTTTGAAGTGAAAACTTCTTTAGGCGCGTTGAACGATTTTGGTAGAGGGTAAATCTTTGGTTTGCGTTATCGTCATCGTCATTTTGCGAGTAACTCTCTTCATCAATACAGACAGCGAGTAGTTTTTTAAATGACGCTCTTGGATCTTGACTACAAGGCGCTCAGCAAATGTAGCAAGCAATCATCAATAAGTTCCTCTGCTGACACATCGTTTTTTTCCCTCCCTTTGCTCCGCTGCGAAACTTTGAATGATTCTGTTTTTCAATGTATATGTAGAGATGCTTTAGGTTAAAATAAAATTAATTTAAAATTTTTGATATTTGGTTTTTGTTTGACTGGCCGTGAAGTCTTTTTGATGCCACCACTCATAGTACAACTAGATAAGGTAGTGTTAGGGCTGAATGTGTTCGCTTTCTTAGTGACCATAGCTGTCAAACTCAGCCATTTTGGTATTTTGGCCAATTTTTGCTTTCATATTGCATTCTCATTGGCTGCAGATTTTGTGTGAAATGTCAACTTCGTTTTGACAGTTTCGGTCACCGGCTCTCCGCCCTAATACTACCTTGTCTAATTTTGCCATTCCACCACTTGAGATTTTGCTACCAGGCAAACAAAAAACATAGTACATAGAAAGTAAAATGCGGTTTATTTTCTGACACCGATTCGTTCATCCCCTCTAACGTTGCGCAACCGCTGTAAACCTTTCCATTCTCACTGCGTTGTTGATGTGGATTGGAAACGTTATTGTTGTTGTACAGTTAGCTGGACTTTTTTTAGACTTTTTTTGTAGCTGCAGTCGGCATATGACAACTGATTTATTTTAGATAAGAGCAGGCAAACAGAAAATATAGCAGGCAAAGTGCTGTATATTTTCCGCCGCCAATTTGGTTCATCCCCTCTAACGCTGCGCAACGCTGCGTTCTTGTTGTAGACTTGCTTGGTAGTTATTGTTGTACAGTAAGCTTTAATTGTTTGTAGATGTTTATTTGTAGCTACAGTCAGCATATAACATCTAACTATTTTAGAAAACAGTTTATACATATGAATTAAAGAGTATATATAATATTGGTAAAATTATTTGTTTTTAGTAAAAGTGTTACCGTATTGGAAATATATATTCAATATATATGAACAATTTAGCTCATTGAGGAAATTTAAAGAGTATTTATGTATATTTATATAATAACAATTACGTAATAAACCAGCAAAATAATTAATATTTTCAGTAGTAATTGGATAACTAAAGTCTGCTTATCCTAAGCATTCTATTTTTTAAACGGTTTGGCATCAATTTCTTATATGAATTATGTATAATTTATATGCTATAGATATTTCTTAATTTTAGCATATTCTATTTTTAATACACAACTCAATATAGATATGGTGAACATGTATATTGTGTTAGTGTTATGATATAAATAGATATAAATAAGCTTTAATTTTTTATATTAATTCAATAATGAAATAATTTAAATAAATTACTTTAATTATATGAATTTTTGATATGGTAACACTTTTGCTTAAAAGAAATGGTTTCAGTAATATATAAAAAATTTAATAAATTGCTATAAGTTCTTAACAAAAATAATTCTAATTTCATATGCCGACTGTAGCTACACAATTAGAATTCACAACGTCTACAAAAAATTTCCAGCTAACTGCGCCAACAACAATTACCAAGGAAATCTACAAACAAGGACGCACAGAGAAGAACAAGATCATAGCGGAACTTTCAGAACTTTTTGATTTTCATCCTACATGTAGGACGGGCTGCAGTATGAGCTTTCGCACTTCCTACATGTCCGTCCGACGTGTCAAATCCATCCTACATGTCGGATAGTCCGAAACCCATTAGCATGAAAATTCTTATATAGCAGTAAGGCGGTCCGTGGCAGGACAACGTCTTCCAGGGAATACTAATATTTATATATAGGTTTTCGCTTCGGTCGGCAGTCCTCTCACTGCTATACTTTTTTAACTATTTTATGTTTGTATTTTTTTTTATACAGTGATAAAAAATCAGATAACTTACATTGTCTTGCTTTATAAGAAATTATTTTCAAATATTGAAATGTTTTCGGTATGTTCTGTCTCTCAACTCGTTTGTAACTACTAATTTTACACTTTAATACTGTCTCGGTACAGGAACACCGGTAATTACAAGCTGTGTAAAAAAAAGACTGATAGTTTTAGATAAGAGTTGACAGTACAGACAAGTGAAATTAACATTCTAACAAAGGCTTTGACTAAAATTTATATCGAACAAAATTGATTAGAAGTTGTTTTCTCAAAACTGATAACTTAATTAAGTTATTTTCACATTTTCCCAGTAAGAATTTTCCACAACAATACAAACGAAGATAATTTTACATCTTTAGTCAGTTAAATGCTACATATTTCCGAACGACAAAAACGCTATAGCAACAACTAATTAATCATAATAATGTATCTATAGTAATAAAACTAATTTTCTGTTTGTTTGTTTGTTTGGCCTTTATACAAATCTAAACGGCTCAACAGATTTCGCTCAAACTAGGTACACATATTAAGTTTATCCCAACTTAAAAAGTTACATACTTAGTTTTTGCAACGCCCCCTCTGTAATTTTTCAACTAACGGTAACTTTGTTATTATAAAACTTTTTACAATCGGAGATTTTTGCGTATTTAATTTTAAAATTTTTTTGTTATTTTGACATCAAAAACACTCACATATCTTCAAAATTGGAGAAATTTTCAGTACAACGACTTTTTCATAAAACATAGTTACCTAAGAATGAAAAAAAAAACGACATGAAAATCAAAGTTTGGTCTTTCGATGCAAATATCTCCGCTGCCCATTAATATATTTCATTCAAATTTTTTTTGTTCAAAAGTTCAATAAAATCACTTCACAAAAATGTACCGTTATGTCAGTGCATATATGTTTTATGATTATGTCAAAAAAGGTCTAATATATTGACTTTTTACTCAAAAAATTACTCAAAAATTGTTGTTGTTGTAAAAATGAAATCAATTAAAAATAGCAAATAAAAAAAAGTCAAGTCTCAAAAATAATTTATGTGAAAAAACTACCCCAATATCTCTTTACAATCAAAAGTTATGGCTAAAAATCTATTTTTTCATACCAGACTATTAATAAAACTTAGTTTTGTGTTAAAATTCTCTATATAGTTTGAACGTCCTCATTTATCTCTAAGAATGCAGTTGTGTGTCTAACGTAATTACGAACATTTTGGACTATATAAAATCTTCTTTATAGTAAATCTACTTATTTTTGTAACTTCAAGTTCAAAAAAGTTCAATATGTTTTTTAATATAAATCTTTGCTTGGACGTTAAAATGCCCATATTTCAAGGACGCATTGAGTCCCACCATAATTTTTATTTTGTTGAAAAGGTAATTGTGCTTGCTTTAAGATTAAGTAAATATAAAAATTCTTTTTAATTTTTATTTATGTTTTTCGTACCCCTTCTTTGAATCCAATGAGCTCACCGCAAGAGATGAGCAACAACAACAACAAAAATTTTCCTAAACTTTTTTGGATTAATGTTCGTTCAATTACTTTTCTAACGGTAGCTTACAAATAAAATTCAACATGTTTTTTATTATTCCAGATTTTAAAAAACATTTAATCGAGAAGTGTATGTTAAAATGTTTATATAAATGACTCTCGAGTAACACCGGGTATGTCAGCTAGTTAACTATAAAATTAAGAACGTAGTATTTTCAGTTCTGATTTGACTTTTAAGATAATTTAAAAATAATGAAAATAAATTTATAGCACAAGGCTAGCAATACTTAGCGAAGAAAGAAAAATCAAGAAATAAAAAAAAAGTGTTTAGAAAAGAGTTAATATTAAGAAAAACATTTATCTCCACTGAAACTTAGTTTAAGCACGCTAAATATTAAATTAGAAAATCTTTTCATTCACGTTTAGTGGTTTGCTGACAAAATTAATGATACTTTCAGTCATATCTATTAATCGGTTGAGCGGTTTGAAGACAGATCTTTCAAGTTTTGCGCAATGTTAAAAAAGGAGGAGTAGTTTCTCTAAAAGATAAAAAAAATTTCTCAAAAATTATATCTCATTAATAAAAAGAACAGAATTCCCCACCAAACCGTCAAATACAAAAGGTATGAAAAATAATTTGACGATAAAAATAATCACATTGCATTATTATGACTATTTTCAGTGGGCCTTAGAAAATCCAATATTATGAATATACGAATGAGTCAGGTATTTGTTAAGAAACATCTTGCAAACACTTAAAACAAATCAACAGAGCCTAACTAATTTAACTAACAACAACGGAACATACATTTGCATACATTTAATGAGATTTTTTAATGAGATTTAATGAGATTAGAACGATTGCTATTGATATTTTTAACAATATGTAACCAGGTCGGGATGAGCTCTTGTAATTCGGCCAATCAATTTGATTTCTCTTTGCGCCACAATTTTAGCAGAATGGATGTCCACGATACTTTTCGTGGTTATCGGATTTTGATCCGATTCGGTCGAAAGACCATGTATAATAACTTGTATAATTCTTTTAAACATAGTAATGTGACGCTAGAGAGCTAGAGATTCCATTTTTTGATAACATTTTTTTTCATGATCATAAAGATAAAAATCACCTCAAACCAATTACACGGTGCGACAGTCCAAAATACCTGGGAAGTGTTACGATTTTTATTGTAGGTCTTGTTGAGTATAACAAGACTGCATGCCCGAAATTCGCCAAACACCCCCAAAATCTTGACTTACCGTTAAAAAACCGGTTTTAGTACCTTTGCGCACTTATAAGGCTATAACTTAGCCTATGTTGCACCGATTTTCAATTTCTTACCGGATTCCGAGACTTAGACTTTTCCAATGCTATACATATTGTTTATAAATACTTGATAAATCTATGTGTATTTGTCCGGCAAACTCAATTTTTTAATATTTTCCAACTTTTATGATTTTTGTACACACTATTTTATAAAGACACCATACTTTCTGTTAATGTACTAAGCAAACACGTTTATTAACAATTACGACGCAACTTAGTTTTTAAAAATCGGCTAGTAATTGACTGAGTTATTGATGGAAACAAAATTTTTGCAAAAATGCCTGCACAACGTTTTTCGTGTTCTTTTGCAAATTTTTTATAGGAGCACAGATAATATGACATCTTTTTATTAGATTTTTTGCACATTTAATATTAGTTCCACACTATTTTTTATTAAATAGTAAATTTTTTTATATGAAATGGTTTTCAAAGTGATAAAGCTGTGAGAGAAAAAAACGTCAAAAGAAACAAAATTACATATTCCTGACATAAATTAAGCTCTCATTGCATATTGTGGTTGCAATTCTAACTCGTTCTCATTTATTTTTAAATGCAGAACTTAAGAGATGCATTTAGTTTTTGTAGACTTTTTCTCTCGCGAATCATCAAACAGCAGGTTTTCATTCTTTTCATTCTCTTAGGTTAAGTTTTAAAAAAATCGGAGCATTCCAAAAAACAAAAAGAAGTGGAAGAAGTAAAAACTACAACAATATACAAGGAGAGCTTGTCTTATGTAAAAAATGGTTTGTTTTTTTATTTGACGTTTTGTTTTCCACGTCTTTATAACTTTGAAATATTGTATATAAAAACTTAGGGCAGTTCAGCGATGAGCAAGGAGAACATTTTCACCAAGAAATGGCAGCAATAGAAAAACATTTTGAAGGAAAAAATAAAATTAAAATGATTTCGGAGTATTGCTGGTCATTACAACGCGAAACTAAACTAAACGAGTTGTCATGCTGAAAATGGATTTTTTAAAAAAAAAATTGATTTTCATGAAAAATGAATAACTTTGTCAATTATTGACCGATTTTTAAAAACTAAATTGCCTTTCAATTTAAATAAATATTATTTATGAATCCATACAGGTCTAGTGTATCCGTTATATAATTTAGTATATAGAAAAATCGTCAAAGTTGAAAAAGCCAAAAAAATTGAAAAAAAAGTTGTATTTACAGAATAAATACACACAGCTTTCTCAAGTTGTCTTAAGCAGTATACATATCGTTGAAAAGGTTTAGAATCGTCTTCCAGGATCCGGTTAAATTTTTAAAGTCTGTTGACATTCAGGCAAGTTATAGGCTAATAAGTGGGCAAAGGTAGGCAAAATCGGTTTTTTACCGTTACTCCAGATTTTGGGGGTGTCCGACAAATTCCAAGTACAGAACTCGACAAGACCTGCCAGAAAAATAGCATTATCTCCTAGGTATTTCAACTTCGTTCCATTTTGACGCACTGTGTAAATTTTTAATTGATATTTTTTCGATCAGAAATAAATGTTATTTTTTGACAGTTATTGCTTTCGATCAGAACTAAAAGTTCTTTTTGACCGTTATTTTTTCGATCAGAAATAAAAGCTATTTCCTGGTCGTTATTTTTTCATTCCGAGATAAAATTTATTTTTTGATCGCTATTTTTTCGATTAGAAATAATTTAGTGTTTCGTTTCAATTTTTTTATGATTTTTTACAGTTAAATGATGATTTCAATTTATCACAAATACGCCACATCGTGAATACCCCTAATATGATTTATGCTACTTCCGTATTAAAACCATGCGTTTTTGTTGTGTAGCGGTACGTTTTTTTAAAAATAACGGACACGAAGCAATATATACGAATTTAAAATTAACACTGTCCTAATCAGATCCGTAAAAAGCCAAGTTCGGCCCCGGGGGTTACAACATAGGGCCCCCTGAAACAGTTAAAAAAATGCAATAAGAAAAGTATAAACCAGTGCAAGCTATAGCAAGATCTATGCGAAATTATTATTTAGTTCTTTGTCATTATATATAATATATATCTATATATAGTACATAGTGATCTTTAAGTCATGCGCCATGAAAAGTTAAACATATCCTTTTATCGCTGTGGTCGTTATTAGTTGTCTCTACCTAACGACTCTAACTTCAAACTCGAATTTTTTTGTATAACACTCCGAATAACAAAAATGTACTGATGATTCGCATTATTATGACTTCCTTTTTATTTTTTTTTTAATTCTGTTTATTCATTGTAAAAACCCGAATTTTGAGTTTCATAAAATTATTGATATTTAAAATTCTGCGCAAATTTAATATTTTTATATATTTGGTGATATAGTCCATGAAATTTTTTAAGTGTTGAATTTTTTACATTTATTGGGATTTTTTTTTTTTTGTGAACAAAAAATTTACACTTGCTTTTTACACTGAAGAGAATTTAAACATACGTCAAAACGACAAAAGGATTTCTTTTTACAAATAGTTTCAAATTTAGACTAACATCAGTTGAAAGTAAATTATCATCATTAAAAAATTTAACTGATCATAATTATGAATATCTTCATTACTTTTAAAGGATTTAGGAACATCCAGAATATTATTGGACATCTTCAAATAAGTGAACAAAACAACCTAACTTGTATTATATCGACATTAAATTTATTTAAAAATTTTCCAAATTTGACACGAGATTCGATCATTATAGCTAATAATAATTCACAAATTTTCGTATCAATCAAAATGGCACAAGAACACATTTTACTTTGTAAACACTTCTGAGGGCTGTTGACTTAGTTTTAAGATATTAGTATTCTATTCAGATATTCTTCCATTTACTGCGAAATATCGTAAAAACTAGGCATTTCTCAATAAAAAATAACACACTTATTATTCTATGTAGGCATAACTATTAAAATAAATTACCGAATCCAATTAAAATCATTGCAATATTTTATGCATGATTAGTGGAAATATCTTGGATCCATCAACTTTTCCAGTTTGCGGTTTGAGTAAAACCTGCCCGTGTCGAAAATTTTGTTCATCAACAGTTGATAAATAAAAAAAAAATTATTGTATATTAATGCAAAAAAATATGAATTTTAAGGAATCCGTTCAGTCCACCGAATGGCATATTTTACAAAAAAGAAACGAATTTACAATAATAATATTATATTCAAATATAATGAAGTAAAATTCATATGTCTTAAGACTTAAAACGAAACGAAAACAAAACGAATGCAGTTAATGACGATCCTCGATTCTTGCCTCATTTTATGTAATATTTTTGAATTTAAATACAAAGAGGTTCAAGTCAGAAGACGACGCACAGTGTCGCGAGTGCGGCCAAAATTTCCAAAATGCAACATTTAAAATGAGTCAATCTTTAAATGCAGTTTGATTATAAATACCCTAACTAAGGGCTCAAAATTTTGTGGGGATAGAATAGTATTTTTAAAAGTTATGGGGTTCGTACTTTGTAAATAGCTCTATAATGTTTTATGAAAATGTCAAATTTCACCTTACACATTAATGACTGAAATTTTAGTTATGGAAGTTTTTTTACAAAACTTTTTTTCAGTGAACACCCAATTGAAAATTCGCGATCTTTATGGCTACACTCAGGGAAAAATACTCTTATCTGAGTACTTTTCCAGGTTACTTTTACCTGAGGAATTTAGTTAGGAGAGTCAACCACATCGTATTAACCTGATCCACGTTACTTTCACCTGACGTATTTGGTTTACAAAAATACATGTAGAAGCGAGAAAACATGGTGGCTTACAGCGGAAAAAAATAAACCTGCCATCAAATTCTGCTCTAGTGATGCAGACTTTATAGCAAAGGGCTCAAGACTTTGTCTTTAAGATTTCGATTTTATTTAATTCTGTGGTCATGTGGTCCATGCTGAGGGTGGGGGGGGGTGGGTTTAAAAAGGGATTTTTTTTACATAATTTTGTTTTTCGTGATGTGGTTGTTAAAGAATTCCAAAACTTTTATGTAGGTGATTGAGGTAAAAACATTTAAACCTAGCATTTGGTTAATTAAACCTGATTCAAATCGATTTTACCACAAATACTGGTTAAAATTCGGTTAAGATAACCACATTTGTCAGTTTAATTAAACCACAAAAACAGGTTAAATTGACCTGAATGGCTTGTGGTAATCTTAACCTGGCGATCCATGTTGGCAAATTTTAACCTGAAATTTAGTTAAAATTTGGTTAAATTAACCGGATTTTTTTCTGGGTGTATTGGCTTTACATAAAAAACAACAAAAGAAGCCAAATTGGCCTTTGTAGTCTAGTGGAGAGTGTACTAGACTATCAACCCAGAGGTCCCTGGTTCGAATCCGTGCTCCGGCATGGTTCTTTTAATTTTCTTTATTCTTTCCTACATTAAAGAATTATGGACCAACTAAGGGCTGGAAATGCTTGCCGAGGTTAAGACATAACACTAGCCTGGGTTTAAAACAATTCGAATTGTCTTTCATGGCTGTTTCGCCTAATCAATAATTCACGTATGGTTCCAATCAATTCCTATAAATAATCTATCCTTTGCTTTCAGGTCAAAGACCAAACCTTGCGCAGGCCTTGGTTCTTTGATCTTTAAAAAAAAAAATTGAGGCACACCTAAAAAAATCAGGCATCACCATATCAGACAAGAACGAAATACTCACACGACATTTGAATTCCATGTCCTTTTTGGTGTACCTATATATTTTTTATTGAATATAAATAAACTGGCATAGAGTTTTTTTATTTACATCTTATTAGGAATAATTTATGTTTATTGAATTGAAGTGTGATAATTATCCACAAAAAATGTCCCCAAACTGAATTTTGTGTTTCTTTAGATATATCTTTTAAATGCAAAGTGGAATATTTTTGTGAAATATAAAAATTGTAAGTGGAATATTTTAGCATATTTTTTTACAATATAGCATATTTCTTACAAATTATTCTGGTCACACTGTCGCTGACAGTTCTGGGCATAGCATATACAAACAAAAAGTGAAGATCCTCTTTTAAGAGACGAGTTTTTGTTTGTGGCTTCCTTTGTGCCCATTTTATTTCAGTGATGGAAAATTTTTGTGGGGAAAATGATAAAGCGTCTTCTTCACATTTTTGTCGCTCGATTAGACTTGTGCAAAAAAAAAAGAAGAGCCCAGAACTAATAAAAAGGGAGCAAGGAAAAATTTTAAATTAAATTAAAAATTTAGTCCCATATTTTTATGATAATTGGGACACACAAAAAACTTGTCATTTTACAATATTTTTGGCAATGATAGATGGTGCAGTGTTTAATGTTTTATCGCGCAATAACGTCAATTTCAATTTTTTGCCTAAAAATCTCTCAAACTGTCTTAAAAATAAAGAAAAACAACTATTGTTTTAAAATTAATACTTTATTTATACAAATATTTGCAAAAAAAGTTTTTACAGTTTAAAAGATTAACATATTTCAGGGAATATAACATTGCTTTTAATATAGTAATTCATGATTAGTGTAGTTTAACAACTCACCAAAAAGCTCTTAAACTTTTATTTTAATTATTATCACTTTTTATAACAGTTTTAGTCATTTACAAATTTATTAAAAATATTGCAAAATACAAACTGCAGCCAAATTCAAAATCACGCTGTTGCAACTAAAAATTAAAAATATCTGTTGATTGATTTACTCTCTAATTGAAAAGCTAGAGTTGTTTAGAATGTTTATGAGTCATTTATAAGAATTCCGACTTAATTTTTTCTCTTTGAGTTTTTTTTTTCTATAGCAATTCCTAAATGTTGCAGATCTACAAAACGGCGCGATATAGGGTTAAAAAAAGCTCATCTTTATGCCCTTTCTGCAAACCAAGCCAATAAAAATTATTTTGGTACTTTTTCTTGAAAGAAAAGTCTCAGAAAATTTGTTCAAGTATGGCTTATCTACATTCCATGCCAAAATTAAATTCTTCGAATGCTTACTTCATATAGGACAATCCCAAGACAATCGAGAGCAAAAAGAAATAATATCAGCAGCAAAACACAACAACCAAACTGAGTTAAAAACGAAATGGGATGGATAACTGATAAAATAAAAACTTTGAACTAGGAAAGGCTAGTTTTTGGAGTAACTTAATTAAAAAAAAAAATTGATATGGTACAACAAATGACAGTAACACGGCGAGAACATTTTTTGAGAACATCGAAAAATCTACAAAAATATTGGTGTTGATGTAAACTTGTGCGCAAATTTTCTATTTTTATAAGCATACTTTCTAGTGGTCATAACAATAATATTAGCACTTCTGAGAAGCTGCTAGGAGAGAAATTTATGATGTTTGTAAGATACCAGTAGTAAATGGACACATGATGTAACCAATTATTTCTTACATACAATGTAGTTGCGAGGCCTACAACGCCTGTATAAAATTCCGAATTAAATTTGTTCGGGCATGGCCGCTAAAACACTGATGACATCTACCTTACATAGTAAGCGATGGTGGGAGTAGGTATGCACAAGATAGGAGAGAACACAAAAATGAACGAAAATTCTCTCTAAGCAAAAAACACAACGAAAGTAACAAAAACAAGCAAATGACGCCATGAATTATTTTCACAATAACTTCTACAATTTAATGAATGGATTTATTACCTTTTTCCTTGCATTTCAGAATTAATGTTTGACACTTAGTTATTTTATATATAAAACTTTGTTCTGGCTCAAACAGAAAGTTTTATAATTTTCACAAACACACTTCACTGCCAAACTTCCTGTTAGAAAACACGATGCAGCTACATAGACGAATAAAGTCAAACTGTTGTTTGTACAATAAAAAGAAACTACCCGCTAGTAAAAATTTGTCGGTCATGACATTGTAATGCAGAACTGCAAGCGGGGTGTGACAAAACCCTGTTTGCGTTGTGCAAACGATAGTTTATTTTTGTTGTTCAAACAGCAGTTTGATTTTATTCATCTGCGTAGCAACATCGTATTTTCTAACAGCAAGTTTTGCAGTGAAGTAGTGTATTTGTAAAAATTATTAATCTTTATGTTTAAACCAGAACATAGCTTTATTTATAACATGCTAAGTGTAATCAAACGTTAATTCTGCAATGCCAGGTGAAAGGTAATAAATTCGTTTATTCAATTGTAAAATTTATTGTGAAAATAATTTGTGGCGTCATTTGCTTTTTTCGGTGAGTTCTCTTTCGTTTTTGTTAATTTTTTTGGCGAAGAGAGAATTTTCGTTCATCTTTTTTTTTGTTGTCTCCCATTTTGTGCGCCATTTTTTTATTTTCTGTCTTAAGCATACCTACTCCCATCGTCGCTTACGGTGTAAGCTAGATGTCATCAGCTAGATGTTTTAGCGGCCATGTCTGAACAAATGTAATTGCGAATTGTACACAATCTTCGGAGGCTTCGCCGCTACTTTGAAGAAATAACTGGTTACGTCATGCGTCCATTTACCACTGGGTATCGATCTTAACAAAAACAAGATTTTGTTGAATTCCACTTACAGTTCAGCATTACAATGTCATCACCGACAAATTTTACAAGTGGGATTAGACAGTAGAGAGTATATACAATGTAAGAAAAGTTATAGCAATTTTACTGTTGATTTGATGAATTTCATTTACTTTGCGGTAATTAAGCGTGGTAGAAATTTTAATCTAATATATGATATGCTCTGTTTTTTATTTTTCTTTATGTTAGTATTTAATACAGTAAAGGTAGTTTTTCCATTAACAATATATGGAAGGTAGGCGTTTGCTGTCTGATTTAATTTTTTTTTTCTGTTACTGCAACAAATAGTTGCGCCAAATTTCGTTTCGCTGTTGAATAACTTTTGCGAATTTGATAGCAGAATTTCGCTACAGGATATATGAGAGGTAGGCGTGGCCTTTGTCCGACTTCCGAATTTGTTTTTTAATTTTTTTTTTTTCTTTTATCAGAACTAACATCTGCACGAAATTTCTGTAATATTGAGTTATATTTAACGATTCTATGGTTATTTTTCGTTTTGAAATATATGGGCGCTGGGTGTATCCTTTGCACGATTTTGACCAAAATTTTTCTTAATTCAAGCAACATAAAAATCTGTACCAAATTTCAACTCTCTTCGATATCGTATTCTAATTTTGGCCAATCGTTGTATGAACTCGCGACACTGTGCAACGTGCTTAATTAAAAGTTAGGCCTAAGTTGCGTTGCACTCGAATTGTACTCGTAATTCGTTTATTGACAGTTGCAAAAAACACGTTTGAATTAATGCTGCAGCTAATCGTTTAAAGCTAAGTTTTTTTTAAGGGACGATACTCCACCGAATATTATAAATATAGAACCCGATTTTTAACTGTTGTAGATGAGTCACGCTTATTTAAAACAATGAAGTGCAGCATCACACACTTCGAGGATGATGCATAAAATTAACTTATAGCATCGTGCAAAAAGGAATAACTTGAGGCTTATTTTGCTTGGTTATTTTGATCAGAACTTTAAAGTCAATAAATCCAATGCAAAAAGTTTTTTTATCACATCTCAGGATATTTTAATTTGAAAAAAATTTAAGATTCAGAGTATTTTTTTTTATGGCAAACATATGCTTCATTGCAAAATCATATTTTAGAGATAAATTAAAGTTTAAATAAATAAATTCACGAAATGAAGAGAATCTGCTATAAGTAAAATAAAAAAACAAAACACATGTGCTAGCCACATTTTCTTGTGGTATTTCAAAATCAATTTAAAACTTTTCGGCTGAATGCTCTAATTATGAGTTTATTGGCACACAGCTTGTCAGTAAAAAATCAGCTCTGAAAACTGGTCAAAGATGCATTCTAACGACAAAAAGGGCAGCAAAGAAAAATGCTGGAGGAACGATTTTTCAAATTTCGGATAAAACACTATTAATTCAAGCTTTAATAATTCGCATACGTTGAATCAACAAAGAGAATCAATTCATCGCTTGTGTGAACTTAAATCTCAATAAATCATGAATAAAGATATCAAGGATCAGTTATTTTCAAAAGTTAAAAACATTCAATCAAAGACATTTTCATAAGAGTATTCAATTATTAGAAACCGAGAAAACATCTATAAAAATATCTATAACTTACATAACAAACGATTAAATTTTATTTTTACTTACTATGTCAAAATTATTTTATATGATACTTGTTGATGAATCATAGCTTCCGTTTTAATTATTTAAAAATTATTTGCAAGCAAAATCTAAACGAAACAAAACAAACATTTGATAAGTACGCCGATTTTCCAGTTTTGGGGGATTTTCGACTTTTCTTAAACAGGTTCACCGCTCTAAAGCAGGTAACTCACAACTATTAATTAAAATAATTAAAAAACTAACGCATTTTAATATTATTTAACTTTCTTGAATAATTAATATTTGATTATTCTTTGGAGCAAGTTTTTTCATTAATCGATTAAAACAACCACTTTATAGCGCAAGAAACCAAAGTGAGTGAGAAAAAAAAGGGGTCAGTAGTTAATGTTTTAAATTTTTTTCAAAGATAAGAAAATCTAAGAAAAGTCACTGAGGCAAAGCCAATTCGATAACCTCAAATACTTTGAATACGTTAATATAATACAGAACAGCAATAAATTCAGCTGTTAATCTTGAAATGTAATTTCTGTGATATTAATATTTTAGGTTAAGTTTAGTTTTAAGTGTATTTTTGTATAAGAGAACGAACGTCTCTATGAATCTTTTAAATGCTGGGAGCAAACATTTTAATTTATTAAAATAGTACAGATCAAGGTTCATTTATAAGGCACTTGAGAGAAATGCACTCTTTTTCCCGCCTTTGCACGAACTGTCACTGTGGTTTTCCTAGTTTAAGCATTCATTTTCTTCATTTCTTTTCATCCATTCTGACAGTTCGACCGAGTTCGCTCTCAAGTGCCACAACCTTATAAATGAGCCTTGGTACAGATGCATGGTAGAACTAGTAAAGGTATATGCATTTCAGACTGCTCTCTTTTTCTCATAGCCAGAATTGTCAAACTCAAGCATTTTGCTATTCTTGCCTATTTTCGCTTTCTTATAGCATTCTCATCGTTTTCAGATTTTGTATGAGCTGTCAACTTCGTTTTGACAGTTGCGACAGTCTCCCTCTCCGAAATGCATATACCTTCTCTAATTCTGCCATGTACAGATGTATGAAGTAAGATGAGAAGCTGCCATTTCTCTCATTGTTGTTAGAGCAAAACAAATATAGTTATAAGTATTCCTTACTGTTATATGTATTTCCTAAGGATTGAATGAATTGTAAAAAAAGGAGACTTAATAAAATTTACTTGTTAATTTTCTTGAATACGTGAAAATGTAAATTAAAATAATATTAAAATCAATAAAAATATTTTAGTATATGTGTTAAAACCCCCTCCTTAGGGTCCAGAAAGTATAAATATATAATATATTAACATTAAGGCAACTACAACGCAACAGCATAAAAAGTTGCAAACCACTTCAATTTTGAACTGAATTGAAACCTATGCTTTCAGATAAGGACTTCGGCATAGATTGTGATTTTATGTTCAGGCAGGGTTACGATGGTACGGCTGACATGAATGGTACACTAGAGAACAAGGCACAGTAAAATAAATCCCAATGAAATAGGTCCCAAACAAAATTAAATAACTGCCAATGAAAATGAAATAACTCCCAAACTGAAAATGAAATAAGTCCCAACTAAATAACTCCCAAAGAAATAACTCCCAATAAAACTGAAATTAACGAAATAGCTCACAACTGAAATGAAATAACTCCCAAGAGAAATGAAATAGCTCCCAAGAGAAATTAAATAACTCCAAAGAGAAATAAAATAACTTCCAAGTGAAATGAAATAACTCCTAAAAAAATAGAATAACTCATTTTTCATACATTTTTGGGAGTTAATTCATTTTCAATAACTCCCAAAATATTGGCGAAAAATTGTTTTTAAAACAATTAAAAAATTTTTATTTTTTTAATTGTATTTCAAAACTATTTTTGGTAGCTTTATAGGGAAAAAGTGAAAGAAAACTTTTCCAAACTTATTTTCAACAATTATCAAGCAATTAATCTTTTAAAAAAAATTCTAATTTGCCATGTACTACTAAAAACTTTTTGGGAATTTTTCTTGGGAGTTATGAATTTTATTTAAGTTGGGGGTTTTTTACATGCTACAATAAAAGTCATTTTCGCACCATTTTTAGTAACAGTTTTTAATTTTTTTAAAACTATTTCCGGTGCTTTATCAATTCTTCCATCTACAAAACAAATGAGGCGTTATTTCGTTGCGTAATTTTTCATAATAAAATTTTTTATTATTGCAAATGAAAGATTTTTAAAAAATTTAAAAAATTAAAAAAATATTTTTAAAAAATTAAATTTTTCGCCTGCGTCGCTTTTTCCCCCATAAAGTTACCGAAAATAATTTTTAAATATAATTAACCTCTCGATTATTAATAACAATTTTTCGCTTGCGCCGCTTTGTGCCTATTAAGATTTGTCCCTATTAAAAATCGCGCTATTCTCTAAAACAATTTTTAATTTTTTTTTTTTAAATTTTATTTTTAAACTATTTTCGGTAGCTTTATAGGGAAAAAATAGGAGTTATTTCATTTTCATTGGGAGTTATTTCATTTTGTCATTTAGAAGTTATTTCATTGGGAGTTATTTGACAGCGCGAATAACTCCCAACTTAAATCAAATAACACCCAAGAGAAATGAAATAACTCCCAAGTTAAATGAAATAAGTCCCAAGTAAAATGAAATAACTCCCAAGTAAAATGAAATAACTCCCAAAGAAATATTTTGGGACTTATTTCATTTTCAAACTTTTTGGGAGTTATTAAATAATTTCCAATAAAAATTAAATAACTCCCAATTTTTTGGGAGTTATTTCAATTTTTAATTTGGGAGTTATTTCATTGGGAGTTATTTCACTGCGCCGGAGAACAAGCGTATGTAGCAGAAGAATGAGATCTTGCCACGTATGTTAATTGCGCTTCTAATTCACTAAACCTGCCTACAGTGAAAGCTACCATAGATGGAAGCTCTATTAAGCGGACATTTTCTATAAGCGGACACATTCTTGGGAACGATAAATTTTTGTTTTTTTCTTTCATAGAAAATGCTCTCCCATACACGGACTTTTTGATTAACGGACGCGGACACACAAAAATGTCAATTTATGAAAAAAAACCTCCATAAGCGCACGCGAAACTCTAATAAGAGAACAATTTTGTCTTTTTTAGATCACAAACATTACTTTTCTTCTTATTTTTTTTTTTTTTTTTTTTTTAGTCTTTTCAACAGTTCGACGCATGGTATAATTATTTGACAAGGTAGCCGTGACAGTTTTTTGGCGATTGGTAGATGTCAAAAACAGCTAAAGGAGTTGTAGTTTGCTGCTGTTGACTAGCTATGTGCTTATTTTTAACTTTTCTTTGATTCATAAAATGTGTTCGTAAAGTTTATTGGAATGTTTCTAGTTTGCTGCGATTGACTAGCTATGTTTAAGTCGTTGCTTATTTTTTCACATTTCTTTGATTAATTGCATGAACAGCTAATTTTGATAACTACCCATCGCCGCTCGTGAGAAAAAAGCCAGTCTACGCTACTACCTTGTAAAATAATTATACCATGGTTCGACGTGCTTTTTTTTCTCTTTTTACGAATTTACTCTGAATGAGAAATCAGAGTCCAAGAAACTTACTTGCATCGCATCCAAGAAACTTACGCCAATAATATTTTATTACTGACAACTTATGTTAAAACAAAAACTATTATTTGTCCATTTCTCGGTGTTTTTTCAAAACTTGAATTTTTAAATTTTTGGGAGTTTTTCCGTAAAAATAACCAAAATCGAAATTTCTAATAAGGTACACTTCTAGTAAAAAATTTCATAGGTTAGGTTAGTGTGGCTGTCTCAAACGAGACACTAATTAATTAATTAATTTTTCCTAACTATATTTAAACCTGTTTTAGCTGTTTACTAAGCCTAGGATTCGGTAAACCGAAGATTCCGAGAGTTCGTCAAGGTCATTGAAGAACTAGTTACCTAAGTGGAGGAAGCATTTTTGAGCCAGCGCTGGGCAAGGTCAAGGAGATGTACTGTAGATTCTTCCTCCTTATCTATACAGCTTCTGCAAAGTCGCTGTGAGGTATGTTCAATCTTTGAGGGATTGCAAGGGATCCCTACCATAGTGCTAATGCTAGTGGTCTCTTCTGAGAGAAATGAGTTCTTTTGAACGCTTAGGGTTGAATTTCGGCCAGATTTGCCGCGATATATTACACGTGTTACCTGCTGACTATCTGTTGTTGGTTGTGATACCGGATAACTCATGTGTAAGGAGTTAACATGTGGTGAAAGGAATATCAAGGCTTGCCTTATCTATAGATAGCTGTTTGGTAGTACCTGTACGAGCGAGTTCATCTGCTTCAGTTACCTATAAAATCCTTATGTCCAGGAATCCAGCATTGTCAGATAGTATGCAAATATCCATAGAAGATATCTCATTCATCTGAAGCCAAGTTAATGCTTCATGTATAGAAGCGATTTTAGCTTGAAATACACTGCAATGGTCAGGAAGCCTGAGTAGACTCGTCCACCTACTTTGCCATCTAGTTTTGATCCAACAGTAAAGATCTCAATGACATTGTGAGGTGAAGGGTTACCTATTTCCCACTCTTCTCGAGAGGGAATGGATCATCGAACTTCCTTTCAAAAGATAGTTTTTGTGTGATGTAGTCAATGGACCTAGGTATTAGGTCCATTGCATTAGCGCATTAGTGATAGCTCTTACTTTAACGTTATTAAAGGCCTCTTCTATATCAATAAAAGCGATCATTGTATATTCCTTCTGATGGAGGAATTTTTCAGTAATACAAACGTTGGAGTGGAGAGCTGTTTCCACAGATTTGCCTTTGGTGTAAGCATGTTGTGCTATTGACAGTGGCTTTTCTTCTACTTTAAATTTCAAGTGAATATCGATTAATCTCTCGGGGATTTTTAGAAGAAGAGATGAGAGACTAATTGGTAGAAGATCTTTTGGGCTTACGTGTGAGCTTTTGCCTGCCTTAGGTATAAAGATAACCTTCACATTACGACCTCTGAATTTCAATGGGAGCTATACCACCAGGGGTCGAATTACAGCATCTGTAATCGAGCAAAATTGTACAAGATTAATAGGCACTTGTCTCGTCGTGCCCTTCGTAATTTTACTCGATCACGGATGCTGTAATTTGGCCCCAGGTCCTGGTGACTAAAAAGGTTTGAAGCTGAAAAAAAATTCAAAACGACCAGGAGCCGAACTACAGCATCCGTGACCGAGAAAAATTACGAAGGGCACCACGAGACAAGTGCCTATCAATCTTGTACAATTTTGCTCGATCACGAAAGCTGTAATTCGGCCCCAGGTAGTTTTATGTAATCGCATAATTTTTTGTATCTGTTTCAATATATAAAGAAAATATTTCCACAACATTTCAATGAAATTTTTTTCAAATTTGCATTTTTGCGATTTTTTTAATACAACAAGGAAAACAATTAGATTTTTTTCGAAAAGTAAAAAATTACAACTATAGTAGTTTTTGTCTAATTTTAATGTTTGAAAGCTCATTTAAAAACAAATTTAATAAAAAACGGGTCATTTCTTCTGAAATTTGCACTTAAAAAACTCTTATTGGGATATTTTTGAAAATAGAGCATTTTTTCCTTAAAAATCGAACTTAAAGATCGCAAGCGGCACGTTTAAATGTCAATATTTCTTTCTAAAAATTTTGCAGTTTATTTCTATTTTGTGAAGGAACAAAACCACGGTCCGTAATTCATTACTTTCGAAAGAAAAATAAGGACCACTCTAATGCACATTTTTAAATTTTAATTTATTTTGTACTAGTTTTATTTTTTGTCTATTGGAGAATAAAAATTATTTTAAATTAGAATATCGCAATGCCCATTTTTTTTAAGTTGAAGTTTAATATTATATTTTAAGTCATTTCCATAAGCGAATATCTCTCATTGAAATTTGTTGTCTATATAATATACATTTTTAAAAAGCATCTTCTAAAATATGTCTTAATTTATATCTCATTACCACTCTTAACCATTTCCATTTTATGATGCCCAGCAAAAACATGCATTTGCATGAGATTCCTAGCCCTAGTTATAACATTACTTTAGCAAGAAACATTGTATGGAGTGTGTTATAAAAGACAAATAAAAGTATGGTATGAAAAACGGCTTGGATACGAAATATCCGGGACAAAATTTCCAAATCAAAATCTCCAATTTAAAATATCCAAAGCCAAAATCTCCAAGGTATAAAATCTCCAAATCCAAAATATCAAAAACTTAATCACCAAACTCAAAATAGCAAGAGACAAAATCTATAAATTTGTAAAAGGAACAAATTATAAGATCGCGACTTTGTATATTTTGTACCTTGGAGATTTTGTCAATGGTGGAGATTTTGTCGCTTGAGATTTCGTACCGTTCCTATGAAAAACCGAGAACATGTCCAAATGAAAACGGACAGAAGGTCCATGGACACTATGTCCGCTCCAAGCTCCATTTCATTTTTCTCAATGAATTAGCCTTAAAAATTGTACGGCTATAATGTGAAACCTGAGACATAACCATGAAGTTAGACTCACATATTTTTAACCGACTTCAAAAAGGAGGAGGTTCTCAAGTTGGTTGGTTTCTTTTTTTTTAATGTATGTACATCGATAACTCCTAAAGTACTTGCCTGATTGCAACAATTTTTTGTCAACAGATAGAGATACTAGACGCGGTGGTGCCCGTCTAAAAAAGTGGGCGGTATTCGACACAGGGGCGTGGCAATATAAGAAACACTTTGTATATCTATTTACTAACATTAACACTAGAGTACTAAAATTTAGTACAGGGGTTGGCACAATTATTAAAAGTGACGTTCAAAAAAGTGGGCGTTATTCTATAAAAGGCGTGGCAGTATTAGAAAAACGCTGTAACTCGAATAATATTGACACTAGGATACTGAAATTAGGTACAGGGGTATGCATAATTATAAAAATTTACTGTGAAGAAAGTGGGAGTTGTTGGACAAAAAGGCGTGGCGATATAATAAAATTACTGTATCTCAATTAATATTGACACTAGAGTAATGGAAATTGGTACAGGGTTAGGAACAGTTATTACAAATTATGGTCAAAAAAGTGGGCGTAATTCGATAAAGGGCGTGTCAATATAATAAAAACGCTGTAACTCGAATAATATTGACACTAGGGTACTGAAATTAGGTACAGGGGTAGGCATTGTTATGGAAATTTACTTTGAAGAAAAAGGGCGCTGTTGAACAAAAGGGCGTGGCAATATAAGAAAAATACTGTATCTCAGTTAATATTGACGTTAGAGTACTGAAAATGGTACAGGGTTAGGAACAGTTATTACAAATTATGGTCAAAAAAGTGGGCGTAATTCGATTAAGGGCGTGGCAATATAATAAAAACGCTGTAACTCGAACAATATTGACACTAGGGTACTGAAAATAGATACAGGGTTAGGCATAATTATGAAAATTTACGGTCAAGAAAGTGGGCGTTACTGGACAAAAGGGCATTGCAATATAAGAAAATACTGTTTTTCGGTTAATGTTGACACTAGGTTATGAAAATTCGTTACAAGAATGGGAAAAATTGTTATTATAATCTCTAAAAAGGAAGAGATAAAAACTTTTTAACAAAAAAAAAAACCCAACTTCAAAACCAATACAAAGTAAAAAATAATTTTAAATTACTTTTCACATAATTTCTTGGTCAAATTTGTTAATTTATTTATATATATTACGAAATTAAATATCTTATTACTATATATTTTATTCTATTTTGTATTATTATCATATATATTAATTTCTCCATAAATATAAAACCTTTAATGTCGGCGCTTATATAATCAGACTTTCATAAAATAAACGCTCCGGCTTTAAAGGTTTTATATTCATGGAGATATTAATATATTTATGATAATAATACAAAATAGAAAAAATGTATAGTTAAAGCTAAAAATTGGAAATCTTAATTTAATAATATATATAAATAAATTAACAAGTTTGAGCAAGAAATTATGTGAAAAGTAATTTAAAATTATTTTTTACTTTGTAGTGGTTTTGAAGTTGGGTTTTTTTTTTTTTTTTTGTTAAAAAGTTTTTTTACAATTGATGAAACAAGGTAAATATGTATTTAACTTTTTTTTTTATAAGTAATGTTCAATAAAGGAATGGGGAAAACCATGAAATAATTGGCAGCAACAGTTGGTTGTTAAAATATAAATGCAACAACAATTCAGAGAAAAGTAAATAAAGAATTGTGTTAAGAAATAAAAAAAAAAAGATAAATGCTGATTCACTTATAAGGGTTTTTCGAAGCGCTAACAAAATCATGTGCTCGTATTGGTGTTGATAAGGAGGATGTTCCAGTCGTGGTTGTTCCGTGATACTCAACATAAACAGTTATAAATAGCTTGGAGTCCCCTGATGGTGAGACCCATCATAGCACATCAAACCTTGGGGACAGATAATGACAGCAATAAATAACTAACAGAAGCCATAAATGAAAATTAAAAGCAAGGAGGTTAAATAGCTAGCATCAAAAAGTCAACTAACATAATGATATATCTTTGACAATTATCAAAATAAATAAATCAAATTGATATTTTAAATGTAAATTTTAGCAAAATTTTTATTCTGTCGCTATTTAAATTGAATCCGTTCATAATTCAAAAACATTTATTGATAACGAAACGGAGCAAACTACTGGATTTTAAGAAGTTTCAGCTTAAGTATTACTTTTTTTTTTTGCTATTAGAGTGATTAGTGTTTTTTTTCTTCTGTTTTCTTTAAATTTTTCTACAAAATACTTTTATCAGTCTGTGAACCGGCACGTACAGGTTGATAAGAAGCACAAACGGTGTTTGAGCAGCCATTGAATAATATATAAATATATGTATATTAATAATAATTTTGTGGCAATAAAAAAGGCATTATTAAAGGATTTCATTGTTTGGTGTGTCAGCGTATTCCATCGAAAACTTATGCATAGCTGTTACTGAAGCAAAATCACGATCAAGTTCATGTTTATCTTCTATTGCTGGAGCTTTGACATTGATTTTTCAACTTTTTAAATGTTGGCCAAAATACCGTTTTTCGACTGCACAACATAGCGCTAGACATTAAGTTCAATAACCAGATCTTTTTAAGGTGTAGCCAATGTCGCTTTAAAAACACTATAGTGACTGGTTTTATTTCGAAGAGTAGTGAGTGCAGCTGCGATTTGGACTGTAGTTAATACATGAATTAGCTGAACACTGCAAAAGGTCGGGGTCAGAATACTGAATTGCAAATGACAATGTTTTGGCTTAAAAATACGTGAAAACTCTTCACTGAAGACAACAGTCATCAGAACTTAATAAATTTCTAATTCTGACGTACGAAGTAGATGCACGACTTTGTATAATTTTTCCCATAGCTAATTTATACAATCTAAGATAAAAGCAAAGAAATAAGACGCTTATATTTAACAATGCTTTCGGTTAACTACAGGAATTAAACAAATTCTCATTAAGTTACTTGTTTGTCTGTTCATATGGCCATTTGCGTCATAGACCAAAAAATGTGGGCATCATCATTGAATTGAGGGAGGATGGCAAAGCGCAGAAAGACAGGATATACGTCATCACAATAACGACGCATATATTATAGCTGGCAGTTAAGAGACACAGACAGTCAGCCAGTCTTAGAGCATCTCAATCTAACAAAAGTTTTCACAGTTGTGCGGCGGCGCACAGTGGATTCATCCCATGCAAAAGTTGGGAAAAAATAGAAGATGTCGTAGTAAATCAAAAACAATTTTTATATATGTATTGATTTTGACTATTAGATTATAGACAGAAATACAGGGTCCACCATCTAACGTTTTTTTTTGCAACTAGAGCTTATTTCGTGAATGATAACACTTAGCTCATGTCTGGTTTGACAGATAATTAGTTTTATCCTTCCGCTGAACGAATATGGTTGTGTATACGCTTGAACAACGCTGGGAAATATTGCGACATTACTTTGAAAATCATGGTTATGTTGCAGAATGTGTGCGAAAATTGCGTACGGATTTTGGAAGAAGAGAAGCACCGTCAGCTCCGTAAGTTCGTTATCTTGTGAAAAAAGTGAAAGAAACTGGCATCCTCATCGATAAACCAAAGCTGTGGCAGAAAGTGTGCGTGAAGCGCCATCAACATCAATTCACCGTCGTTCTCAACAATTGAACATTTCGGAAATATCATTGAGACGAATTTTGCATAAAGACCTTGGTATGACGCCATACAAAGTCCAATTGGTTCAGGAGTTGGAGCCAACTGACCATCCAATGCGTTTTCGCTTCGCTAAGTGGGTCTGCGATCGACTTACAGAAGATGCCGATTTTGCCAAAAAATCATCTTTTCAGATGAAGCTCATTTTGATCTTGGCGGGTATGTAAACAAGCAAAATTGTCGCATTTGGGGCACAGAAAACCCGCACGCATACATTGAAAAGCCGCTGCACCCAAAACGAGTCACTGTTTAGTGCGGATTTTGGTCCAGAGGCATAATTGGGCCATTTTTCTTCGAAAATGAGCAAGGAGTGGCCGTTACAGTCAGTGGCGATCGTTATCGGGCCATGTTGTTAACAAAAATTGAAGAGGAGGATATTGGCAATATTTGGTTTCAACAGGACGGCGCTACGTGCCACACAGCCGAAGCTACACTCGATGTTTTGCGCCCTGTTTTTGAAGATCGCATTATCAGCCACAGAGCTGATGTCGTTTGGCCACCTCGGAGCTGCGATTTGACACCGTTGGATTATTATTTGTGGGGTGCCCTCAAAGATAAGTGTTACGCCGACAAGCCAGAGACAATTGACGCTTTAAAGGACAATATTCGTGAAGCCATTGGTGAAATACAGCTGCACACAATCGATAATGTGCTTAAAAATTGGACCGATCGTGTAGGCTACTGCATGGCCAGCCGAGGCAGCCATTTGAATGAAATTATTTTTCATTATTAACCAGAAGGATTGTACTTTCAAATAAAAAAATAAATTTGAGAAAATATTCAGTAGTTTTTTTTTATAGAATTTTTCAAAAAAAAAAGTATTTGGAGGACCCTGTATATACAAAAAAAAACACGAAAATTTGTTATAACACTATATTTTTTTTAACCTACACTTCGAGTGGCGGCCGTAGCCTAGTGGGTAGAGTGCGTGGCCCTTAAGCTAAAGAACCGTGACAGCCCGGGTTCAATTCCAGCTCAGACAGAAAGTTTTTCAATTGAATTAATTTTTCTGTTCGGTCGTCACCTCTCTGCAGACATTGGCAAACCTCAGAGAGTAAAAATTGCCATGTAAAGCTTCTTAGAACATAAGCTGTTCGGAATCGGCGTGATCAACACATTTAGTTATCGGTCATTGTGCGTGCCACTTTCATAGAAAATGACAGTTTTCGCTAACTAACGATATCGAAAATCGTCGTTAACGCGTTTGGGAATTCCACTACAGATCAAGTCAACGAAATTCGACGAAAAATCTGACTTAAGATATTATGGTTTATAGGCATCATTTCTATTGTATTCGTATAAAATTTTAATGAGCTGCAGCCAGCTCGAGATTATAATGTTTGGGCCTTAACACTGTTATAAGACTTCGTGTGAATACCACTTACATTTTAATTTTTTTTTAGCTAAAAACCATAAATTAGCTTTGCACATTGGTTTTGGTCCAACAAACTTTGGATACTCAACAATTATTGCTTTTGATAAAATTAATTAAAAACAAAACAAAACAAAAAATAATTTTTCCTACTATTATTCGTTCTCTATTTGAAAGATCTTTCCAAGTTTGAGTTACTAGATGATTGAATAAATTATCAAGAAGCTTGAAAACTTTTACTTCTATCAGATTATTTAAGAAAAATCTACTAACATACTGCCAAGATTTAAATTTTTGATAGTATACAATGTCTTACTTGCTTTTGTACCTAAAAAAAAACAAACTGTTTATTACATTATTTTTTATTTTTGTTTAGGGGTTGCCTTTAAATTTAGGAAATATGAACAAAGAAAAATGCAGATTTAAATTTTTTTTATTGAAGTTATTTTTCATAACATTCCTTATTCTTATATTTTTATAAATTAATATTATACTTTAAGCGCATAATATGGATACTATAATTTTTGTATTTTGACCTAAGTGGCCTAAAAAATTCTAAAGAACTTAATGCATAAATAAAATAAATAAATAAATTTATAAAAAAATGTGTTTTAAATACTTTACAAAATGGTATTTAAAGCAATATTTTGTATAAAAGCAACAACTTATGCCAAAGTAGTATACACCTGAATATGGCTTTAAATTAAGACTTCTCTCGAGAGTAAAAACTAGTCAAATGTCAAAACTTAAGCAATAGAAGAATATTATCCATTTGATAGTAATCTTGCTTTAGTTTAGAAGTTTTCTATAGAATACACTGCCACACTAAACAATGAAATATTTGATACACTTTTTGTTGCTCGTTCGCAAAATTTGAAGAAGGAAGAAATTGTTTTGGAAATAAGCTATTAAAACATTTTCAAATTCAAATGAAAAAAAAAAACGACAAAACTAACATAAATAAATGTATATAATTTCACGATGAATTACCACTGTGCCCCGGTTGAGTGCCAGCGCACTTAATAAAAAATCAATAGAATATCAGATACTGAAATAATAAAAACAAGGAACACGCAAAAATTAAACTCACCCACATATGATGATTCCGAAGCATTGCACCAAAGCTGGATAGAAATTATCCATTGACACTGTACCATCGTGTCCTGGAGCAGCGGTAGTTGTTGTTGTGGTCGTTGTGAAATTAATTTGTTCGATTATAATTTTGGCCGCAGCATCTTCATTTGACTTTAATACATTCAGAAACATGGAACTTTCCATTTTGTTAATTTTTTGTCACTTTGTAATTTTATAGAACTCGCAACTGATTGTGGACTAACGCGATGACAGCAATTATTTGAATTGTTAGTTGATGGTAGATTGATTTTAATCCACTGAGTTTCAAATTTTCAAAAAGAAAACGTCATATTGTTGTCTGTCTGGTTCTGGTTAGCTGCACTCAGGTGCCAGGAATAATTGTATTTTAATCCAATTCAGAGTTGCTAATTTATTTTGTCAATTTGTTTTTCATGTTTTTGTTGTAGAAATAAATTAAAATCCAAAACTGTTTTTAAACAATTAACCTTGAGACTTTCATATCTACATTCACGGCATAATTTATATATTTGTAATTTTGTGTTATATCTATTTTTTTATAAATAAAAAATACGCAGGAGATACTTCGACTTTTTTTTACTGCAGTTGCTTTGCTGAACCGTATTTAATTATCCTTTAAGGTAATTTTTGTTTTGTTATTCGTGTTTCTTGCGCGCTAATCGTTACTATTTTTAAGTGAAATAAATATATTTGTATATATTTAGATTGTTTTGAAAGTTATATTAAGTTTATTTTTCACTTCTACGCGATAAAATTGGCTCCACACGCTATGAAAATTCTTTGACAAATGTGAACTTTTGTAGGAAGTGTTGACAGTTTTATCAGCTGTTCGATATCATTCTGAATGGTCACAATAGCTGCAATGTGTTCACAATGATCTCATTCTATCGGAAAAAGCGCTCAGGTAGCGAAGTATCATAAAAAATTTTCGCTCCCGGGATGATTACGATTTCCGTGACCTCTGGATTTGAGTATGCAATTTTGAAGTACTCTTAGATAAAATAAGATTCGCCGAAGGATTTATCGATATATCTATTAATTATCGAGATATTGATAGACTTTTATCAAAGGTTGTTAATTTTATTCTGAAGTACATATAGATATTTTTCTTAATTGTTATAAAAAAAGTGGCTCTGCCTTTTACAAATTGCACAATTATTTGTTTTTTTTAATGATACGCAAATTATCCCGATCGGTTAAATATTAGCATAGATATAGTCAAATTTACATTAGCGGGATTCACATGGTCCTACATGTTGTCAGGCATTGTAGGACAAGCTTTGTATTTGACCGTTCGAACGCTCGATACAGCCGACTGACAACATGTTATCTTGAATTTGAAATATTTCAAATTCAAGGCCATCACGCCAGGCGTGACAACATGTAGGATCATGTGAACCCCGCTATTAAGACTTCTTTTAAGATTAATTTATATAATTAAAGATTTGAAAATTTTCAAATTCAAGGTTTGATGAGCAGCCATCCTACCAAGGTGAACACGTGTTGGACGAACACGCCAGACATCGCCATTTAAAAACTAATGGCGGAGATAAGATAACATAAAAAGTTAAGTGTACAAAAATAAAAACGCAAAAAATAAAGCATAAAAAGTCTTTTGGCTACTGGTAGTAGTTCAGCCAGTAGTACAAAAATATTGGTAGTACAGCTGCTGCCAAATCTACGACATGTTGTCTACACGAAATTTTTTAGCCAAATGAGATTTGACAGCATGTGTGATCGTTTGACCGCAAAGCAAAATTTACAGTTACTCACCCATCACGCCAGGCGTGACAACATTTAGGATCATGTGAACCCCGCTAATGAGATCTTCAAAACTGCATATTCAGATATTGGGGTTACGGAAATCGTAATCGTGCCTCGGTCCCTAAGAGGACGTCTCGACTAGCAATAATTTATTGCTTTCAAATCTAATTGTATAAAAATTTATTATTGTATAATTTATAATAAATAAATAAAAAAATAAAAACGTAAATATTATTGCTATCAATTTGTCAAACAACATAAATTGCCAATGGCCGCAGTCTATCCGAAAAAGCGCTCATGTAGCGAAGTAGCATGAATTATTTTCGCTATGTAAATTGTGACAGCTCAAGGAACATGGTCTGTGAGCGTATACCATTCAGCCCAAAAGTTCCGCAACATGTTACTTCGCTACCTGAGTGCTTTTTCGGATAGAATGCAGATTATGGAGACCGCTTAATTGCCATGGTTGGCAATATATGGGTTGGGAATGAGCTGTATTTTATCTTGTTTGACAGCCAGACGACCCGTTAGATTGCGACCGCTTACATGGGGGTTACAGGTTCAAGTTTCAATACATCCTCATGTTTTTACTAAAACACTCTCTTTTAAAAATTGCCCACCAGCTTGCTTTTAAGTTTTCCTTTCAAGTTGTGTGGCAACTTGATGGTCAAGTTTTTATCAGCTGATCAGAAAATGCGCTGATGTGAAAATAAATTTTGTAATTCGATTTGGGAATATTCTGCCCTAAATTAAGTGATGGAGAAAAATAATATTTAATTATGTTTTTGTTGTTTCCTTGACAATGGCATCTTGAAAATAAAATTGACTATCAAGTTGCGAGCAGCCAATTCAAATGAGTTTTGACAAGCTGTATATGTGATCAACTTGAAAGCAAAAACTTTAACGTGTAACTGCAGCGTTAGGGAACATGTTGTGTGAGCGCTAAAATTCTAACTTTAAATCAAAGGTAAACAGTTAAAAAAATGGCGTAAATTTGAAAATAATTCTTATTTTTATTTCAAATAATATAATGTTTTTTTTTAATCTGAAAACAGAAAATTTTGTTTTAAAGTTGATAATTTTTGATTTAAAAATCCACATTTTTGATATGAACATCTGTATATTTGTTTTTAAAATATTTAAATTTTATATCAAAAACGTATAATTTTGATTTAAAATGGTTCTTTCTTACCTTTTTATAGCTTTGCCCATGAAAAATGTATACACATTGAAAAAAGACAACAAATGTTAAATAATAGTTTTTTTGTTTATAAACTAATAAACAAGTTATTATATAAAATAAAAAACAGTAAATTATATATATTTCAATTTCACATTTGTTTTTCTACTATTAATATTATATATATATAACATGTTGGCTTAAAAAAGAAGAAATTTTTTATATTTATATTTTCTAATTTAGAAACAACTTCATATGCTTGAAAAATATGGCTGAACACTTTTATTAAAATTGGGTTGCAGAGAACACAAAAAAATGTTGATTTTAGGAATCCATATCTTGGAACGAGCATTCCTGCAGTAGAGATGTAGGTAATGAAGTAAGGTGAGGATTGAATTCAGCAGCCAAAAGCGAGCCATTATACATCACAATAATCCATGTTTAATAGATACAATTTAATTTAATAAAACACACGTTTATGTAGACTTAACGACTCGACGCTCAGTGATGTGAGCCCATATAGCAAGTGGGCAAAATGAGAATAATGGACAGATTTTGAATTTTTCGAAATTTCATATCTAGGTGAATTATGGTCTCCTAAACTCTTGAAAACTGTAAAATTGTTAATTTCAGAATGTAAATAAAATATGCAAAAGAAAATTAATTAGGAACAAAAAAACATTATTTATTAAGAAAATATCAAGAATAATAAACAATAAAAAATATGAATCTCAATAAATGAATTTTTGAAGAAATTATTCAATTTTCATTCAATAAAATGCTTGAATAAAAATTTTCTAAATTTTCACACAGAATGCATTTCTTAATATCTTCTAATGGTAAATTTGATTTATTTTCTGTTACAATCCTTTTAATGAAAGCAAAGGATCCAAATAAATCAACATATAAAAAAGAAGATCGATGTTTTTCCTTGGATAAAGAACATTTATGTAGCGAAAAATTTATATTAAATTGTATTACAAATACCTATTGGCAAATCAAAAAAATTTTCTGTCCGGAGTACATATAATGATGGTAAAGCGTCTTCGAACAAATTAATGATTATTTGTCTCTGTATATTATATTTTCATTGAGATCAAATGCAGAATAACTCTTGCCAACAGGTGTTACTTTGGGCTCAGAAGGCAATTGAGAAGCAGAGCCCTCTCTCGACGAACGAAAATCACGCTCTATAAATCGCTCATCATGCCCGTCCTACTTTATGCATCACAAACCTGGACGCTGAGCAGTTTAGATGAAAAGACTTTAAGAGCATTCGAGAGAAAGATTCTTCGTAAGATCTACGGACCAATCTGCGTCAATGACGAGCACCGAATACGGTGGAATGATGAACTGTATGAGCTGTACGCTGACATCGACATAGTCAAGCGCATTAAAATCGAGCAGCTTCGCTGGCTTGGTCATGTTCAGCGCATGAAAGACGATGCTCCAGTGAAGAAAACATTCGATTCGGTACCCAGCGGCGGCCAACGCAGAAGAGGACGACCGCATCTTCGTTGGAAAGACCAAGTAGAGGACAACCTGACGAAGCTTGGAATTTCCAACTGGCGCCAACAAGCGAAAGACAGAAATGGCTGGCGCAAATTATTAGATGAGGCCAAGACCGACATAAGGTTGTAGCGCCAACCAAGTAATTAAGTAAGTATGTTATATTTTCTATCCGAAAGATCCAGCATCACATACAGAGACAAAGCTTCTAAAGATGAAAGCTTTTTTTATAATCCTTGTTTCAGAAATGCTTTTATCTTGCTTTATTCTTTTTATCTTGTAAGTTGCATATTCTAATTCTTCAATGGAATTGTTTTCAATTAAATAATTTATACGGCGATTTTTTGTTCTTCGTGATGACTTTTCAAATGACTTTTACGGTCTTCCCGATCGATTGCTTGTACAAGGTTGCTGTTAGCATAAAAACATATGTTTGAAATATATGTGCATAACAGAAATTTTTCTTGACTTACATGATCGAGATCAGCGACATTATCCTCAAAAGCAACAGAAAAAAGACACAGTTTCGATAGTATCGTAAGTAAAGACGTAGAATTAATTTTTATACAGTAATAGAGAAAAATTCTGGCTTTTTTCATTTATACTTTTAAAATTATTCAAAACAAATTTGTTGTTGTTGTTGTTCCCTTCTTCAAACTTACTTGATCTAAAAAGCTCATAATTAAATTCATGTACGTTTTTTTTTTGATTTATAAAAATTTTTCATTTGATGTTTTTAGTGATGAATTTGTTGCTGTTGTTCTTGTTAATTTTTATGTTGGTTAAAACTAAATGTAATTCAAACTTTTGTTTAATAAATGGAAATGGAATGGAATAAATATCGGAAAAATTTTAATTATTTCTTTTTCCTGTAATTAAGATCATATATAAATATGTATAATAATATAATATGTATAATAATATATATAATTTTAGTTAACAAAATTTATTTTATATGGAAAAAATATAATGCATAACATAAATAATTCGAATTTTTTATGGTATTTCAAACATAAGCTGCGTTCCTTTCGCCTTAATATAATCGCGATAGCAAATTTTCTCAAAGAAACGACAAGAAAAACGACTCGTAGAGGGCACTACCGTTGCAGTCAAAATTAAATTCAAACAAGTAATTATGATACAATAACTATTAGGTGTCATGGGAACGTGTCTCTTTCAAAACTGTTAAGAACTGTTATGGTAGCGATACCATAGTGAACGATGTTTTTCTCTGAATGTGTTTTACTCTAAACGTCAGAAAAATTGTAAATTATTTAATTTAATCTTAATATTATGCAATTATACAAATAATTTAAGTGCAATTGTTGGCTCCGCCGAATGCGTTCAATGTGTGTGACACACGCGGTTTGTTTTGTTTTCTTTTGTTTATTCGATGTTCATTCGATGGTGAGAATGTTCGTGAGAAAATAGGTAGCTGTCATGGCTACCTAATAGTCATTGTATAAGGCAAACAAATAATTAAAAAAATGAAATGACAGCTCATAAAAATATGCAGGTGCGGCACCTGTGTTTCAAATTTTTTTAAGGCTATATCACAATTTTATATGGATAGCAAAAATAATCCTATTTGTTATAGGATTATTATTTTTGTTTTTGCTTTGCATGTAAAAAATATTGTTTGTCAATTAATAAGTGCAGGTGTTAGAATAAATCGCAAATTAAGCCTTTTTAAAATCAAAATTAAACTAGTTTGGGGGAAAAAAGTTATTTATTAACTCTTAAAATATAAGGTTCAAATGTGTGTTTAAAAGAAAGACCCCCCATATATGTTTTCCCAGAAATGAATTTTTTCCATAAAAATTTATTTTTTTCGTGTTTTTCAAATAAAAATAGTAGGTAGTTGTAAGCTTTTTAAAAAATTTATTGACAAACATTAAAATCAATTTTATTATACCCCCAAAAATTTAAAAACGTAATAGGGGTATATTATCTTTGTCACTTCGTTTGTAACGCGATGAATTTTTCGTTCGTTCGGACAGTGGAAACGCTCGATGGGCTCATATTATATTTATTTTTATAAAAAAATTTGATTGTGGAAGTTAGACGCTCATGTTAAAAAAAAGTAGCACGACATTAAATTTAAAACAAAAATTAAAATCGGTCGAAAAGTTTGTTTGCAATGGTGCGCCCGTTTTGAAAAACTATGTTTCGAGAAAAACGCGTTGAAGATACTCTGACGAAGCTTAGTGACGAAGCGTTTGAAGCTTAGTTTTACAACATTGTAGTTTTACAACATTTTAGTTTTAAAAAAAAAATTAAATTTTCAAAAATTGTTTGCCTAAAAACTCCCTTCAGTTTTTGGCTTGAACATAACATATTAATGCTGCATTGAAATGATAAGTGCATTTTATTATTCCAATCTATCCACTTTACTTGTAGATCTGTTCCCGTACTTGAGCATTCCTACAAATTCGTGCTATTTTCAGTCATGAAAACGATACAAAAAACAACAGCGAAGCTAATTTATTCCTTTGATCCGACATTTGTCCAATTTTTACAAAAGAAATAAACATATGTTTTTTTACTTTTCATCAAATGTTGCAACTTTTTGCTAAAACCTGTTCCCGTACTTTTGCAACTTTTCACGCAAAGAGAGCATTTTCCGTTTACTCTCTTAAATTCTATAACTTGCTAATTTCTGCTACATAAGTATGGGGACAGACCTTGTGTGATTGCAATTTTATCTTTGCGAATTGTTACTACAACACTGAACAGCTTTGCAGGCACTGTAGCTGTAGCTGTCACAACAAACTCGAAAATTAGTCATCTCGTCAAATACTCTAGTAAGCAAAACGCAATTTGTGATAAATTTTATATATTTTCATATATTTTTCAATATTAAGCATTTGCAAAAGACAATTAAATAAAAATGAATAGACTTTTTGGTAAAGGTAAGCCCAAGGAACCAGCTCCAAATCTCAACGATTGTATAGCAGGGGTAGGTATATCGAAAGTCATCGAATTTTGGAAAACATTTTGTAGATCTGTATTTGGATAAAATTTTAAGGTGGACTCGCGAGCATCCAATATAGAAGAGAAGATTGCTAAGCTGGAAAATGAGCTACGCAAGTATCGTGAACAAATGTCCAAAATGCGGGAGGGGCCTGCCAAGAATTCCGTCAAGCAGAAGGCGATGCGTGTGCTTAAGCAGAAGAAGGCGTAATCAATTTTAAAGCTGACGTAGTTCATTTTTAATATATAACTTTTTTTGGCAGCTATGAACAACAATCGGAGAGTTTACGAAATCAATCGTTCAACATGGAACAGGCTAACTATGCTGCACAATCCCTAAAGGATACACAAGCCACTGTGGCGGCCATGAAAGATGGTGTTAAACATATGCAAAAGGAGTTTAAAAAAATTAATATTGATCACATTGAGGTACGTTTTGTTGAATTTGTATATATTTTAACATTTTTAAATTGAATACAATTAAACAGGATATACAAGACGACATGGCAGATATGCTGGAACAAGCGGACGATGTACAGGAGGCATTGGGACGCACCTATGGCATGCCAGAGGTCGATGACGACGAGTTGGAAGCTGAACTCGATGCTCTGGGTGAAGAAATTGCACTTGATGATGATACCAGCTACTTGGATGACGTCGTAAAGGCACCTTCTGCGCCGGATAAGGAGCCTGGAGCAGATAGCCTTGTTCCCGGAAAGGTGCTGTGCTAACGTTGTTATTTCCGTGGTTAATTTTATAATCGTTAATTTTATTGCAGGCAACAATTGAAACAGATGAATTTGGTTTGCCAAAAGTTCCAACCTCTTTAAAAACAACTTAGTTTATGATGTCTATTGAATTAAATGAATTATACTGTTCCAAACATTTTTCACACGATTTAAAAGTTATTAACTGTCGAATAGAAAGAATGAAATTTCTCGCATTGCACAATAAAGCAACATGTTTTGAAAACTAGCTTAAAATTTGGTTAAATAATAGTTTCTGTTGAAAAACATTAGAAACCTTAAAGTAAACGCCAAACAAAACTTAAAAGTTATTCTATGACGATACACTTTACATTTTTTCAATATATTACTGAAATATTTTCAACATTCGTGTTATAAAAAACCGTTGAGTTCTATGAAATGATAAATAAAGCAATCTCAAGAATAAATAAATCTTTAAAGGATGTCAATTTTACGCATTTCGAAATATATAATTTAAGGAAACGTATGTCGTTTCGATTTTTAAAAACTTTTAAAAATTGTGCTTATCAGCCCTATTCCAGAATCCGTCGTAATGAATTTCCGAACGTAAAGCTACGCTACGAATACGACAAATTTGCTAATCCAAAATCCGAACGAAACTTCCCCTTTTCGAACTTACTTTCGGGAGTTCGAAAACAACTGGTTTCAACAGCAGACAAATAAATAAAATGAAAAATTTAAAAACTGAAGTGTTTTTGATCAACACTGTATTTTTTAGCTGTGATTTTTAATGGATTTCATTGCAATTGCAATTTTCGCACAATAAAAAGAAGATTTCTAACATAGAGAATCTATGAAAATTCGTCGAAGAATATTGCGAGATTCCATCAAACCTTTGGAAATGGATTACGAAACGTAGGAAATGCACTAAATAAATTTCAACTAACATATTCACAGGTTTAAATAAAAATAATTTAACTTTATTAACCGAAAATTAATAATAACTTCTATTTTACGACCTAATTCTATAAAAATTTAATTGTTTTCTTTTGTCGTAAACAAATCCGTCGAGGAAAGGCTTACGTGAAAAAATCCGAGAAACAGCTGTCAAAAGTTGATAAGTTCGGAATGTGTAATTACAATGCTACGAATGTAAGAATGTTCGAATTTGATTCGGATTGTAGAATACTTCATTACGAATCCGAAAGAAAATTTACGCTACGACGGATTCTGGAATAGGGCTGTATATTTGGTGTCTTTTATGGTTGATTAAGAGAAAGAGACGAAGAATGTGCAAGAGAATTGAGATGCATGAAAACATGAATGAGCCTATCAAAATTTGGTAGGATAAAGCAGTTACCTGGTTGTTGATTTAGAAAACATTATTTATAGTCCGCAGCTCGAATATATCTAAAGTTTTTATATCTAAAGCTCGATTTGAGATATTGAATAATATAATGCGGCTCATAACCCTTTCAAAAATCAATGCCGAGCTCTATTAAAGTTTACTCATACAAATGCTTCCTATCGAATGTCGTCTCAATGTGCTCTGCTCTAGGTGGGGGACATACAGACCGATCCTAAATAATTTTCCTTTGGGAATCGCAAAAGGAAGTTTTCATTTTCAAGAAAGCAAATGAACAAATTTGCATTAAAAATTTCCAAAATGTTCTTGAAATTTATCTTAAAAATTAAAACTTCCTTTTCCGATTTCCCGGGAAAAATTATTCAGAATCGGGCTGATAATGTCCACGGAGATATGGCCGCTTCAAACGGACACAAAGTCTATCGACATTATATCCGCTTTGAAACGGCAACTCAAGTTAAGATGGATACACAGTAATCGACGATGGGACTCGGTAAGCTGCTTATGACGCACAAGAGAGAAGAGAAGAGAACAATAACAAAACTGATCGAAAATGCTCTCTACGTCAAAAACACACCGAAAACGAACACATCGAAAAAGAAACAAGAAACCAAATGACGTCACCAATTATATTCAATAGTTTTTACAATTTAATGAGCCGATTTATTACCTTTTTCTCTACCATATCAGAATAAATGATAAATGAATCCTTTGTTATTTTATATATAAAAATTTGTTCTGGTTCAACCAGGTATAAAATCGTTTTACCTACTTTAAAAATATTTTTATCGATTTTTTCATTACCATCTGTATTTAGCGTTGAATGACTTCCGGTCATTTCCGGCATAACTTACTTTGACCGACCATAACGTATACGATAAAATTTGGAAACGTCGTCTACCGGAGGCGCGCAGTCAATACTTAAGTCGCGGACAGATTTATACAAATTCAACATGTCACCATCTTTCAACCTGTGCTGCGTTATGCTGCCTTTCATCGTGCAAGGCGACTTGAAGTGTTTGTAGTTGAACAGCGGGTTGTGGCGGCGACGTAGTTTAATACGTTCTGCACAAATACCAGTGATGAAAATATCCTCCAGATAAATGAGTGATGTGTTGAGCGATGCTGCATATAGCTTAGGCACTAAATCGCTAGAGAAGAGATAGCCCGAGCCAGATAGATAAGTCGGATATGTATCGGCTGGAAACATATAGTATGGCATGTAATATTTGCTCGTAACGTTAGCAGTTGGACGAACACTACAAATAAGATTTCCCATCAGTAAATTGCTTGTCGCATTTAGACGATTGTATTCGGCCAGCACTTGAGAGGAGCGATGATTGTGCATATCTAGTGTGACATTATAGAGTGGAACGGTTCCACCAAGTAAGTGTTGCAGCAGATTTGGCACATTTACGAAAGTGTCATCATCGCATTTCATAATGAAGGCACATGCATGCAGACAACGATGGGTTACCCATTTTAGTGCCATCACGGATTTAATTGTTAAATTCAAATAGCTGTCGATGAAATCTTCCTGTATGATGTCATTATATTGCTTTGATTCATTGTGCAACTGTGTAAGTGATTGCTTGCTTAAAAGAGATTCGTATTTTCGACGTCCAATGATAAACACAACACGTACGGGTATTGTGGATGGAGCGGACGTCATCTTCAAATATAAATGCAACATAATACGATAAGACAGCTTTTTCGTTAAGGTGTGTATGTATGTTAATGTTAGTACTAATTAAGAATCGGCAATAATAATGTATGAGTAATATTTTAATGTGCGATAATTTGTACTGAATTTAAAGGCATTACTTTACTAAATTGCTTGACCCTCTGAGCAAGGCTTCCGATCCCGGGATCTCAGACTTTTTCCAGTCCCGACAGTCCCCGGAATATAAGGCATAAAATCCAGGGATTTTCTGGATCCCGGGATTGCCTTCAAATTGCAAAGATGCAACATTTTAATTTGACATTCGAGTAAAAACTTTTAAAAAATTTAATTTTACATCAAATGTTCGAAAATAAAATAAAAATATGTATATTTAAATGGTGGCACTCGTAGTAATCTGCTTAAAAAAGCATATGATTATTTGATAATAATTCCTCCTACTAGTGTTGGGTCCGAGAAAAGAAAACGCCTTAGATTCTCGCGTAAAAAGCAAGAATAAGGTTGGAATGAACATTTAAAGTCGTCGAGAAATATTTAAAAATGTGATATTTGGTTAAAAGAGTTGAAGATGAATGTCAGTGAAAACATTTTAAAAGTACCAACAACAATGGAAAAATTGCACAAAAAAAATCCTCTTATAAATTCTGAAATATATAATACACGCAACCCTACACAGATAAAGCTAGACGTCGACAAGCTGCAATCGAAACAGACAGCCGATGCTTTCGCCACTCGACTCTCACTCCTGCTTCAAAGCACTCCTCCAATCGATGATATATGCGCGTAGTGGACACACATTTCCAACTCCATGCGTGCGGCTGCTGAAGAGGTGATTGGCTACCAACGCCCTCACCGAAACCAGTGGTACGACCAGGAGTGTCGCGACGCCACTGCAGAGAAAGACGCCGCCTACAAAGCCACCCTGCAGTCGGTTGTAACGCGCGCTGCTAAGGAGCGATACAAAGAAAAGAGGAGGGAAGAGAGACATATTTTCAGGCGGAAAAAAAGAGAGGCAGAAAAGCGCGAGCAGGAGAAGATTGAGATGTATGGTGACAGGAATGAGGCCCGAAAATTTTTCAATAAAATAAGACGCCTTGCCGATGGTTTTAAAACCGGGGCCTCTTCCTGCAAGGATGAAAACGGGAATCTAGTGACAGATGTCCAGAGTACACTGACGTTATGGAGGGAACACTTCTCTAAGCTTCTAAATGGCGACGCTGACAACAATCCCGCCAATAGAGATGATATTCCGGAAACCCCAATTTTGGATGACAGCGTTGAGGTTCCGCTGCCCGACTATGATGAAGTTCTGACAGCTATAGCTCGGCTTAAAAATAACAAAGCCGCGGGAGCTGATGGCTTACCTGCTGAGCTGTTTAAGAATGGAGGCGAAGCTCTACTTAAATGCATTCACGAGCTTCTATGCAGAACATGGTCGGAAGAATGCATTCCGAACGATTGGAATATCAGTGTGCTCTGCCCAATCCACTATCTGGGATAAGCCTTCTTAATATCGCATATAAGGTGAAAGATTGAAGCCCATTCAAAAACGAACTGATCGGACCTTATCAGTGTGGCTTCAGACCTGGAAAGTCCACCATCGACCAGATTTTCACGCTACGACAAATCTTGGAGAAGACTCAAGAAAAACAAGTCGACACCCACCATCTTTTTGTCGACTATAAAGCCGTGTCTGAATTTGGTATTCCTGCAAAACTAATACGAATTTGCAGGATGACACTGAGCAACACCAGCAGCGCAGTTAAAATCGGGAAGGACCTGTCCCCACCATTTATTACCAAACGAGGTTTCAGACCTCAGCTGATCTGAGACGTAGTGGCACAATATTCTACAAGAGTGTTATGCTGCTTGCGTATGCTGATGACATAGATATCATTGGCCATAATACGCGCGAAGTCAGTGCAGCATTTTCCAGATTAGAAAGAGAGTCAAGTCGAATGGGTCTGTCAGTGAATGCAGATAAGACGAAATACTTAGTGTCAACAAACAAACAGTCCCAGCGTCTTGGAACCCACGTTACCGTTGACAATACCTCCTTCGAGGTTGTGAAGAACTTCGTTTATCTGGGATCCAGCATTAATTCTACCAACGACATCAGCATTGAGATCAAACGAAGAATAACTCTTGCCAACAGGTGTTACTTTGGGCTCAGTAGGCAATTGAGAAGCAGAGCCCTCTCTCGACGAACGAAAATCACGCTCTATAAATCGCTCATCATGCCCGTCCTACTTTATGCATCACAAACCTGGACGCTGAGCAGTTCAGATGAAAAGACTTTAGGAGCATTCGAGAGAAAGATTCTTCGTAAGATCTACGGACCAATCTGCGTCAATGGCGAGCACCGAATACGGTGGAATGATGAACTGTATGAGCTGCACGCTGACATCGACATAGTCAAGTGCATTAAAATCGAGCGGCTTCGCTGGCTTGGTCATGTTCAGCGCATGAAAGACGATGCTCCAGTGAAGAAAACATTCGATTCGGTACCCAGCGGCTGTCAACGCAGAAGAGGACGACCGCATCTTCGTTGGAAAGACCAAGTAGGGGACAACCTGACGAAGCTTGGAATTTCCAACTGGCGCCAGCAAGCGAAAGACAGAAATGGCTGGCGCAAATTCTTAGATGAGGCCAAGACCGACATACGGTTGTAGCGCCAACTAAGTAAGTAAGTAAGTAAGTAAATATCGACAAAGTTTAAAACTATAAGCTTGATTTAACTGAACGAAAAAAATTAAAAAATGCTTCCTTGAAAAGATTTTGAAAAAAACTATTTTTGTGTCACTGCATGCCAAAAGGGACTTGTATCCATTAAACATAAAAAACAGTAATTTTGGAAGCTAATGCTTACATTTAACTGGCGACTATTGCTGCTGTCATTAAAGTTGCCCATTATATAGTCTTTATAGTACTGCAATCGCTCTGGTGAAGGGTCCAAATATTTCCCATGGAAATGCTTGTGCAGTTGGCTAAACATTTGATAATTAAATTCTGTTGTGTTGCCCCATGTTTCGCGTATATTCTGCCTACAATGAAATAACAAGAAAAGTCATGTTATCGATTATTCTCATTATCTTCTATATCTATGCTATTATATAAAATTTAAGTAAAAAGTTTTGTTCCAGGTAAACTCCAAAAGTACTGGGCCAGTTTTTATGATATAAGTTTTGCAATATCATATGTATGCTGCAGCTTAGTTTAGGGGTGTTTTTTTTTAAATTTTAATAAAATTGCGATTTATGTTACTTCATAAGTTTTCGTAAGCCGTATATTGTAATGTTTGTAACTTTTTTTGACATGAACGCACTTATAAGAATTTTCGTAACTTTATTCGTAGACACTATTTTGACGGCAATGATACACAAAACAAAACGGAGATTATTTATTAAAGCCAAGTGAAATTCAATTTACTCAAATAATTTAAAAAAAAATTACATGTCGCGAAAAAGTGAACTCCATTGATGAATGGGATTGCTCCGTTTGCGGTTTGTTAAAAATGTTTGTAAAAAAAATAAAATATGTTTAAACTTTGTTTCAATAAAATACACACCTTTTAATCATTTGTTTTTCCATTTTTTTATTTGCTAGAAACACGCTTGAACAATTAGAAACACAAAACAGCTGACATTTGTAGTTTGAAACCGTACAGGTTACGCAAGCTTGTTTACGACATACGAGACAAATTCGAAACTTCGTATCTCGATGTTCATATAAAAAAAAGTGACGTTTCGTAAGTTTTTACAAAATACGGGCTTACGAAGCAGTTACGAAGTGACACGAATCGCACATATAATTATATTAAATGAAAGTTTTGAGTTTCTTAAGAAATAATCCTATCTGCCACGCATTGCTTAATCGTTTTGTTTTCACGCGATTGTGTTGCAAGTTTCAATAAATTTCATGTGGCTCTTTTCTCTTTTGTTTTTGTGCTCAGTTAGCATGGCGCAACAAAAAAAATAAAAAAACAGATAAGACGCTTCAAAACAAAACAAGAGATGACATGTATTGTTTTAAGGAGATTGATAAAGAAATATCCGTGGAGAAGCCGCGGACAACTGTGGTTAGATGGTCATTCTTGGATGGTCATTAATCGGCTCCAAATGTATAAAAAACTGGGTCCCTATTCTCTAACCGTGAGTTTTAAAACATACACTTTTCCTGACTGAACTCACCGACGGAAGACCAGTGAGTTCTTTGGACAGCTCGTGTACACGTTAAAATTCACAGTTATAGACTAGGGCCCCAGTAGCTCGTATCTGTAACTCGTAACGATCGCAGTTACCGACTGATATTAACCATTTCACGTCACTCTCACCTGCAATGTTTCTGTAAAAATATGAATCGACTTCTGTTCAATTCGTTAATTTCAAATCGATAATCTGTCACATGTTCCGATTTCACTTCAATGGAACCTATTAAAAAAGGTGTTTTTGTAAGAAAAGTGAATCGATAAAAATACATACTTTTCTCACCGACTCTGAAGCTAGTGAGAACTTCCTATTTATCTAATGTCAGTGGCTCGTTTCTGTAGCTCGTGTCGATCGAGGTTTTCGACTGATATTTTGGATTTGACGTCACGGTGACATCACTCTCACCTGGACTGTTTCTGTAATAAAATTAATCCATTCCCACTACATTTGTGCATTTCGCATCGATAGCCTGTCACCTGTTCCAATTTCATTTTAATAGTATTCACTTCAAAATTAGATAGTAAATCCGAATACCTTGTATAGCAAGTCTTAATGCAGTCTTAAGAAATACATGAAATGGCTGGGTTTTGCTTTTCATTTTTTATGACCAAAAGATAAAAATTTAAGTCATAAAAAGAAAATTAAATAATAGACATGAAATGCATGAATAAAAAACAGTAAATCAGCCCTCATGCGGAATCGGAAAAGATAGTTTTAATTTTAAAGACAAAGCTCAAGAACATATTGGAAATTTTTTTAAAAATTTTTTTAAACAATTTTCAAAATGTTCTGGAGCTTTATCTTAAAAACTACAACTCCCTTTTCCGATGACGCTTGAAAACTTATTCATGATAGGTCTGATTTACTGTTTTTCATTCATGCATTTCATTTCTATTATTTAATTATCTTTTTATTGTGACATTATTATGACAATGCTGTTTCTGATTGCTCTTCCTTGGTTCAAAACTGAATTTGAAGACAAAGTTTACCCATGTTGCAAATCATCCGAATTAAAATTTGAATTTATCTCAGGAAGCTCAATGCTATATACTAATCGTATATTATGAAGAGTAGAGCATGCGTTGATGATAGCACCTGAAAAAGTTTGGCTTACGAGTAAGCCACGTTCTTCAGAGAGGCATCCAAAAAGTTTTTTAAAACCCCATTTAAGCGCTCTACACAATTTCTACCCTGAATGTGGCAATTATTATATGCTTGCTGACTCGCATCTGTAATATGTCGGTAAGGTGTTATCAGCCATGGCTGATATCCTGAATCCCCAATCAACCAACCGCTGGATCCATTTTCATGATATTGCTGCTCCAAAACATATTTCACATTACTGTGTGCCCATATGAAGGCATCATAGGAATGTGCAACTGCCAGCAAAAGTCGACTTCGACTTTTTCAACCGTTGAAAATGTAAAAGTCGACTAATCGACTTTTTGAACCTTTAGAAGTCGACTTTTCAACTTTTTTCGACTTTTTTTAAAATATATTTGTACCGCTTTTGTAGGGCAGTTAAGAAGCAAATGATTCAATATGAAAAATGTGTTTTATTGTTAAAAATAAACAAAAACATGGTACTTCAGTAAATAAATAAAATAAAAAAAACATAATATTGCAATTTCAGTTCTTATACAGATAATCAGACTTCTTATGAATAATTTTTGAATCCCGGGTAATCGGAAAAGGGAGAGTTAATTTTCAAGACAAAGTTTAAGAGCATTTTGAAAACTATTGATGCAAATTTCTTCATCAACCGTCAATATTTATGAAAGTGAAAAAAAAAATGTGACATCTCTATCTGCTATCTTAAAAATGAAAACTCCCTTTTCCGATTCCCCAGGAAAAATTATTCATAATTGGGCTGAATATCAAGCCCTAACCGCCGAATCAACGTAAGCGTTATATACGAAATTTTGCAAGAGAAGCATTTTCCTTGTTTTTTTGTTCCTTTTTCAAAAGGAAATTAAGTTTTCATGCATTTCCAGACAACAAGCGGATTTTTTATCAAGATTTCGATCAACAGCTGAACGAGTCAAATAAAGGCGCAGCTGAGTGTGCACCCCTTTAATTTTATCAGTTGCAGAGTCCATGTTTGTTTAAACCAACTCATCCAAAAAACATAATATGTCATTGTTATCGGATTCTTGATTATTAGATGTCGATTCCGCTATCACAACTTCTTAATTTGAATTTCTTGCTTGTCTCATTTCGGCATTCACAAGATCACCTAATGGAGGGGGGGGGGGGGGGGGGGGGTAATTTTGCAGTAATTATTTATGTACTGCTGCTTATGAAATTGAAAGATTGCTTGAGAACACTCACGGATATTTTGAAATGCGTATCAAAAAGTGTTAAAGAAGCGTATGGTTTTACCAATTCAAAATTGGTCATTTTTTTTGTAATTTCAATGGCAATCAGTCGTTTTAATCTCTTGCCAATTCGACTTAAAGCAGAACATTGCTCTGTTTTCTATAATAAAGAATTATTCCATTTGAGCGTAGTTTGAATATTGTGAATGTAAATTTGTATATATAAAATTAACAGCCCTATTCTCTGGCAAAGTGACAATTGTTACCCAGTATTCTTAATATTTCTATGTGTTTGTTGTAATGTTTTTTTTTTTCAAAACAAAATTTGAAGCTCAAAAATAATAAATGTTGATAAAAATTGTCACCAGCTTTTCAAATAGTGACAATTTCATTAAAACATTTTGTTACGCTTGTAACGTAATCAGATGATACGCAATTGTTTTGCCGACCACTATTTTACATTTATCGAATCAAGTGTTGCCAACGCAGCTTTATTTGTTGTTAAACAGCTATTTCGTTAATAGTTTAGAGAAGACAGTTCTCAGATTAGCGTTAAGGTTTTTGTTTCGCATACAATGAAAAAAAGTCGAAAGTAAAAGTCGACTTTCGACTTTTTTCAATATCAAAAAGTCGATTGCCAAAAGTCGAAAATTATCAAGCAAAAGTCGACTTTCGACTTATTTCGACTTCGACTTGCACATCCCTAAGGCATCATGAGTGCTTCCTGCATATCTTGCAAAGCAAGCCAAGACTCTTAAATCGTAGTCGCAAATTAATTGCACATTCTTCGAAAAATATCCCTTTCTATTCATGTAACAATACTTCACACCAACGGAAGGTTTCTTGATTCTAACTTGAGTGCAATCAATTGCACCTAACGCACCGGGAAATCCTGTAATATTGAAACCCTAAGATAATTGTTCTTAAATTATTTTAACAATGTAAGTGCAAGTGGATCGGAACATTTCAAGAATAGCGACAACTCTAATTTTTAATTTTGTTTTTGCGGATAATATGGATTTTCAGGCCGCTCGCAATTGGCTTGGCCTCCAAAGTTGGAAAAAATGGCCTCAAGTCTTGCTGTTTTTTTCATTAACAAGACAATTATGTACAGGAGTTACTGTAGGCAGCGATACTTAGCTTATTTAAGCAATATCCATAAGTGTTATTTTGGTAAATAAATAAATGTAGTGCAGTTTCATTTCAGGAAAATTGTTATAAAAAAACGCGCGATTTTAAGTATAAATAGAGTTGTATCCTAAAAAGTTACTGTCTGACCAGAATCATGTCGTTGGCGTGTCGGCAGGCAGAGCGCTGGCAGAGACAATGCAAACCTTACTGTCTGACCAGAATCATGTCGTTGTCGTGTCGGCAGGCAGAGCGCTGACAGAGACAATGCAAACCTTATGGGAGAAAATTGCGGCAGAATACGACAACGAAAACGCCAAGATAGAAATGTTTCTATTTCTATTTTGACTTTGTCGTTTATTTGATAGCTCTCTCAGCTTCTCTCTAAAAATATTGCCATATTTTAACAAAATTTGAAGCATCTGTCAACCAATGTAGCGAGTAAACAGTGTTGCTATTTGCTCTAATAATGATAGGAGTAGCCTTCAGTTGAAAATGCAGTAAATTTATATGAAGAGTATTGCAAAAAGTAGTGAAATAAATGGAAGTGGAGTAATTATTAGTTCAATCGGAGTACGATGAGAACACTGAAGCAAGTTCAAGAAAATCAACGATGGCAGATTGAATAAAAGCAAAACGACAAGGCCAACGCTACAATTCTGGGCCAACTCTTAGCGATTCTCTCTCACCGACACGACAACGACATGATTCTGGTCAGACAGTTATGGGAGAAAATTGCGGCAGAATACGACAACGAAAACGCCAAGATAGAAATGTTTCTATTTCTATTTTGACTTTGTCGTTTAGTTGATAGCTCTCTCAGCTTCTCTCTAAAAATATTGCCATATTTTAACAAAATTTGAAGAATCTGTCAACCAATGTAGCGAGTAAACAGTGTTCCTATTTGCTCTAATAATGATAGGAGTAGCCTTCAGTTGAAAATGCAGTAAATTTATATGAAGAGCATTGCAAAAAGTAGTGAAATAAATGGAAGTGGAGTAATTATTAGTTCAATCGGAGTACGATGAGAACACTGAAGCAAATTCAAGAAAATCAACAATGGCAGATTGAATAAAAGCAAAACATAGAAGTAAAATATAAGGAAGCGGTGTAGTTGAAGTGGAATGAAGTATTTTACAAACACAGTGAAGTTGACACAAACACAAAAACATTCAAACAGGGCCGCATTCAATTATGTAGTAAATAAAGGCGTAAATTATTTTTATTTTTTAGATGTATGCTTACTATGCAATTTTTATATACCACAGTTATATAATATGTTGCGTTACCAATTTTTTACAGAGAAAAACATTGCTAAAATAATGTAATAGACATGAACTCAGAATAAGACTGAAACGACAAAAGTTACTTTTAATGATTTTTTATAAATTCATTTCAAAAAACTATTTTTTATAAACTATTTAACTGATATTAAATTAACACAAAAACCATTAAACTCTTTTTAAATAAATAGTTTTGTGTAGTTTTTTTCGAACTGTCAGCTTTTAATTAGTTTTTTTTTATATAAAAACCTAGTTATAGCTTGTAACCTTAGGTTGCTATTCCACTTTAATTTCATGTCAAGTTTTTAAAGAAATTGTAAACAAATAAATAACTATTAAAGCTTATCCCAATATGAAAAAAATTAAGGCCCTGCCACCCTAAATAATGAATGCGCTCATGAAGCAGAACTTGTGTTTTGACAGATGCTCTTCCTCAAAAATAGATTTTTTTTTTGCTTGGGAAGGGCTTATGTCAAATAACGACGCTCTATCTCTCTTCCTCAGCGACGAAAATTCCTTCTACACACGTATAGTGTGTGTGAGTATAACACCACTTCCTTATCTTTTATTTCTATGAAGCAAAACGACAAGGCCAACGCTACAATTCTGGGCCAACTCTTAGCGATTCTCTCTCACCGACACGACAACGACATGATTCTGGTCAGACAGTTATGCACACATTTTTATTTTTGATACCTCGTTAAATAGGTACTCGCACTACCTTTCTTTTGATACTCATAAATAAACAAAAATGTATTAAAAAAGAAAGTTGTCACTATTCTTGAATAATACCAGTGGATACCCTTTTTTTATTAACATTTGCTCTTCCACAGATATTGGAAATTTAATATATTTATGTGCAAGATTATTTTAAATTATGCTCGTATATTTTTTTTTATTATACGATATATCATGGTCTTGTTTGAAGGTAGGACACAGTTGCGTAAAAATGCAAAAAAGCACAAAGTCCGAGTTCATTGGGAATGTAGAGAGTGTGTTTCGTCTTCCAGCATCCATATAAGAAAGTATTTCATTAAAAAGATCTTTAGCTGCTGCTATGCTAAATCTAAACAACTCCATAAACCTTGCCACAGGTATGGCAAATGCATCACTGGAGTCTCTCAAGTTCCAACACATAATCCGCATCATATTCCTTCTGTCATGGCTTTCAGCAAATATAAGAATATAAACTCATTTCTTTATTTAAGTTTTAAATTCAATTGAAATTTATAATTTTTGCAGTATTCTAAATGAAATTAAGTTATTACATTTTTTCATTTCAACTATTCCTTGCCGATTTGTGTTCCAGGTCTGTCACATTCCAAATTATTTAGATTTTCAGCTACAGACACACTTGAGCTCGCTTAATCGACAATTTTGGATCGAAACAGTATGACGTCAGAAAAATCGACAAGTTCTCGACTAAGGTTGCAGAGTGAACGCAGAAGCGGACAGAAAGCCACTATGTTTTTTAACGTTGACCCCTGCCGCGAAGGCTTAATTCAACGGTGCTCCAATGCTTGGGACAAATATGAAGCGTCGGTCAACGCCCCTTCGGAATTCAAGAAAGACCATTTTTGAAAGGTTCCTCTAATTACATGCCACAGAACCCCAGCACTGATGTCAAAAAGACACTATACATGACCGTGACTCATTCAGTCACTCGAATTAAAACATGACTTGTTTATTTTAATAACCATGGGTCATCTCAGTATACTATACCAAGTAATACAACCCTTTATTTGATCCGCACAAAATCATCCCATTCATATCAGAGGTCATCACTCTCTGACACGAAAAATTAAGGCGGCAACTAGGCCTGTCACTCATGCAATCAAATTCCTCAATCTCAAATGGTCACAACTCAGACTATTTAGGTTTCCCCATCGCCTGTACTCAAATTCCAAAGGTAACAGTATATTGATCCGGTAGTTGCTTACCTTCCTAACATTTACTGTTTGAAATTGGCGAGATTCAATCTACCATCATTCTCTTAGTAATTTAAGGGAATCACCAACCCGAGTTCAACTAAAGTGTAACTCACACCGGCCTTTCTGGCCTAACCACAGCCAGAGCGCATCATACCCCACGTGGGCCTATCCCAAATGATAGTCAATACCCGGGCAAAAGGGTCCACCTGACAAGGCTCTTCAACATCCCGTCTACAGACCAAAAGTTCTTAGAACATTTATATCTGACTGTGACACCTTCAGCCACTCAAATTGTACTTGGCTAGGTTAAAAAATAACCATAGGTTTCCCAGTAAAACCGGGAAAACCTCAATTCTACTTATGCAACGTCGTTATCCTAAATTAAGACTTAATAAAAAGCCTTAACAGAAAACTAAGAAGCATGAGCCGTTGTATACAAATTTGCTTATACAACGGTCCAAAGATTAAATGTTTCCTACATAATAACCTTTATTCTAAGATAGGTCTGCAGAACAATGATAGATCAGGTCTCCTCATCATTGATGGATGACTATCCCCGCTCTTCAAGTTATGTTGGATTGATCGTCCATCGAAAGCATATTACAACGACAGTGTTATGATAACTTAATATCAAAACAATGCTTTCTCCAAGAATTTGGCAGCAACATCCAAGGCTCTAGGTAAACCTTTTTCTTTTACAGTTATCAGACGAACATTCAGGAGCCGTGCCTCCAGAAAGAACTCATTATGAGATCAGTTCATGGGCCGTGCCCCATGAACTGCCCATCCAATAACCAACCCTCACCCTTCCATTCCTGGCTTGGGACAGGCAGATTCCCCGAAGGTCGTCTGGCGGGTTTCGCAGAAGCGGACAGGCAGGTAGACAGGCGCAGACAAACTATGTAAACAAGCGAGACAAAAGTTATTTGCATGTTATCTTTGCATGTTATTGCCTGCGCCTGTCTGAACCAGCGTTCACTCTGTCCGCAACCTAAGTTACAGAAACGAGCCACAGTTGTGTTGTCTAATTGTGAAATATCAAGTACTCAAAATGTAGGTACCATTTTGTAGGTACTTTATAACAGTGTTGCCAAGTCAGTGCTTTTGGCACTAGATATAGTGCTTTTCGATGTTGCAATACGCGTTTTTTTTTAAAGCACTAAGTGAAAAAGCAGCAAGACCAGTTTTCATTTGAGTTTAGTGCTTTTAGTGCCTTTTGATTGCTAATCAAAAAAATGTTTTTGCAGTTCTGAAATAAACAATTGATATGAAAAAGTTTCGGATGATAGAACCGAAAAATGTTGGATAGAATAAGATGAGGCCCTATTCTGTAACTGTGAGTTTTAAAGTGTACACGGGATGACACAAAAACTCACTGGTTTTAAGTCGGTGAGTTCAGTCAAAAAAGTTTACACTTTAAAACTCACAGTTAGAGAATAGGGCCCCAGATCTCTATTTTTTTCATATTTTTATGTTCACCTCTGAATATCCCAGATGGTACGATAGCTTTTTCATTTGAAAAAATTCTGTGTTATATTTCATATTCTTCTGTATATTATCTAAATAATTGTTATAGTTTAAGCATAGTACTCTGTTCAGTTTCATGTGAAATTCCACTCAAATCTCCATACAAAAAGTGACAGCTGCGAAACAAGCGTGCAAATTTTCACAACATGTTCGTCAGAGCGGTACTCTGTTCCGCTGCGTGAAATTATCGCAACATGTTTCTGAGCAACATTTTTTCACGGCAATTAAATTGTACTACCTATTTATTTTGAAGTGAAAAGAGAGAGATCATATGAAATCTTCCAACTTATTCTCTGAGTCTCTCTGAGAAACGTTGCCATAGGAATTCCTCGCAACAAACTTTAACAGTCCATCCCATGGCAGAATAACCAGGTAGGCTCACTGGAAACATGCTCTCTACGACAAATAAAACAATAACAAATGCATAGCTATAATGTCAAAATATATTTTGTCAATTCAAAGCAGCCGTACATAGCGACACAAACAAATTGGTTACTGAACATTCTAACTAGTAGTCAAATGAAAATTTTATTAAAAGTTAATTTTTATTTGCTTTGTTTACAGCCAAAATACAATTAATTCTGTATTATAACTATAAACACAGCTCATTTTATTAAATTTGTAATGATTTTAATAATATGTCTTATATTTTCACACAAAAAATCTGGGTACTCGCTTTATTTATACGGTTACGAGTAAATTATACATCCATATGGCTGAACGAATAAAAATAAATTGTCAATAGTGACATTATAGCTACGCCAATGTTTTGTTCTCTCGTTTTTTGCTCTCCGAATTGCATCTACCTGGTTATTCTGCCATGGTCCATCCTAAACAAGTGCGCGTGCGTGGTTTAACTGTCAAAATCGGCTCATGCACATACATTTTGTATGAAGCCTACCGAAACACGCACCGGACTACCGCAACATGAATCGAATTTTCAATATTGACAGTGCGTGCGGATGTGAAGTTGGCTGCATAAAACCAAAGTATTAGAACAAAGAGCAATCAGCTGCTATTAATTAATTAATCTCAGTTGCAAATGGAAGTATTTGCAATATTAATAGATTTTTACACAATACTAAAAGTTTCTTTAAGATTTTTAAACCATCAGACTGAGCTGGTTCGAGAGCAGCAGTTTTTCCGCAGCGCACTTGTTTAGGTTAAGCGTAAAATAAAATTGCGTGGCGCTTGAGTACGCAGCGCAACGCGCACTTGTTTAGGGTGCACTGTAAGTCAGAAATTTCACGCAACAAATAAATAGATGTTGCCAGCGAACTTTCATGCAAACGAACAGAGTACTAGGCTTTAGTCATTATTCCTTGTGACCACAGATATATAGCTCAGAATCAAAAATTACTCAAAATTCATGTTGATAGCGCTTAAACCATTAAGATTTTCATTTTGGTTTCTTTAGCAAAGTTCTTCTTATTATTGTGGCCAACAACTTTAAACAAATAAATATGTAAAAAACGCTTCCAGTGAGTCTTATTGAGTCTTACAAAAAGTCTAGCTTAAAGTCAGCATAGTTTGCAACGAAAAAATTAGATCAACATAGCGTATGAGTAATATTAATTTTAAGCGTTGAAAACGGGTAAGACAAATGTGGCTTATCAAAGGTTTAAAGACAATTTCAAACGATTTTTTCATATATATTTGTTCAGCAAAATTGTTGGCCAGAATAATAGGAATAACTTTGCTGAATTAAACAAAAATTAAATTCTTAATGGTTCACAAGTTATCAATATACCATTATGGGCCAGCTGACTTTAATTTGAATTTAATGTCAAAAATAAAAAATTAGAGATAAATTAAGGAGCTTTTTAAATCGTGTTTCAATTCAATTATATCAAATTGTTGGTAAAAAGTGTCACTTTTTTAGTGTGCACATAATTTACTTTCAAATGACAAGTAAAACTTCACGATGGGCAGTGGAATTCCTTGGAATCTTGAATCAGTAGCAGGCAGATCCAAAAAATATTTAAAAAAAAACCAACTTTCATCCCTATATACAGCTATTTTTGGAAATATTGAGCTTGAATTTCTAATTTATTGCCTATTTTAGTATTGCCTCTATTGACTTCTTTAAAGTAAATGAAAAGAGTAGTAAAAAATTAACATAGGTATATACATAGGTATATAAAGATATCTTTATAAGGGAGTTTTAATTAATTGGAATACACTTGTAGCGCTGCAACATTATTGAGTATTACCACATGCTATTCAAAAAATAATATCTCAAAACACTTGAAAACTTCAATGTGTCTACATCATAATGGCACCAATTTTTGTTTCATTTGTAACACTTGACTTCTGGCCAGTTTTCCGATTCCGCTGGCATTTTGTGCAATCTAATAAATGTTTATCTTGAGTAGTTTAAATAAAAAATTTGCTCTTAAGTCTTCGGTAAGATGGCAAAATGGATGTCACCACGAGATTTCTCATATTAAATTTAAATGAAAAACGTTGAAATTATTAAATAAAGATTTTCGTGCCGCACAGTGTAATCGGACCATTTTAGCATCAGGACACACTTGTTTGTTCGTCTTGTTTGTTCGCCAAGAAATTGTTGTCATCAGAAAATAAATAAATCCCTCGTTCTGCGACATCATTTATGACCTTCAACGAAGCCCATTAGAATTTTATGACTATGTTTAAAATCCTGCAAAATTTTCTGATTTCGAGAGAAGTTATTTTGTCAAATGTCCAGACATTTGCATTCATTAGAGTATTTTTTTTTTGCATAAATCAACAGGCTATTGAAGCCACAACATCTACGTGGCCATATTTTTGTCAAAAACTAAATCTATAGGAACATCAATGAAGAGCGTCGCCTGGGTTCAGTAGTTATTATAATAATTTCTGCTTAAATTAAAGTCATAGTGCTTACCTAGCTGCAAAATTATCTACACTGGAGCACACAATAATCAGTAGAAATATTTTCTCACGACATATGTCGCGCGGTTCCAGCAGAGTAGTATAGTGTTTAGGCAACACATAGTCTGCCACATTGCGTGAAGTATTGTAGGACCACTCGGGCAATATATCTGAAATAAATTAAAAACAGTTCTTAAATGAATCCTTACAAAATCTAATTTAATTTTTACCGGTTCTATTGTAGTTCTCACAAACTGGAATACTAGCCCTATGGTGGAATACTAGCCGTATGTTATACAAATAAAAGCAAAAGACACACAAAACCACTAGGGATATCCCAAAAAAACGTAGTTCCCTGCGATGGACTTTGATCAACCACATTAACTTCCTTATTGTCTGTGAACTTTTCGTACGGCATTGAATCCTGTCTTTTTCAAGGCGTTGATATATTTTGATGGGCATGTTTTTGTTCTATCGCAGCAAAATTAGCTTGATAGAAGGAATTCTAATTTTTATTTGTTATTTGTTTTTTCGCTCTATATGCATGACGTCTGTAGGGTTTTTTTTTGTTTTTGTCAAAAAACGTTATGGAAAGAGGGTTGGCATCATAAAAAAGTGATTTATTTTCCGAGGGATCCCAATTAGGACTGAGAAGCAAAAAAACAATTATTTCAATATCTTGAATTTTATCAGCTAATAAAACCATCCGGATTTCTTGTTATATTGCACAGTAGCGGTCAGGTAACTCTTAAGTGGGCACTGTTAAGAATAAGAGGCTCTTCATAATTTTTAAATGAGTTTAAGTCAACTCACTCAACAAAATCAACATTTCAAGTTCATTAGAGAGCATCTAAACACTATCAGGCAAAAAGGTTTCAATGCTGACATCTAGTAGAGAAAGCTTTTTGACCGCGAGTGGCAAAATGACCGAGACTGCTCTAGTGCAGAGATAACCACTGCATGGTTTTTCATAGCACGCGAGCGTCGTGTGTTTTCGTGTACTTGCCGATAAAGTAGTAAACATCCAAGTGTTTTGAAGACGAAATAAATTTAGATGAATTCTTTCCACCTGAAAATAAACAACCTTAAAGCAATAAAGTAATAAAGTTGAATGAGTCAATATAAAAAATCACCATCTTCATAAAAAACAGCAATTTAAAATTAAAAATCCATCCGTTAATCAAATTTTAGCTTTCTTTCTCTTTCAATTCTTGGGAACGTAAACGAACAAACACTCCAAGAAACAAACCAAAAAGGAGTTATGAAATTTGTGCCAGCAAATGTTTCAATAACTTTTAGCAAATTGTTTTTTCCGTGTAAAGCTGTTCTATTGTTTTTGTTTTGCACAGTTTGAATTTAAGCATCTAAGTTGTTAATTAATTTTAATGAAGTTTATTTGTTTAAATAAAAGTTTTTACATAAAAAAATAACTCAAAAATAAAATTGTAAATTGGTCAAAGGACGTACATTTTTTTCTTAATTCTTACTACAAAATCATAGACAATAAGTAGTTTTTATGCAATATATTCAAAATATATGTTTCATGATATAGCAATTTTTTTTTTTAAAATTTAGTATATGTAATTCTCAATATGTAACGTTAATTAAATTTTTTTCTTAAAAACAAGCAATCAAAACATCAATAAAAAATACTTTATATACTTAATATATTTAGTATATAATTAGTATACATTTAGTATACATATATATAAAATAAATTTTTCATTAACTTAATAAACAGTTGAACTGAGTCTTTTTCTTTGCAAATATAAGCTAATTTAAAGTTGTTGATCGATCAAATTATGCGAGGATCACAAGTTGTTTTCTTAGTGTTGAATATAAATAAATTTCTAAAAATATAATCTTAGCGATCTAAGCAATAATTAGTTAAATAATTCTAGTGTAAAAACATCAGCTTAAGTTTAATTTTTTTGTGTTAAGAGTCTGACAATTTAATGTAAAGAATCTAAAAACATTTAAGACAAATAAAGCAAATTTGATTTTAAGCTCTACAGTAAAAGTAAAGATGCCAAAAATAAACTCAGTGGAAGGACTTGGTTTAGTATTGAGTGGTATTTTGAAAAAAAAAAAACAGAGTATTTAATTGTTTATGGGTTTTAATTGATAGCTTTGATTAAGAATAATACCACAAATTTAGCGTATGAACCAACTTTTTGACAATTATATAGTTTTTGCGAAATTTACTCAATTGATTGTAACCAATTGATTGTAAACAGTAACAAAAGGCAACGAATGGAATTTTAATGGTGGAAGTAAAAAAAAACACTTTAAACACAATAAAAATTCGTACTCATACTATGTGACTTGTGAGTTACTTTTTTCTGTTTCCGTACTTTTTGTGTAAGAAATGGGAGAAGAAGAACAAGCATAAAATCGTTCTCTCGAGCACAGAATGTGCACAGAAATAAAAAAGGTAGTGTTAGGACTGAATGTGATCTCTTTCTTAGTGACCATAACTGTCAAACTCAGCCATTTGGGTATTTTTGCCAATTTTTGCTTTCATATTGGCCGCATTCAGCGTAGACAACAGTTGGCAAATGTTGCGTAAAAATTCGCTGAATGGTACAAATTTGGTAGCGCTAACTAAAACTGATAAAGTAGCGAACGCCTTTTAATCGAGCGAACAAATTCTATGCTACATGAACACAACTGTTTGCTTAACTGTCAGATGCTGTTACTGACGCTGTTAAATTAATAAACGCAGAAAGAACGCAGCAAATTTAAGTGAGAAACCTTTGCAATTGAATTAAATTTATATAAAAATTAAATTGAATCTAACTTCTGACGTGCAGAGTAGCAACACATTCAGAGAAAAACATCGTGGACTAAGGTAGCGCTATCATTACAGTTCACAACAGTTGTCTGCGCTGAATGCGGCCATTGCATTCTTTTTGGTTGCAGATTTTGTATGAAATGTCAACTTCGTTTTGACAGTTTCGGTCACTGGCTCTACGCCCTAACACTACCTTGTCTAATTTTGCCATACTACAGCTCAAGACTTCGAGTAAATTAAGAACAAGCATTATTCTTTGTTTATGTTTTTCACAAATATTCACAAATTGTGCTACTAAAAATAAATTTACAAATTGCATTTCCTTTTGGCCTTCCATTTTTAACTATAAATTAATTATTTAAAGTAATTTTATAACTTAAAACCATGGTATAAGTAAATTTAATACAATGGTTTAAAGCAACTTTACTTCACAATCAAATTTATAATTTTAATTGGCATTTAAACGTTTGGCACGATTTTATAGCTTAAAACAAACTTACTTCACAAACAAAATGACGACAATTTCAATTGGCGCTATTTACGTTTGACTCGACTGCTGTCAGAATCAGCTGTTTTGTGCTTGAAACTTGCTAGTAGCTGTTTCCGTACTTTTGCCAATATTCTCAATTTTCATTTTTACTCTCTCAGTTCGAGCTTACTAGAAGTTACACAAATCTTACACAGTGTAGACTACGGAAACACACCTAATATCTCCACCGAATTGACTCCTTGAGGGGTTAGCTATATGACTTGTTCCTATTATTTTTTCACCTCCAACATTGTTTCTGAACATCCTACCCCCTATCTGACAGCCACCCTTCTGGGGGTCACCATAGAAAATATTAGGAAAAATATCAAAAATAGACCAGATCAAATTGATATCTCACAAATGAAATAGGAGACATTTCTATCTCGGATTGACTATTTTTTTACCCTAAGCATTTCTATTGAACATAACCACCTCCTATATGTCATCCTTCTAGGGTCACTATACAAAAAGCACAAAATAGTGTGACATTGCAAGACACTGCACAACACAGCGACAAGCAATATTAAAATAGCGAGCACGGCACCACACGACAGTTATTGTTGACGAATGAAAGCATATCAGCAGAAACATTGAATGTGCGAAGATGAAGTAAAGACGCAACATTATTTGCACTAATATATCTGATATACACGCAATAGGAGTATTCGCGATTCAGTGCACTTGCCAGTGCAGTTGAGGATTTGTACAGTTACGGCCGATTTCTTCATCGAGTATCAAATCGAGCTAGTCCGAGTTCTGCTTAGAACTCAGTTTCAAACTAATTCTCGGTTCGAAAAAAAGTTCGTACTCAGTCATTTCTTCACTTATTTGGTACTCGGATCATTTTCAAAAGAGAGTGTTGGGCACTAATACTTGGATCAATTTTATACCAATTTTATGCTACTTTATATGAAAGCTTTGTCAAAAAAAAATTTGTTAAATAATTTGTTTTTATTATTAAAAGCAAAACAAAAAATTACTTGGAGGCATAAAAAAGCGTTGTTTAGATTGTCGGCAGGATGCTGCTGCAGCTATAATCTAGAATATTGGAGTTGTTGATATTATATATATTTCCTTTTATTGTAAAAACTACATATGGGCCGTGCTTAGCTGCCGCCGTCAGCTGAACAAAACCGAAATTGAAGTCTGGCACGAGAGTGGATTTAAATATGATGGCGTTTTTTGTTGTTCACTACTTTATGACTTACGATATTACAAGAATTTAGAAGCCATTGAGCTGCCACAACACAATCCAGAGCTCTCTCTACAAGTGGACATTACAATTCCGAGGAATTATTGCTAAAGGGACTTCACCTGGTCGAGTTGAGATGACTATGTCAACCAATACACAGGACAAAATTGGACCCAGCGTTATTGCGTCCGAGATTTTTTAATAGGAAATAATTAAGCCATGATTAATTAGGTTGTTATTTATTTATATACAGGGTCCGCCAACTAACTTTTTTTTTTTGAAAATTCTATAAAAAAAACTACTAAATATTTTTTTAACTTTCTTTTTTTATTTGAAAGTACAATCCTTCCGGTTAATAATGGAAAATAATTTCATTGAAATGGCTGCCTCGGCTGGCCATGCAGTAGCCTACACGATCGGTTCAATTTTTAACCACATTATCGATTGTGTGCAACTGTATTTCACCAATGGCTTCACGAATATTGTCCTTTAAAGCGTCAATTGTCTCTGGCTTGTCGGCGTAACACTTATCTTTGAGGGCACCCTACAAATAATAGTCCAACGGTGTCAAATAGCAGATCCGAGGTGGCCAAACGACATCAGCTCTGCGGCTGATAATGCGATCTTCAAAAACAGGGCGAAAAACATCGAGTGTAGCTTCGGCTATGTGGCACGTAGCGCCGTCCTGCTGAAACCAAATGTTGCTAATATCCTCCTCTTCAATTTTTGTGAACAAAAATTCGTTCAACATGACCCGATAACGATCGGCATTGACTGCAACGGCCACTCCTTGCTCATTTTCGAAGAAAAATGGCCCAATTATGCCTCTGAACCAAAATCCTGACCAAACAGTGACTCGTTTTGGGTGCAGCGACTTTTCAATGTATGCGTGCGGGTTTTCTATGCCCCAAATGCGACAATTTTGCTTGTTTAGATACCCGCCAAGATCAAAATGAGCTTCATCTGAAAAGATGATTTTTTTGGCAAAATCGGCATCATGATTTTCAAAGTAATGTCGCAATATTTCCCAGCGTTGTTCAAGCGTATACACAACCATATTCGTCTAGCGGAAGGATAAAACTAATTATCTGTCAAATCAGACATGAGCTAAGTGTTACCATTCACGAAATAAACACTAGTTGAAAAAAAAACGTTATATGGCGGACCCTGTATTTTTATATATTTAATTTGTATATTAATTAAATATATCGGTCTAGCATAAAAATAAAGTGGTGGTCATGAAAATAGGTAAAAATAGCTACTCATCATTTATTCTAGATTTTTTTTTTAATATTGTTTACAATTACATCTAGTTGCCACATAGTAGAAATTTTCTCAAAAAAACCAGTTGCTTTACATGGTCGGTCATATTTTCCCAGTTTTGTTATTCTGATCATCAGACAAATTAGGAAATATTTGATAATAGTACCATTACAAGGAGAACCGCCCAACACGATAGTCCGTATGCATTCTAGCGTTAATCTTCTGCCAAATGATCTCAGAATTGGTAAAAAGACAGCATGTAACCTTCAACTTGTATGCATTTAATTGCTATATTTTCAACAAACGCTATTTTTGCGCAGAATAACATTAGACTGCTATATATAGCGATACATTGTCACGATTCCTGCAGTTTTCGTCTTATCACCTCGCATATGATACAACTCTTTCTCTTTCAAATCAAATCCTCCTGAGTCGTAGGTATAAATGTATTCGATAAGAACGAAAACACGTCCGTTATTTATAAAGCATAATTGGCCTATTCTAAGCTGAAGTTCCATAATAGTTTAGCTCCAGGAATATCGACTGCTAACAAGAAGCCATCGAAATAAACGAGTGCATCAGTTGTCTTTTAGCCCAACACTTGATTTGAGGACACGCAACTGTTGCATGGCATTTTTTTAGCAGCCTTCTATAGTTTCTTCAGTCTTCTAACTGAATAATCCGAATCAAAATATATAAGACTTCATAAAAGTTTGTGTTTTGTTTTTTGCATGTTTTTTGCAATTATAAATAAAATTTTGACACTTCCACTCAAATTATCAAAACAAATTTCTATTTTTTGATGTTAAGAAATAAAAAGAGCGTAAAACCGAGTTTTAAGATTGCTATACATCCGATTTCGGGGTTCCAGCTAAAACTCAGTATCAGCTAGAACCGAGTTTCAAATTGAAGTTTTTCTGCCTTAGATCTCCGTGAAGAAATGAGTTAGTACTCGAGAGAGAACTAAAAATAGTTCTTATACTAGCATTAAAACTCTGTGAAGAAATCGGCCGTTAGGTTTTCGTGAACACACTACTATCACTTTTATAAAGCTGTCAAAATGTTCAATGTGCACAAGTGAAAAACTCCTCATAAAGTCCTCATAGAGTGTTCCTTATTTTTTAACTTTAGAATATTTCTCTTACCCTCTAAAAGTTTACATATGATATAAAAAAAATACAGTGAACATTTGAAGTCACTAGGTAGAGTCCTACCAGTGCCGACAATTTTTAACTAACATAGCACCGTATCAACTAAATCGTACTTTTAAAGAATTTTTAAAGGCAATAGTTTTTTAAAAGCGCAAAGATTAAAAATGGCTTGCTCGCTTCATAGTGAAAACCAAATATTCATTGTTGGAGCTATAAGCTTTAATATATTAGGCTCCAAGCTTCCATCCAACAAACAGATACTAGGTGTGTTTCCGTACACATTGTCGAGTAAAAGTCGAGTAAAATTCAAGACGAGAGAGTAAAATTACTTTTGAGAATAATGTCAACATAGTTTAATAATACCAGAGTTGGGCGTAGTGCACTAAATTTGCAGTTTCAGCTTACATGTACTGATAGTGTAAAATTATTCTCTATCTTAAATTTTTTTTGACTGCTGAATTGAAAAATATAAGCCTCACTATACATAAGTGATAGCGATAGTGAAAAATTTCTCACTCAAATTCATATCAGAATAGTGGAAAAAAATGTTTGCAGCTTAGAGGAACTTTTTTTTGCACTAAATGAATAGTGCAAAAAAAATACTTGCTCTAATAGTTTTAAAGCACAGGAAGTTATCACTCAATTGAAAGAAAACAGGAACAGTTTACTTGTAGTATTGAGTATTTAAATATTACACAGAAATTTGTATGTTTCTATGCTATTCTTAGTAAAACAAGGAAAATAAGCTATGCTATTATTTGCTTTAAGCAATTTAACTTTCATGAAACTATTATTTTAAATAACACCAATTTTATATAAACTGTCTATATGATCCTAGCTTGGTGATGCAGAGGTGTTGTTGTTTTTTGTTTCGTAAACATAAATGACCTGAAGCTCGAAAAATAGTTTTTCTTAATAGATTTTTTTAATTCGAGTCTAACTGAAATAGTTTTAAAACCAGTCATAATTGAAAGTTGAGTGGAAACACTTTCAATTGCAGCTTTCATTTAGTGGCTGCTCAAATTTTGCACTATTTGCACTACCACTAAAATCCCTAGTGACAGTGAAGCATCTCTTCACTATCACTAAGCTGGTAAAAAAATAGTGAAAATTAGAATTTCTTCCAATATATTTTAGTGCTAGTGAAAGGCTTAGTGCACTCAGCATTTAGTGCACTACGCCCAACTCTGAATAATACAAGTAGTAGCGACAGTTCTAGCTGTGGTCAAGAAATGTCAAACAAAAGAAAATCAAAACTAGAGCATGCAACCTCTAAAACTATAGCCATGATTCAATTATATATAAGGTTAAGTAACCATGAAATTGTTCTTATACAATAACAAAACTTGGATTGCAAAATGTCAAAGTAAAAAAAAAAAAGAAGACAAGTAAACAATCAAATTAAAATTTCTGACTAGAAGTCAAACTATTGGATTTTAATATTAAATTTGTGTTTCAAATAATTTTTAAACAATTTTCTTGGAGTTTGAGTTTTTGTTACTACCTCCAAATGCCGAAAAAGTACGCGATTCACCAAAACTATTGGAACAAGGAAAACGTTTCCTTTTTTAAAGTGCCCAGTTACATTTTTAAACGAAAACGCTGGATAGATGGAATATGGATCGGCGAATGTCAAAGTAAAAAATAACAACACCAAACAGCTGTTTCTGACATTCGCCAAGAGATATATGCTCTCAGCTTACTCAACCTTATATATAATTGAATCATGACTATAGCAAAATGAAGAAATCAAAAAAATTTTGTGTCAAAAATTTTTGTAGTTTCCTTTTGTTTGTGACCGCAAGAAAAATATATGCAAGAACGGACTTCATGCCAGTTTCGAGCAGAACAGTTGCTGTTGACAGCTGATTGACAATAAATTGAAGCAATTGGAAGAAGATTCGTGCTCGAAGAAATTTTTCAAATAAAGTTCAAGCTAGTTTCGGGTAATTGTAATAGATAGAGAGTGGCATTTAGCTTGTTCTTCTTCTCTCTCGAGCTTGAAAGATGTGTAAAGAAACGCTTTCAAGCAACTTCAAGTTACTTGAATCGAGTACGGAAACAGGCCTAATACCTGTGGTCACAAGGAATAATGACTAAACTCAAAATATCGTAAAAAAGCGATATGGAATTTACTTTATTACCAATTTTTGGAAGTTTGCAGATATCCATTTTTTTGCCCAGAATTGATCATCACTTATGTCTGCACATATTTTGTTTGTAACGGTTCATACTATATTTTAAAAAAAATGGGTCGTAGTCCGTGCAATTAAAATATCGTTTTTTACGACACTTTGAGTTTAGTCGTTATTCCTTATGACCACACATATCAGAACAAAATATTTTAATTTCTAAACAAAATTTCCAATGAGTTTTGTTTTTTTTTGAAAATTTTTCTGAAAAACACTAAAAATTAAATTTATTTCGCCGAAACCAACAGTTGAGTCAAAAAATGATGTAGGCATTGCTTGAGTATTGTTTGATTATTTTTGTTGGCTCTGAAGATATATGCTATCAAGTGAAACCAACTTTCTTTTTATAAAAAATACAACTTTGGACAATAACTCGAAAACGGAGTGACAGAAAAAACAAGAATGACATTTTCGGAAGCAACGACCAATTTTATATTAGAAATAGACAGTGGCATTCATTGTACATTCTGACTGTAAGCCAGTGTATTTCAAAATTAACGTAGTTAAGTTTATGCACATCAATATCAGAACATTATATTTAACATTAAGGGCCAATTTTTCAGTGCGAGTTTAAACTCTAGTCAAATTAAACCGAGCTTAACTCAACAAAATTGGACGTTTAAACTCGGTTTAGGCAAAAAAGAAACACATTATATGACAATTTAAGTCAATTTAACTTCAATGAATGCTAAAATATCTGGTTAAACCGAGTTTAAACATCCAACTTTGGTGAGTTAAGCTTGGTTTAATTTGACTAGAGTTTAAACTCGCACTGAAAAATTGATCCTATAACATATACAAACTATATATGCATAAATATATTTAGTTTTAAAAACAAAAATGCGAGTGTTGGCACCATAATTTTTTCATTTGATTTTTAAGATCATTTTATAAATGATCCATTGATATGCAATTTTATAAAAAAAAAATTAAACAACATGTTTTATGACTCGAAACACTAACCTGTTTGAAACAATAAAATCACAGCAAAAGCAACTTAATAAATAAAAATTAAAAATATATGTATGTTTAAAGAGAGCTGCTCAAAAACAACAATATGTTTAAGCTTAACGTTTAGATTTAAAACTAAGGAGCTTTTGTGCAATCACTGGAAGCCACTTTTCTTTTCTATGTAAGTAAAATTTATGTAAATTTCTGAAAGCTAATAAATACTCTTTAAATATGTTTTCCTATTTTTCCTAATTGTTACTCAATACTTAGCTATAAGCAATTAAATTTCTAACTTGCTGTTCACTCCACTACTTATTAATAAAGAAGAATTAAAAAAAAAATACTTTGATCTTACATTCATACATACTTGGTATACTAAAGTCTTCAATTCTACATTGTATCTAGCTGCTGTTGTAACCTAGAGGGGCTTATTTGCAGCTGTTGCTCTTGCGCAAAGGTACTGTACGAAAGTACTTGCCTGGTGGCGCGCACTTAATACTTACATTGCTAACGAAAGCATACAAATCCAACATGGCATCATTTTTCATATAGTGCTGCGTTATGCTGCCTTTCATTGTGCACGGAGACTTGGAACGTTTGAAGCTGAACAGTGGATTGTGACGGCGACGCAATTTAATGCGCTCTGCACAAATACCAGTGATGTAAATATCCTCCAGATAAATGAGTGATGTGTTAAGCGAAGCTGCATACAGCTTAGGCACTACATCGCTAGACATAAGGTAGCTAGCGCCAGAAAAATAAGTTGGATATGTATCGGCTGGAAACATGTAGTATGGCATGTACCATTTGCTCGTCACGTCCGCAATTGGACGTACACCACAAAAAATATGGCCCATCAGTAAATTGCGTGTCGCATTTAGACGATTGTATTTGGCTAGCACTTGATATGAGCGCTGATCGTGCATATCGAGTGTGTCATTGTAGAGTGGGACGGTGCCACCAAGTAGGTGTTGCAGCAGATTTGGCACATTCACAAAAGTGTCATCGTCGCATTTCATAATGAATGCACTTGCGTGCTGGCAACGACGGGTTACCCATTTAAGAGCCATTACAGATTTAACAGTCAAATTATTATAGCTGTCGATGAAATTTTCCTGTATCATATCATCGTACTGCTCTGATTCACTGTGCAGACGAGTCAGTGTCTCATTGCCCAACAGTGACTCGTATTTGCGGCGTCCAATGAGGAAGACAACACGTACGGGTATTTTGGATGGGGCAGACGTCATCTAAAAAAATTCGAAAGCAAAATGGACCAACGATTAAGGTGTGGTTTTGTTAATCTTTCAAATAAAAGAAAAAACAAATTAAATAACATCGTAAGAAAAACGAAAAAGGGTGTTTAAGTTTTTGTTTGGTATAAATCATGATCAATCAATATTACAAAAAATAAATATATTTTAATTTTATTATAAGTGATTTCGTAAATGAACGCAGTTTAAATAATGCTAGTAAACTTTTTATTTAGCGAATTTTTGAAACGAAGTTCCTTTACGCGGCTTGCGGATGGTGTGATTTAGTAGAAACCATGGTATAGGTCAAATTAAACCTAGCTTAACTCATCAAAATTGAACCTTTTGTCCAAATAAAATGAAAATTTTTCTCTAAGATAATATCATCAAATTATTTAATGTTTTTAACTTATTATTATTTAATAAGTTAATTAATTTTATGATCTATTAAATTATTACATAAATTAAATTGCGATCTTTAGATCAAGTTTTTAAGAAGGCAACAACAAAAACAACAACAAAAACAACAACTCTGTATAGAGTCAATCGCTGACTCGACAGTCTGTTTCGGAAATCGCTACATTTCCTCTTCAGTAATCTTTGAGTGATTAAGCTGTGATCAAATAGAGCCTACTGCTTAAAAATGTCATATGATTAAGTAGTCAATTTGAACGTCCAATTTGTTCTATATAATTCAAAAGCATGAATTTCAAATGTGTGAAATCATATGCAACTTTAAGCAGTGAGTTGATCACAGCTTAATCACTCAAAGACTACTAAAGAGGAAATGTAGCGATTTCCGAAACAGACTGTCTAATTAGCCAAGTGATTGACTCTATACAGAGTTGTTGTTGTTGTTGCCTTCTTAAAAACTTACTTGATCTAAAGCTCGCAATTAAATGCACGTAATAAATCGTTTTTATTTTTCAATATTCCTATTAGTTTAACAACAATATGTATTTGTTATCAAGCTATTAACTAATCTAATCTTATGTCCAAAAGATAGTAAAGACCCAAATCGATAAAACCATTTTGGCCAACAGAGACGAACGAACGAGGAGTATAGATATATAGATATATAATAAAAGTAAGTAAGTAAGTAAGTACTATTTCTTTAAACTCCATGAGTAACTTTGTAAACAACTGTAGCTAGCTTTTACGATGTTAACTTGTCGAAAACCAATTCAAACGTAGTGGTTTGAGTTCTGAAAAATATCTAATGCTGAGAAAGTCCGAAAAAGCTGTAGTAGCTGAACTCAATTTTTAATGCATAATAAATATAAATATAATATTTTTTGTAACTTTAGCTATTTTTTTAATCCGTTTTGTTTGCCAATAACTTAAATTTTATTGGTCTTTTCTTAATTTTCCTTAGTGTTATATATATCAAACGGTAGTTCGGAAAAAATCTTTTCTTTATTGTAAACAAAGAAAACTGTTGAATTCAAACGAATTAATTATATCTCCATATTTCATATAAAATCTATTTTAAGGAATCAACTAATCTAGTATATTTAAGGATTTTTTTTTTAAATGAGTTTATTCACAAAAAACTTCTGCATTATAGGAACTAAAACATAACAGTTTCTTCAGATGCATCGGTTATCGATGAATTCAAATTAAAAGATATTTTAAAAACTATTTAACTCAAGTTATGCATTTTTGGGTTATATTCATTAATTTGTTATCTGACCAAACCTAGAAAAATTCCTTTGTGATTATGATGTATTAAACAGTGACTACTTAAAATCATTTCTTATGCTCAAGACGTAACATATTGGTTAACAATAATTTCTTTAAAAGCAACTACCGCGAGATTCTTCCTCGAATATATATATATTTCTTTTACTGTTAGCTTTGCTAGATTCTTACGAAGAACAAAGATTCAAAGATCAAAATGTATTGCTAGGACATTGGCAGATATCAATTTCAATGATATATCTTTCACACATGAACCAATAAGAGAAGATCACGCAAAGAGCAGTGCGAGAAAAAAGTAATTTTTCGTGCAACGTCATCGGTCACAAGCATGCTATAAAACTGTCAATTTGCATATGTTTTGCATGCAAAACATGTGAAAACTCGGATAAAAGTAAAAAATTATAAAATTAATAAGTTTAATTAGCGAAAAAGTGTTTGAATACTTTGTTTGTTTATATTTCCATGCAGTAACTAAATGTAAAGAACGCTGTAAAAAGAAAAACTGCAAATAAATAGAATACAAAATTGGATGTTCACTTTGTTTTTATTATTGATCTGTTTTGTTCGATTTTCTTTTCCTCTGCATCGAATTGTTCACAATTTCTTTATTTAATAATCTTATTTTAAAAAACATTCGTGCGCGGAAAAACATTTTTTTTATTTTGTTGTCACAAATAACATGCTCTGCACTTGTAATGTGCGTCTGCAAATAATTTTTGCTTATTAGCAGCCCGTCGCCATTTACGTCGTTGAACACTTTTTCCAACGTAGTCATATGCGCCATGAGCTCTTCCGTTGGCTTGGCGAACCGCTTTCGATTAAATGATCTACCTAACTAAGTGATGCTGCCGCTTCTTCTTCCAGCCTTATGTTCGGAACGTCTTTGTGCAATTTGTGGCAGATGTATCACGCGAGGTTTTCCAAACCGCTGTTCACTCCAAGAAAAAGATTATAAATATTGAATTCATAAAATTGTTAAATTTTACTTGCACTTGCGAATATAGCTGCCGTATTTTCGCTTGAAGTAACTGCTCTGAAGAGCGGTTAGAAATAGAAGCGTCCCTGTTTAGTTTTTCTATTTCCTCTACAGGAAAAACTTCTCCATGACCAACGACTCCTGAAGCAGAGCACTTACGATTTTTTTGTTTTCGCGCTTTAAAATTCGCTGACATCGTTCTGCATTTGCTGGCTGTACCTCCTTGGTCATAACTGTTGGGACAGCGCCCGGCTTTAAGCGCATAGCTTTGCCAAAACCTATCGTAACATTTTTTAAAAGAATATTTACGTGGAAATGTAGAAGTACTTACCCATTTGAACTTGGACCCTTCTTTCGAAGTCTTCAGGCAGAAAATGATCTCCACAGATTCTTGCCATTGCAGTGTCGACATTTAGCCGACAAAAAATCTCCCATTGCTTACAAGCAATTTTTTCCTTGGGGAAACGGTAGAAACCAACGTATTTGTTTTTTTTTTGCTGTTGCAATTAATGCATGTCGCTACAGCACACTTCGTTTTAATATAAAAACACATTACATTTATATGATAATTCTTTAAAATTTTAACAAATAACATTCAACATTCAATCACTAATTGTAAACAAAAGATTTTGTGACCGATGACGTCAGACCTATCAGCTGTTTTTGTTTACAATATGGCGGCTCTTTTCTTTGCATGATCTTTATTTCTTGGTTCATGTCTTTCACATACCACTTGTTTGTTGCACAGCTCTTTAATCAGCTGTAAACTGAATTGTGATACTTGACAAAAATTATGAAAAATGTGTAACGAGTTAGGATTTTATTTAATTTTTTTAAGCGTTTTTAATTTTAAGTTCCAGTGGAATAAACTGGACGTTATTTCACTAAACCAATTATTAAAAAAAAGCCAAATTGAGTGAGCATATCATTTAAGCTTATTTTTTTATAGTTTTTAATATCTTTAATATCTAACGCTTACATTTAACTGGTGGCTACTGCTATTGTTCAAGTTGCCTATTATAAAGTCCTTATAGTATTCCAAACGCTCTGGCGGAGGATCCAAATATTTTCCATAAAAATGTTTGTGCAGTTGGCTGAACATATGATAGTTAAACTCTGTTGTGTTGCCCCATGTATCGCGTATATTTTGCCTGCAAATAACAGCAAAGTTTACTCATCGGATATTAATGTCACAATGATGATAGCAACAAATTGATGTCACAATCGTGTAAATTATGTACATAGCGCCTTACCTGGCAGCAAAATTATCAACACCGGAACAGACAATAATCAGTAGAAACATTTTATCACGGCATATGTTACGTGGTTCAAACAAAGTTGTATCGTTGTCAGGCAGCACATAATCGGCTACATTTCGTGAAATATTATATCCCCACTCGGACAAGGCAGCTGAGAAATGTAAATATTTTGGGATATTATTAATTCTTACAAATTTTGAACATTTTTTCTTACCTCTGCGCAAAGTTGCGCTACTGTAGAAACTTATATAAAAGCTAAATAGCACAACCGGAACCAGCAGAGCACATATCAGATACTTGGCCAGCCGTCGTGCACCACGATGAATTTGGTGGCGCTGACCCCTTCCATTACGAATGCTACTGACAGACAGCTTGATCCTGCGTTTTTTCTTTGTGCTTTTTGTGCGGTGTAGAAAAGTATGTTCATCACTGTTTTCATCGTCTGAGCTAATTGGAACATTAACCAGTTGTGCCGGCTGATCATTCGGTTGCGTTGCAGTTGTGATCAACGAACGACGCTCATATTTCTTGGCGGGCATGTGATGCAAGTATTTCTGTTTAGATTTAACCATTTAATTGACCAAACGGTTCTTGAATGACCGGGCGCAAAAAAGCAGATGTTTCAACGTTAACTGTGCCTTTATGTTAGTTGCGGGCTTTTATGGCTTTGCTGTTAAACTTTCTGAAGGAGTAATCATTACTGTGTTTAGCTACAATTGCTTTACTTCATCACTTCGCTGTTCTCTAGCACTGCGTCGTTTTTACTTCGAATCTTATCAACTTCTTTATATTAACTAAGCTAGTAATCAATAAAGTCATAGATTTAATACCTAAATCTATGTTTTCTTATCTCATAAATTCATTTATTGATAAGTATTTAAGGCTTTTTGTTCTAATAGTTATTAGTTTTGTGTTGGTGAACTTTCCTACGTTTTGCAGAAACAGAATTACACAAGCTATAGAAATTGCATGAAAAAAAAGAAAGGTTAACCTTGCCGTCACTGGTTTTTCGGGTAGAAATAAATACTTTTTGCAAAAACTGGATTCTAAAACAAATCAATCCGATTAGCCAAATTAACAACAAAGCGTTAAATTAGTATGGATTTAATTGTTTTTCTTTTGCGACGACCGTCAAAATATTCTTGTTTTTGTTATTTTAACCATTCTGCATCGATTATTATGCGCTACTGGCACAGGGTTCAGTTGAATGTTTATGTTTAATAATATAATAAATTTGAATTAAGGGAGGTCTGAAGCATAAGCGGTTAAAATTAAGACATATTTCAAAAGATGTTTTCTACAGAAAGTATACTATAGGGATATCCGATACACATTGATGCATCAGACTTACTCGATGTTTACAACGCGATACATCGACTCGAACTGATGTTTTGAGAAGCTATTAAGGCTATTTATTTAACGTATCATATATATAGCATTTGCTATTGTTGAAACTGTGAGCACTCCGCCATGTGACAGTCGTATTAAAAAATTATGCAACCCTGTGATGTTTGTAATATAGCGGCCGTAGACAGAGCATAAAAATACGAGGTACAAAAAACACGTCCAAGGGCTACTTCAATTCACGCGTCTTTGCGTATTTTGCATGCAAAACAATAAATCAAAATACGCTTACGTAAACTGGCATACAAATAAGAAATCATACAAATAGCAGACCAGCGTATGCAAACTGTGAATAGCCTTATTGATTTACTCTATGAATCATTGTATTTTCATAAAACATCGCAAGAATTTAAACCCGCTAATTAAATAATTATATTAAAGAAAACAAAATTAAGGAAAAAGCCTGTATTGCGCTACTGTCAGTGTAAACACCAGTAACAGTTGCCAAAGTTAAATATGTTATGCAAACGTGGCATAAGCTGAATGTAGAAATTGGTATTGGCAACGCAAGAAATAATAAAAACAAAGCCAAATAAAAGTCTTAAAGAAATCTTGAATGAATAATGCACGATTTTTCTATATCTTTGGCGAAACATGTTGATTCGGCTATACATTTCATCGACGAACATCTAATATTAAAGTTCCAAATTCGTGTAAACACTATCTGAAAATTTTATGTTTTCAATGAACGAAAATAAGACAGATATGTTAAAAAATCATCGAAAAAATGTATGACGCAGTAAGTTTCCTTCTTTAGAATTCATCATGACATATTCGTACACGATGCCGTGGACTTTAGGAAAAAATTGATAGTTTCTTCTCTCTTGGTAAGCTTTGAATAAAAACATTATATTACATTTGGCTTAACTTGTGTCGTGAATGTCCTTTTTTTATGACGTGTTAAGGAATAGACTGACTTCAGCATTGTGATGTAGTGCTGGGAAAAGTACTCCATTTTGAGAAAACATCGATGTATCTCAACAATATATCGGACAATATCGATGCACTGTCTCTATGCATTACCAAGCGTTTCCACTGCCCGAAAGAACGAAGAACTGCCCGTTCGCTCCAACCAAATCAACTGCACGAACGAAGAAGATGATAACTTGCCAATGTTCGTCACTTAAATTCAATGTTTGCGATATTGAAAACTATATAGTGTATATAGTGTATACTATATGACTATTAATAGTAATAGGAATAGTAATAGTAATAGTAATAGTAATAGTAATATTAATAGTATTAGTAATAGTAATTGTAATAGTAAAAGTAATAGTAATAGTTATAGTAATAGTAATAGTAATAGTAAGAAAACTTGACACAAATATAACAGTGTTCTTTTGGCTTAAGTTTTTAATTTATTTTGTTCCTTTTTTGTTTTTTTCCTACGTTATTAACTACCATTTCAACAAATCTACTACTTTATTCACAAAGAAACTCCGGATTCGCCCAATATGTTTGACCGCTGGCCGATCAGAGCAAATGACGAAATCTTCATTCGTTCGTGCTGAAAAAGTGTTTCCACTGCACGAATAGCGTTTGTGAGCATTTTGAAAAAACCCAATGTTTCGAACCATTTGGTTCGCACTAAACTGTTTCCACTGCCTGAACGAACGATGGTTGAGTGGAAACGCTCAGTTGCATCGAAAAAAAAAAAACATTGATGTATTTTCCAAGTGGACACTCCTAGTATATTATATGTTAAAGAGCTGCACAGATGTATTTGCAAGACATGCGTTTGTTGTTCAAACACAAAGGTGTATATTTTTCGTGCTATTCGTTATAAGGGCTGTTCACGTTATAACAATTCTCAGTGTGAACAATAATGTGAACTATAATAATGGGAAAAGAGTAGCATGGGGCCAAAGAAGTAAAATATAAGGAAATGGTGTTGCTTACACATACACTGTACGTGAACTGTCGCACCATTCGTAAATTGTGCGAGCGAGAAAGAGTGTGTTTTTTGACAGTTTTGAGAACCCTGGCATCTGATTAGAAGTCTCCTCAGCAAAATATTCGAAAATAATTTAATTAAAAGCATTTTTCACTGCTAAAAAAGCTCCAATTTAAAAAAAAACAACCACAAAAATAATTGCAACATGAGTTGTGCGGTTAAAAACTGTAAAAGTTCCCGAAAACTAAAGAACAGTGCGATTTCATTCCACAGGTAAATATGCCGACATAGTTTGGATTTCTTACACAGTAGTGCTTTATTTATTTACTAGCAATATTTTTTAAACTTATTTGTGTTCGAAATTTATATATTTCTTATTAGAAATGCTTTAAAACTGCAAATTAGACCATGGGTATTTCGCGCCATTTTGATCAAACCACATCTGTCAAAACAGAAACACTGCTTCAGGGGCGCAGTGATTTTTCACTGTTGAATACATTTTTGGGGCGCTCTTGTTTTCAGCATAGTTAATGAGATTTAATAAATTTTTTTGATATAATTTTACTTTTTCTTATTTTTATTAAATGTATTTGGGTCTCTAAACCTAAATCTGAAAACAAAAATTGTCGCACTCGTTTGGTTTAGGAAATAAATTGGTTTAGTTTGAAAATTCAGTGCAAATTTTAAATGTTGTTGAAGCTATTTTAATTTACACTGAACTTTCAAACGAGAACGACAATTTTTGTTTTCATATTTAGGTTAAGGAGGCCTTAGTACATTTAATAAAAATAAGAAAATTAATATTCGTGTCCGGACCCTAAAGTAAAATGATGCCATTTTTCAGATTTCCGCACATTCCGCAAATTAAAATATTATGGATTCGTTCCTTAGGGTTGGAACCCAATGATATAAATGAAGGATCGCGTGTTTGCTCTAAACATTTTTATGAATATGATTTCATCGGCAATTCATGTTCTAGCCACAGACTATTTCCATCAGCGGTACCTTACATTGATCTTTCACGATGTAACCGAATACGGCCCCGTGTAAATGTTTCTGTATTTGTGTAAACCAACACCAATCTAAAAAATACCACACTTTTGTGCTATTACACCACTTCCTTATATCTTACTTCTTTGCATGGGGCACATAAACTATTGTGAATTCCATAAATATTCTTTTTTTGTGGTATTAAGCCCGGTTTCCATGTGATCTTCTAAGATCTTCCAAGATCTCCCTCAATCACATCTTCTGTGGGAAAGAAATAGAATACGAGTGCCTATTTATGGGATTGATAAAGGAGCGTATGAAACATACATACATTTTGCATTTTAAAGCATGTGATATATTCTACAATCTCATGTGATGCTAGGAGATCGTAGAAGATCATGAAAGATAAACTTTTTAACTTTTGCTATAAAAGTATATCACTTGCTATAAATACGGCAGTCATTTATTTTTTTTTGTTTTTGGACTATTGTCATCACTGACAACTATTTTATAAAACTCTAATAAAATAGAAAAAAAAGCGAATCTGTCAAAAAAATGACTAACAAATATAAAGAACAAAATAATCGCCAGGCACAATAAAAAGGATACAAAGAGGTGAGTGCAACAATATTTACTAGTGAATATAACTTATTTGCTTTTGTAGATATCAGTTGCAGAAGTTGTGACACCCATCATTCGAAATAAATAGTCTGGTATATATATGTACACAGCAAGGCTTCGCCACAGACTCCGGGAAAAGCTGGCAAGGCCCTCATTAGCGAAGGGACGACACCAGAAAAGGGCGCTGCAGCTGCTGCTGGTTTGACAGCAACGGCGCCAGCAAACTTTTGGCCATCTGAAATTAGTTCTATTGGTTGTTTGGTCAATGGCAATGAAACTAAAGATAGTAAAGAGGGCAAAGAGAATAGCGAATAAAGTAAATTGCAAGGTAAAACATTTCCCTCATTGGTGGTGCAGGCAGAACCATCGCTTAAGGTTAAAGATAGGTCTGCCACACGCAGTAAATTGGATTCCAAAGTAAAGCTTGTACTGATGCTTACTCCAAACAAATTTCCGGAATGGCTAATACAAGAGGGTCTCCTTAAGTCTGAACAAAAGTATGCCAACCATCGCACCAATGAACTGAAGCTGGGTGCGTAAAAAAATAATGCTAAGAACTAAAATAATATAAACATTTTAATCGATTTTTAACAGGTGTCTATTCGGATGCAACAAAATTTCCGTATACTGGTGGTTATGTTTGGATCAGCGAGTATTGTCCAATGCGTTTCGTTTCTATTTTTCATGGTTCTATTTTCGAATGCGCACCGCATCCTTCATCGTGTATTTTAAAACTTATCTATCACTGGTCTTTTCAGACAAACATTCAAAGTTGTTCAATGGATTAAAGCTCATAATGTCTATATCAAGGGAGTCTACACATGGCTGCGCGCTGTCTGCACTCTGGCTGTGCATCAGAAAATTTAAAATTTTTGCTTCAGGTTGGAGTTATTTCTTTGGGAAATACTTCGCAAGATGTCCAACAACGTCAAGTTAGAGTCGAAGTACTTGGAGTGTTTGATTATGCTGAAAAAACTATACGCTTATACAGATGAAAATACGTTTTCAAGCCATACTGGAAACACTTCAACGTTGGGTCAACAAATACAGCATTATGTCTATATATTGAACTGTCGAGAAGATGAGACTCTATTGGGTTTCAAGAATATTGTACAAGCTGCTGCCATCTATAGCACTGCTAAACACAACAATTCTGCTGTGATGGATTACCTGCATCGCATTGTGCCACGCATATTCCAGAATACGTTGTCACTGCTGTCACGTCAAATGATACACCAGTTCTTGGATGAATTAGTGTGGCGTGAACAGTATGGAAGCTATTAGGCTTATTACGGTTCACAACACAACAGTAATTTCTGTTTTTATTGTGTACATTGCAGTGTATTGCTGTGAACCATAACAGGCCCATTATCCTTGCAGGCCTTTAAAAATATCATAGCACACATTGCTAAACAGACACGCATGAGCACAAACTAAACTTTGACCCAGCGGTTATATCAGGTATGCTCTAATTTATATTTTAATTTTGTAAAAAAAGTATTTGTATTTATTTTCCAGGTTGTCACAAATCCTTTTAAAGATTCGAGTGTTTTTCCGGCCAATGCGAAAGAGACTCCAGCTAATACAACATCAAAACGATTGAAAAGAACGTTAGCAAACAGTTAATAGCTCACTATTCAGCAATCATCTAACAAAAACCATAAGTTTGTATTTACACTCATGCTCAACTAATCTCATGCGGCCTAACCAAAAGCATTTTAATGTCGACTCTAAATTTAGTGTGAGCTTTTCTGACATTGTTTCTATAGAATTTGCTGTCAAAAATCTTAAACTAAATTTAGTCGACAGTAAAAAATTTTTTGGTTAGACTGATTAAAAATTTATAATTACAGCCCTCTTTAAATTTAGCTTTCTTTGAAGAAACTCATGTTTTGTACCTCAGTTCATAGAATGTGTTAAGTTGTTTTAGCCATACTTTTTCTATATTTTTAAAATATTGAAGTTAAAACTGTTAAATTGTTAGGAAGCAACATTTTTTCTAGCTTTTTCATTCCGTGTGAATGAACTGTGAATGAACTGCATGAATTTAGCAGTGAATGAACTGCTAGGCAAACTAGAACTAGAGGGGTCCAGGGTGATAGCTTATGCCGATGACGTTGCTATTGTTACCTCTGGAAAATATATATCTACTCTCCGAGACATTATGCAAAACTGCCTAAATACTCTTGTCAACTGGACTATCAGCTGTGGGCTCAGCGTTAATCCTAATAAGACTGAGTTAGTAGTTTTCACAAGAAAACACAATGTACCTCAAATTAGCCCTCCAAAACTGGGAAATACAAGTCTTATCTTCTCAGATCAAGCAAAATACCTGGGCCTTATACTAGATAGGAAACTAAACTGGAAGCCCAATCTGCTCGAAAGAGCCAAAAAAGCGAACATTGCCCTATACTCTTGCAAAAAGGCGGTGGGTAGCAAATGGGGTTTACAGCCAAGTGTTACTCACTGGCTTTATACAGCAGTTTTAAGGCCAATATTGCTATATGGTGCTATTGTCTGGTGGCATGCACTCGAAAAACAGACTCACCATAACCTTCTCCGTAAAGTTCAAAGATCAGCTGAACTGTGCATTAACGGAGCCCTAAGAACCACTCCGACAGACGCATTAGACACAATGCTCCATCTTACACCACTTGATATCCTAGCTAAACAGATGGCCGCTAATACAGCCATCCGCCTAGTAGCCACCTCCCAGTGGAAAGAAGGTACACTAGGACATTCTTGTATCAGAAAATTTCTCCCTCCTTTACCTAGGTCCATTGACTACATCACACAAAAACTACTCTTTGAGAGGAAGTTCGATGTATCCATTCCCTCTCGAGAAGAGTGGGAACAAGAAAACCGTTCACCTCACAATGTCATTGAGATCTTTACGGATGGATCAAAACTAGATGGCAAAGTAGGTGGAGGAGTCTACTCAGAAACATTAAGCATCAATATAGCCTTCAGGCTCCCTGACCATTGCAGTGTATTTCAAGCTGAAATCGCTGCTATACATGAAGCGTTAACTTGGCTTCAGAAAAATGATATATCTTCCATGGATATATGCATACTTTCTGACAGTCAAGCCGCTCTGAAAGCCCTAGGAACTGTTGAAATAACATCTGAAACAGTTTTCAACTGCCGCAGATCTCTAAACGAGATGGCAGAGCAGCTCAAAATTATCCTATGCTGGATTCCTGGACATAGGGATTTTCTAGGTAACTGCAGAGCAGATGAACTCGCTCGCACAGGTACTACCAAACAACTATCTTCAGACAAGACAAACCTTGGTATTCCTCTCACCACATGTAAACTCCTTACACATGAGTTATCCTGTATTAACACCAACAAAAGATGGTCAGCAGGTAACACTTGTAATATAACACGGCAAATCTGGCCCAAACTCAATCTGAAGCGTTCAAAAGAACTCATATCTCTTAGTAGAGATCACATTGGCACCATGATAGGGGTCCTGACAGGGCACTGCCTTATTGGCAGGCACGCTCAAAGATTAAACATACCCCACAACGACTTCTGTAGAAGCTGTAGAGATGAGGAGGAGGTGGAATCTACAGAACACCTTCTCTGCACCTGCCCAGCGCTGGCTCAAAAACGTTTTCTTCACCTAAACAACTGGTTTTTTAGAGACCTCGAAGAACTCTCGGAAATATCGATATACCGAATCCTAAGCTTTGTGAACAGCTCAAGCTGGTTTGAATAGAGAAGGGAGATCAACCCCTGTGGTACCACAATGGGCCTTATTGGCCTAAGTGCGTCTCAATTTGAGGCAGCCACTTTAACCTAACCTAACCTAACCTAACCTTCATTCCGTGAATTCGTTCGATATGTGAAATTTGATGTTACGAAAATGTTGCTTCTTGTATTTAAAAAGTGTTTTGAGCTCTTAATTTGCATTAGTTACGTAATTACTTTTAAATAAACTAAAAGATAAACTAATAATTAAAAGTAAATGTTAAATTAGTTTTTTTTTGACTTAGTTCACACAAAAAGCATCGACTTGTTATGAATTCATAAGAATATTTGGTATAATGCTTTTTGTTGCTGGGGTGCAAGGAATTTAGTTTATAGAAATACGAAAGAAAATACTTAATATATAACTTAAACTGCTAGTATTCACTAAAAATATGAAAAAATGTGCTAAAGTTGGTAAATCTAGTCCTAAGCAGCAATGGCTAAATGCATTTATGTAATGGATCAGTGTATTTTATTTTGAATTGGTTCTAAGTTTTAATACAAAAACTTCGAAACTCTGATGATATTAAAATAAAATAAGTAGTTGCGTAGTTTTGGTTAAAAAGTTTCGGACCATTCAAAATAAAACACACTGATGCATAGTACTAATCAGAGCTGTAAAAAATGCATTACATATGATTTTATTTACAAAACATTGAATCAGTTTCAATCAATAACGAAATAAGAGTGTATTTTATGAATGCAAAATTGATTTATAAATAAAATTTTTATTTCCCATTCACAAAATTATTAATTTTCGTTATTCAATATAATGAATAATTTTTTTTATTCATTTGAACAGCTGATTTGCACTTTAGCGTATTCACAACTGAAAAGTTCACAATTAATGACTTAACCTACAATTACTTAACCGACACTTGGTGCAAACGAAACTGTTTTTTTAGTTATCGTACTGTTAAACTCTGTCTCTCCGTTAAGAGCTAGACTAACCAGACATTGAGAAAACGGCCCTAAATGTTAAATACTATTATTAAAAGTACTATTAATGCTGCAAATGATCTTAGCAAGTTAATTGGCTTACTTCAAAAGCAAATTCAAAAATTTAAATTGTTGCTGTTAATGTCTGATAGGTAATCAGCTGTTTTTGTGCGTGAAACTAGCTTGAAGTCATTTCCATACTTTTGACACAATTCTCAAATTTTATTTTACTCTCTCAGCTTAAACTTTGCTCGACTTTTACTTGACAATGTGCATGGAAACACACCTGTTGTTGTCTTCAAAAAATTGGTTTATGTAATACATGTGTTCTATTGTTTGACACTCTTCGTTTGTCGCTTTTTGCAGTCATTGTGTTCAGGCTTTGAAGTGTAGTGCTTTTTGCGAAATTTTAAAAACATTTTCAAGTCAGTTTCTGATTATTACTATTGTGAATTAATCTATTGTAACTACGCGGTCACTAACTTATAACAGCTGATTGTGACAACCGGCATTTTTGGTATTATAGAAAAATTGTTGATTTTTCTGTTGTAATCCAAATAAAAAATTGTTGTTAAATGGCAACAGAAGCTGCAGTAGCATCACCCAATGCCTTGGCAAAATTAACCAGCAAACGCTGGAATAGCTTGCGTCACCTGCTCGAACGCACCGGACCATTTTGCAAGGCGGACTTTACGGCTTCCACAGATAATTTGGAATTCCTGCAAACTGTTTGTAAAATTCTGGTCATTGGTAAGTTAACAGCAAACAAGTTTAAATTAACCAAAAGTATTAAAGATTTGTGGACCGAATCTAGGTGCTGGTGGGCTTGGTTGTGAGCTACTCAAGGATCTTGCGTTAATGGGTTTCGGCAATATACACGTTATTGACATGGATATCATTGAGCTCTCAAATCTTAATAGACAATTTCTATTTAGACGAAAAGATATTGGTTCCTCGAAAGCAGAGTGTGCGGCACGTTTCATAAATGAACGCATACCGACGTGTCGCGTTACACCACATTTCAATAAAATTCAAGACTACGATGAAACATTCTATCAACAATTTCATATCATTGTATGTGGCTTAGACTCCATTGTAGCCAGGCGCTGGATCAATGGCATGCTTATTTCGATGCTGAGCTATGAGGAAGATGGCAGCGCAGATACCTCAACTATAATACCCATGATTGATGGTGGCACCGAGGGTTTCAAGGGCAATGCACGTGTCATATTGCCAGGTTATACGGCGTGCATTGAGTGTACATTAGATCTATTTCCGCCGCAGATAAACTATCCGCTGTGTACGATTGCAAATACGCCTCGAATGCCGGAACACTGCATAGAGTATGTTAAGATAATACAGTGGGACAAAGAGAATCCCTTCAATGTACCATTGGATGGGGATGATCCGCAGCACGTAAGTTGGGTTTATGAGCGTGCGCTAGAGCGCGCTAATCAATTCAATATAGCGGGTATAACATACAGGTATATTTTATTTCCTGTTTGTTTTTATTTAATTTAACTTTTTTTGTTATTCAGGCTGGTGCAGGGCGTTATAAAGCATATAATTCCAGCTGTTGCCAGCACAAATGCTGTGATTGCTGCGGCATGTGCCACTGAGGTAAGTAAAATAGAAAAATAACAAAAATAGTATTAATTTCATTACAACACACATAAACTGCAACAGGTGTTCAAATTAACCACCAACTGCTATGACAGCATGTGCAATTACATGAACTTCAACGATCTGGATGGCATCTACACGTACACCTATCAGGCAGAGAAGAGTGAAGGTTGCCTAGCATGTAGCAGTGTGCCTCAAGCCGTGCCTATTGAGGATCCCAATACGACAACTTTAGAAGATCTCATTAAAATACTCTGTGAAAGTCCACGTTTCCAAATGAAAAGCCCAGGTATGCAAACCTGTTATGTGGCACTTGATAGCCAAGCACTTAACTCTTAACTTTTGACCAGGTTTAACGACAATCATTGATGGCAAAAATAAAACTCTCTATATGTCGTCTGTCAAGAGTATTGAGGAGCGCACGCGCTCAAATTTAACACTCTCACTGGGTGAGCTAGGCTTGCAGGATGGTCATAAGCTGCTGGTTGTGGATCAGACCACACCGAATACCATAACCTTACAGCTTAAATATAATGCCAATGAAGTTGAAATGAATTAGCGTGCTAACAAGATAGAAGTGTCAATATAAATTGTTTTAGTAACCATGCTCTTGTTTTTATCTACAGCAACACATATTTTATTTACACGATCATCAAACAAACAATAACACAAAACTGGAAACAAAACTGTAATAAGCAGTTTTAACAATTTTTAAATAAGAATTTACAAAAAAATAAAACAAACTATTCGCTGATCTCATCGATAACAGGCACATTTTGCAGCTCGGAGCATTTCCGTTTCCACAGTCCTAACTGTTCTTTCAGAACCTTTTCCTTTGCAGCGGCACGTGTAAGCAAAACTTTGGCCTTCTGCAACAGCTGTGTTTTCTTTACAAGTTGTTCTCTTATGAACTTGAGCTCATCATTGGTTGAAATAGTTTCCAGCTGAAAGTAAAGAGCAAGCGATGATTAAAAAAGATACATTTTTGAAAATAACCGCACTTACCTTTCCGCGTCCACCACAAATTGAACATTTTTCCTTTAAGCTTAACTCAGCACTCAAGGCTGTAATTTTCTCCAAGGACTCGGCGTACAGTTGCTGCAGTCTTGGTAGCTGGTCAGTTGATGTATCTGCCAAATGCTGAAAATTTTAGACATTGGAATGATTTCATGCAAACTTCTTGAGTATTTCTTAAATATACCCTAGAATCCACTGGACGCCGGCCATCCTTTAAATATTTGTTTTCCACTCGCAATTTGTCTACAATGTGGCGCAAAGAGAGTATTGTTTGCTCAGCGGATTGACCTGTATTCGTATTCAATTTAATGCCAGAACATTTGCACAGCTCACGACGTGCCTCGACCTGCGCCATTTCCTCCTTCAATGCGATGATATAACTACAGTAAATTTATAATTTTATACAAATTTCCACTTATAAAATCAAAAAACACTCACTCTTCCAAATGCTTGATGCGCTTCTGCAAGCGTTCAGTAGCATCGCCCTGTCTCAACATATCATTTTCTAATTGTAACTGCAGATTCCTAGCCTCCAGTCGTATATTTTGTGCCTCATAGGCTGAGAATTTCTCCTGCAATTTTTCCAGCTCCGTGGTCAGCGCATTGCTGCCTTTACCCTCAAGTTCCATAGCTAGAATCTTGCGTTGCTGCAGTTCAATGCGTGCTTTAAAAGCTTCAATTAAATCGCCCTGATGCTGCTGTTGCTGTTCATTACTGGAATAGTAATGATAACCAGCGTGGCTGTGAGAATGATGTAAAATACCCGCGGGAGCACTATGCGCAGGACTGCTGCATCCACTGCTAGCTCCAGTAAAAGTTTCAGGGCTTTCTGATGGAGTATATTTGGTGCCAACAACTTGATGCAAGTTGGGACAGGAGGGCATGCGACAGTATTTAATATTGCAGGCAGCTCCGCCATTAGTAGCTGAAATAACGGGAATATATCGACCAATTACTTGAGGCTATGTATTGAACTGAAATATGAACAATCAAAATTAAACACTTAAATCATATAAAATTTTTAGAAAAACACTGACTGACCCTTTATGTCTTTTAAGACTTCGAAGATTTCGAGAGAAAATCCACTCCATTGGACTTTGTCAGTGAAATTTACTACCAAAGATATACAGCTAGCTCCCCTTTAACCTGGCAGTCTCCTTAGACTTTCTCAAACAAATCTATAGCTCATGAACTGCTGTAAAAACCTAAAATTGGCAACGTAGACCTCTTAAGAAACTTCAGTTATTGCCCTATATAGTTAGCTATCTGTTTTTTTGTTATGTTTGTTAAAATTTTCTCTATTAGAGGACAAAAAAGGATTCCAGTGACATATTTATTTTTCTCCGTAAAAGAACACGTACCCCTGCTCATTTTGATTTATTTGTAATTTTCCTACTTTTTGTTCTGGAGACTCTCCTGGGGTTAGCTTTTTTTGGAAATCTGATGCAAAAAAATTCTCGGCTTATAAAAAATTACTTTGCAAAATTTTAACGAAATCGATGGGTCGAAAATGAAGTTACAGCACTGTGAACATTAACAAAGTAAAGTAGTTAATAGTTAACGAAGTTCCTTACGCTTTTTAATCAACTCCAAATGTAATTCGAATAAAATCTGCATATGTATTATTTTTTATTTTATATAATTTTTTCAAGGCAAATAATGTATCAAAAAAGTCAAAAAGTTTAATTTAAGTTTAATTTAAGATTTAAAAAAAAAAATTAATTTAAGGGGTAAAGTTCTTACGAGAGATGAAAGTATGTAGTTACCGTTACCTACGATGTTTGTTTCATGACGCAACAAGACCTTGAGCATTAAACATTCATCATCTCGTATGGAGCTTGAATTGATTGAAAAGTTGGATTGAAAACTGGATTTACATAAGAGTATAAAAAACAAAATACATTTTAGGGTCCACCCTAGTATAAAAAAACTTTTTGGAATTCTTACATCAGATTCGAAATCAGCGACCAGCGCATCTACAAAGAGTATAAAACAAAAATACATTTTCAGGGTCCACCGTAGTGTCAACAATTTTTTTCAATTCTAACATTAAAAATCAGCGACCCCTTAATACTGCCAGCACATACACAAAGGGTATAAAGCAAAAAAAAAAACACATTTTTAGGGTCCACCCTAGTGTAAAAAAACATTTTGAAATCCTAACATCAGGGGCCCTATTCTCTAACTGTGAGTTTGAAAGTAGGAACTGACTGAACTCACCGACTGAAAACCAGTGAGTTTTTGTGACAGCCCGGGTACACTTTAAAGCTCACAGATACAGAATAGGGCCCCAGATTACACTATATTACACACATTTGCTGCATTTTCCATTTACACACATTTGCTGCATTTTCCATTTTCGAGTGGCGCACTCGGCTACTCGTTTGTTAGCACCCAGCGGACTGTGGAGCGCTCTTTAAGGGCTTTACGAGCGCTTCTTTTGCAATACAAAGCGCTCCGTCTATACTCGTATCTACATTGTAATTTCAACATTACATGTCATTGAAAGGAAGCACTGCTGCTCCACTTGTGCTATAAACTACTGTGAAAGTATAGCACTCAATACTGTGCTCCGAAACTTCTCCTAAACATAGTGTAGCAGGAGCAGTTGTACTTCAGTCGTTTAGTACGTGACGCTACCAAAGGAGAAAAGTGAGAACGCAGTTTTACTATCCCTTGCCTCTAGTTTCGGTTCTATATGGTTTACTTCGCGTGTCAAAATTTTTTCCGATAATTGTGCTATGGTTTATTATATTGTATATTATAGTGTATACAAAAGGTAATATTCATTAAAAATGTTCACCTTTGACCTTTACGCACGCCTTTAGTTGAACTAGCCAATCATAAATAGACGCACGCACCTCGTTTATTAAAAAATTGGCCACAGCAAGAATGAAAGCTGTCTAAATAGAATCAAAGTTGGTGTCTCTTGTGTTGCGAACCATGTCTTCTAAAACTGTCCACAATTTGTAATCCAGCGGGTTCAAATCTGCTGGAAAGTCCACGACTGGTCTCGGAACAGAGTGGTTCTCAACAGCTTTCAAAACGGTTTCTTGGTACACTTTGGTTGATGTTCTGACCCCTTGGTCGCAGAAATGCAAATCAGTGACCCTATCGTAAGAAACACCCCACCAAACCATGACTTAAGCTGGGTGGTTACCCTTTTTGACCTGTGAAATTAGTTCAGATGCTTCCCTAGATGATCGTGCATAGACCCTACCATTTGGTTTGTTAAATTTTTCATCGGTATATAAGAGTTTTCTATGTAAGTTATCAGCGTGTTTGCTGATATGCCAAAAGACGTTGGCATTTTTTCATCCTCTTTTTTTTTCAAAGCTGCAGTCAACTTATGTCCGGTATGGCGTTTGAAAGCCCCAAGTTCCAAGTCCTTTTTAATAATTCGACTCAAGGACTTTTGCGTGACATTCATGCCTTGGGCCATGATTTTCTGTTTTTGGAGTGGATCGTGAATTTTTGATTTGACAGTTTTGATAACTTGCTGCGTTCGAACTGTGCGTGGACGACCGGTGGGCGGTCTTTAACATCTCCAGTCTCCTCAAACAATTTTATGCAACGGTAGACGAACATTCGACTAATCCCGAGCGGGCTGAGCGTTTTGAAAATATCACCTTTTTCATTTCACACTTAAATATGTCAATAACAGCGAAACGAAATGAGATACTTTCGCGAAAAAAACCTATGTAAACATTTTTGAATGACTCATTTCAAATTAATCATTTGGCCCAAAAGTAAACGCAGCATTTAGATTCGTTGAAAAACCGCTCTAAACAATTTGGGTACAGATTAAAGGACCTTAAAAAAGCCTTGGTATAAGATTAGCTCTCCGTTCTATTAAACACATTGACGATGTCTCTTTCTAAATACTTACTTATGTTTAATCTCAACGAAGATTAATTTCAAAGATTAACCTACAATAAAAATAAGCCGAGATCTACCTATCCCCGTACTTACCACGTCCCAATCTAGCTTCGAGCACCTGTTTGTCCTTCTCCAATCGTGTTATTGCATTTCTAGCCGTGTGCAGTAGCGCTCTGGTCTTCTCCAAAGCACATTCCGTTTCATCCAATTTCGATTTGTACTTTTCAGCACTCTGTTGCCAGCGTTTTTGTTTTTCCCACAGACTGACTTCCGATGCACTCTTTGCGCGCTTAGCTTCTATAAGAATGTGCTGCCGCTTTATTTGCGCCTTTGCATCATCCAAATCCAACTCTAGTTGTTGTATGCGTTTCTGTAGATTCTCAGTTTTGACCCGTGCATTCAGTTCGGTTTTGATTGAGACTACGGGACGTTTAATCAACTCATTGCGCAGCGATTGACTTAGCTCTCGTGCTTGTTTTTCGCGTTGCGTGAGGCTTGTCAGTTGGCGTCGCAGGGCTTCGACTTGCGTGTGATAGATTTTATTAGTTGTCTCGGTTCGTGTTAGATCGGAGGCAAGTTTAGAAATTTGATCAGCCGTAGAGTTGGTTGAGTCATTAATGTACTGCTGCTGATCGTCCTGGTAAAAAAAATAATAGAAGGCATTATATCATATATTGACTATTGTATTATAAGCTTACGTGGAAATTATTCAATGTTGCCATTAATTCATTTATATGTTTATCCTTTTCTTCTAACAGCAGACGCAAATGTTCTATTTCAGGATTTGTAGCGTTTTCCAAACATTTGTCTCTATCTTGATAGAGTTGCAATCTATTGAAAAAATAAAAAACATAATAAAAAAGAAAAAAAATTGAGTCGATAGGCTCAGTTCTCTGTATCTTATTGATACTTTGTCAAAACTGCCACAAAAGAAGGACAGTATCATAGAAGAAATTGGGTTGAAAATAGTCTTAAACTAGTAAGGAATTATATTCGACTGGACCAAAGTCAAACTACCCCCACGGCCGTATTTTAGTTTATTCGAAGTCTTGAATGTTGTGTTATTTTGATGACGTCACTTTTATGAGTCGTGGTTTTTATTCAAACATTTTACATTTGAAACTAAGAGTCCTGTTTATTTATTAAAGCTTATGTACACAATATCATATTGTAGCCATTTTGGGGCACATTTGACTTTTATCAGGGGCACATGTAGTTCTTTTATTTTTTGTGCAATTTTAAATTCATATCTAACATTTGACCTTCAGTCAAACTGAAAGACCCGTAAATAAAGTTATTTATAAAAATTTATTTAAAAGCAGTATACGATTTCATACTTATTCATATAAATAAATACACAAAAATGAACTCATATAAATAAAATGGCATTCAGATGACGTTAGTCCACAGGCGTTTTTTCATGTTATATTTATTAATTTCGCACCGGTTGGTTTTTCTTATAATTACGAACGATTTCTAAAGCCATAATTGACAAAAAAAAAGATACATTTTTATTTCACCTGTATGCCTTAAGAACGTCAATGTCGAATCTACCCCATTTGCAAAAGTCAAATGTGCCGAATGTGTCAAATTCTTCAAACGACTAACCGTGTTTTTCTTTAAATGTAATTAATTGTGTTGAACTTGTAACAAATTAATTTTTATTTATTTAACACATGTCAATAAAGTAACAAATTCTGATTTTGCGCTGCCAGGAAATATGTTTTACTGTTTGAGAAAAGGCTTACGTAAGATCAGCTAAAAATTACTGTAGAGACAGAATTGTCAAACTTTGTGACATTTCCTTAAATAAAATTTGGGTTGATTCTGGATTTTCACATTTTCGATATAAGATCCTGTTCGCACTGGACATAGTAAAGTCAAATTTGACCCGTCTTGCACTGCACTGATATTATGAACGGAACACTTCTCGAGGCTTCTGAATGGCGATGCTGACAAAAATCCCGCCAATAAAGATAATCAGGGGTGTTATGGAAACCGACAATTGTCAGAATCGATTTTGAAATTGGCACAGATTTAATTTTGGTGTCATAGAAACCGATTATCGATTAAGAAACACAAAACCAATTTCGAAAATGAAACCAGATTCTAAATCTATAATTGGGTTCTATGACACCAAGATGAAATCTGTGTCAATTTCAAAATCGATTCTGACAATTGTCGGTTTCCACAACATCCCTGAATATCCCAGAAACCAATTACGGATGATAGCGTTGAGTTTCCGCTGCCTGACTTAACTGAAATCCTGACAGCTATACAACAAAGCCGTGGGACTCGATGGCCTATCTGCTGAGCTGTTCTAGGCTGGAGACCGTTGATAAGCTTTCTTAATATCGCATAGAAAAGTGTGTCGAGTGAAAGACTGAGGCCCCTCTTAAGCCAACTGATTTAACTTTATCAATGAGGCTTCAGACTTGGTTAATTTACCTCGACCAGATCTTGACGCTCACCTAGATTTCACCATGTCTGAATTGGTTGGAAAAATTAGGTTTTAGACAGAGTGATTCCTTATTGCGCAAATTTTTCAAGGACAGTGGTTCTCAACCGTTTTTGGTAGCGCCCTTCAAAAATTTTTGAAGTTCAGTAAACTTGTCCTGTTTTATATAATTAGTTTTTATTAAAATACATTAATATTTAATACTACTTTAAAAAAATTACAATTATTATAAAAAATGAGATAATTTTTTTTTACAAAACATATTTGAGTAAACATTTTAAAAACAACTTCATTAATTTTAACATTAAAAAAAGCAGTTAAAAATTTTTTTTTTATAAAAATGTGTTGGTTAATATGATTGTTGACAAATCTTTTGATCAAATAGTTTTTATATTTTATTTTAATATGATGTGGATGTTTTTGACCATTAATGTTCTATTGAAATTTTTTAAATGCCTATTCAGCTCTAATGCCTTGTCTGGAATGCTTTCCGGAATAAGCATCAATAATAAATGGGTCACGAAATAATTTAGATTTCAAGTTTTCTGACGACATATCGTTGGAATTCCTTATAAAAGGAGTTAAGTTGAGAAATCAGAAGATTCTTTGATGAACAATTCTGGCGCCCCCTCTGAAAGTTGCTCACGCCCCCCTAGGGAAGCGCCCCACCTGTTGAGAACCACTGATCTATAGTATAGTATAGTATAGTATAGTATAGTATAGTATAGTATAGTATAGTATAGTATAGTATAGTATAGTATAGTATAGTATAGTATAGTATAGTATAGTATAGTATAGTATAGTATAGTATAGTATAGTATAGTATAGTATAGTATAGTATAGTATAGTATAGTATAGTATAGTATAGTATAGTATAGTATAGTATAGTGTAGTATAGTTTTTAAAAATAAAAAATTTTCCGACCAACAGTTTTGAAATCTTTTTTCAACTTCAAGAAATCATTCCAATATCACTTTGACATTGAATTAATAGTTTTAGCTGTAAATTATTAAGGATTATTCCTCAGTATAACCGTTTCATAGCTATTAGACGATAGGTGTCGCTAAGTACCTTACATATTTTAAGGCATATGCTGAAATTAGGAAGAGAAAAAGCAACATAACAACAACAATTATATGCAAACTGTGACTTGCTGTAACTTAAATAAATGTAAATTTTTAAAAAATAAAAAGTCCAGTTTGCACATCTACAGGTTTAAACCTACCAAACCATACTAAATTTATTAAGATTGGACTTGTACTTAAAAAGCCTTACGCCGGACAAAATTTGCGCTTCCGTAATATATATAAGATTATTTAATATATATAAGACAAAAACAAATATTGCCAATTTTTTCTAACAAAAGTATAATATTTTAGAGGTTTTTTGCAAACAATATTAAACATTGAATTGGTAAGGTAACGGTAAATCTTTTCGTGTTTCTCGAAAGTCATTTAATTAAACTTTTAGACAAAAAAGATTTGACGAAAATCGTTGGGAAAATATCGGAGATATTTGCTTGTAAAATCCAAACTTAAAATTTCAATAGATTTTTTCTTCTTCTGAGGCAATGACCTTTTTTCAAGGAAATGCGTAGTACTGAGAAAAGTGACAGTTTTCGATATATCGCAATAATTTTGATGTCATTATAATGGAAGTTTGTTTTTAATATACTGTTCGTGAACAATATAACCAATAAAACTCTCGTATACCGTTATTATACTCAACCAACGATTTTTCATACCAAAAATGTAGTACTAGTTACAGTTTTCGAGATATAGTCACAAAATTAATGTTAAAATAACGCAAATTTTTCAAAATGTACTATGTGTAAGAAATTTCACCATCACAATTTATATTCACACATGTTACATAAAAAAATGCTTACTGTAGGGTATCCGCAAGAGATGGCGAAAAACGTTGTGGTTTTATTTAAGAAGTATTCTTTAAATGCTTATATTTCAAGCCAAAGATCACAAAAAAATATTCGGTGTACTCCTTCTCTCTACTTCTATTCATTTAAAAATTATTATTATCAAAATCGGTTGAGAAGCACGTAAGAAAATGGTACCGAACTGTTTCGCCTACGACTATTTATACAGGGTGTCTAGTGTACGAGTACGATTACTTACAGAAGTGAAAGAGGAGGTCGAGTTTCACACCCTAAGGAGTTACGGGGTTAATTGTGTATTCATGACTTTGATTCATACTATTTTTTCTAGCAGAATAACTAACTCATGGAAAACTTATTTTAAGAGCTAATTTAAAAGGCTAATATATATATCCATGGTAGAATAATACAGGTAGCCTCGTGGCTACTCGTGATCTCTCTGACAATGCTACCAGAATTGTCAAAATCAGTTTTTTTTTAAAGATAATAGAGAAAAATTAAATTACGGCAATTGGATATTTTTGTGTTGTGTTTAAAAACTTGTACAAAATTGAATATTTTTTTTATCAAAATGAATGCGTGTTGTGCCGAAAACATTTGGGCAAGGAAAATTGGCCGAGTTTTTGTGTTCCAGCTGACGAGTTTAGAAGACAACGATGAAACATGGCATGTGCCAAAATTTTTAAAAAAGATGCTCGTGTTTGCTAGATACACTTCCACGAAAATAATTTTTTGGAACCTCATATTAATGACTTCAACAGCTGCACAAAATCCTATTTTAATTGATTAATCAATGAAAAATTAAAAAAGCAAAATAGTTTCAGCCTTGACAGATTCTTTTTAATTTTTCCTTTCTCATCGCATTCTCATTGGTTGCAGATTTTGTATGAGCTGTCAGTTGCCTTTTGACAGTTATGGTAGTTCGCTCTCAGCCGTGCAACTACCTCTATTATTCTTAAATGTATATATCTATAGAACTTACCTTTCTAACGATGTATCAACGCACCCATTCGATTTATTGATTACCGAGCTGTGCTCGTGTGAAGATGAAATCAGTCCGTTAAGACCACTAAACTTCAAGTTTGAGCGCAATTTTCTCTGAATTTTGCGTAGTAAATCAAAATTTTTTTAACTGCAAATTTGTGATTTGTTTAATTTTTTTTAATGTCATCTAAATCATAAACATATCTTTAAAAATAACAAAGTTAGTTGTACTTAACAAATTTCACTTTCAACAGTTCTTATCATTTTTAAAAAAAATACAGTCACGCAGAAAATAATATCATTATTGCATGAATGCTCATTATTGTTTCAATTTAGTGCCATTTATAAAGTATAACCAACTTTATTATTTTTAAAAATATGTTTATTACTTTAATGCCATTGAAGAGAAAATTAATGGCGTTTTCGTTTCTCAAAAAAATGTTGCATTTTTTCTGCCCTCTTTCTGCCGTCTTTGAGAATTCTGATTTTTTTCTACTTTTGAGGTTAACATTTTCGAGAAAAGAACACGATTCAATTTTAGAGGTCACTATATTTTTTCTCAAGAGGGCAGAATTTCCAAAAAAGGCAACAAAATGTTGCATTTTTTTGAGAAATGCAAACGCCATTAATAAATAACAAATTTAATAATAAAAAATTTTGATTTATTACGCAAAATTAAGAGATAATTGCGCTCAAATTTGAAATTTTGTAGTTTTAACGGACTGATTTCAGGAATGGATATGTCGGGTGAGTTCGTTGATACATTGTTAGAAAGGAAACTTTATTGCCTTTCAGATGATTTCTTAAAATAAGTGTTTCGTGACTTAGTTTTTCTGCTAAAAACAATAATGTGCTTCAAAGTCATGAAATACTTATTAACTCTGTAATTACTAGGGGTGTGAAAATGGACCCCCCCTCCAATACGATTTTTTGCTCAACTCGACATCATCTGTAGATTACGCAGCCGCCGTCATAAGAATTCCTTCCTATTCTCCCATTTGATTGCCCACTACTTCTTTGTCTATTATCTCATTCCCTAACTTATGTAATTATGGCTGATGTTAGATCTAAAAGTCTTGTTTTAAGTAAAATTATTGCTTAATGCTCTAGTAAGATCATCAGCAGATCATCCCGCAGGTTCTGCTTTGGTCATGCTCATGAATTTTTTACCTAATAATTGATGATTAAGTTGCATTTTTTGGTATTTTTAAGTGGTGTCCTTAAATTATTTAAAAATCTCTATTAAATGTGTACGCACTTTTCTCTCAACAGCACTATCTCTTCCTGCTTAACCTGCAACGTATTCTCCCAATAGCTAGCCTTATCGGTGAGCTCTTTTATTTGCTTCAACAATGCTGGCACTTCCTTAAGCTCCTCTGTATCTTGTTTCTCCTCATTCCGTTCTGGTTCCTCGGTTATAGTTAACAATGGTATCTGTAGCGTGGTTATCGAAATATTATCCTGTTCGAACATTTCCTCGATCTTCTCATCTGATATCTCATTAAGGCTATTATCGCCGCAATCACCATCACCATCGCAACTAGTGGCAGTATCTAGTTTCTCCTTTGAATTGCGACGTATGCTAACAGCTTCGAGTCGTGTTTTTAGTTCCAGAATTTCCATGTCCTTACCTTTGATATTGTAGTTAAGATTGTGTATAGTTGTTTTAAGCCCGTCAATATCGCCGTTGAGTCTAGATGTTGTTACTTGTATCTGTTCGCGTTCTGTGTGCAGTAGGTCTTGGTATTTACTGATTGTTTTATCCTTTTCACTGAGTAGTGTGTGGAAGGACAGTATCGTTTTCTGCAGAGAGAGAGAGAAAGAGAGAGAGAGAGAGAGAGAGAGAGAGAGAGAGAGAGAGAGAGAGAGATCAACAATATAGAGTAGAAGCGGGAAATATGAATAGGTTACCTCAATGATGCCTGCTTGTTGATTCAAGTTCTCCTGTTTGGCTGGCTGGGTTTCCTGGCCCATTGCCTTGCCTTCAGTTTTGGCTTGTTCAAATTCTTTTCTGATTTCCTCCAATTCTTTATTGGCTTTTGTAAGTCTGGTCACGAAATACTCAATGATAAAATGTTTGTTCTAAGGAGATCATTTACTTACTTTGCACTTGTTTCACTCAAGCTTTCATTACGTTCCTTTGCAACCGTCTGTGCTTCCTTTAATTTTTTCTCTATTTCCATCAATTCTAGACTACATGCATCGTGAATTCCTGAATCTTTTAAAGAGGTCTGCACACCAAAGCTTTCTATGTGCTTTTCAAATGATGTTTGTGCTATTGCATCGAGCTTTATGGGTGACTTTCCAACGGATATTGATTTTCCTTCACCCTGGACAAGCTCTAGTTCTTTCATGGGTGGATCTACTTTTTCCGTTTCCTCTTCAATGTGGCTCGTTTGTGTGGTTTTGTCGACAATAGTCAACTTTTGTGGCTGCTTCAGTGGAGAACCTATCGGCGACATATTCTTATCTATCATTTCTACCAGAGATTTTCTACGTAAACCAGTTGCTGAGAGTTTTCGCTCAGCTGGTACTGGTATTTCGGTATTGGTGGCTACATCTTTATGCAAGATGCTTTGCTCTTGCTCCTTACTGGCTGCCGCTATAGCTTCCTTTGGCTGTTCACCTTGATCAGCACCAAAATCTGGTCCAAAAAGCGCCTCAATGGTTTTCCAGTGTTCTGTGTCCGTTGCACTTTTTAAGCGTTGCTCCGTTAACTCGTTTTGAAGCATACGATACTGTAGCTGCAAGCTGGAAAGCTGCTCCTCTAGAAGCTTGTTTTGTGTTTCTGCTCTGATCAACTGAAAATGAAAGCATTTGGAATTAACACTACGGTCCAGCACCATAAATCTATCTATAAATAAAGAGAGACAACCTTGATAAGACTTTCGGAATCATTTCGTGTATTTTTGGAGAGCTCTGTCAATTTGGAAGCCAAAAGCTGCTCCACATCTTGTCTTATATTTGCAACAAGCACTCCTTCGGCTGTTGTTTCTACTTCATTCAAGCGTTTAGTAAATCTCGTATAGGCAAAGATAAAATTAGTAAGGAAGATTAATGGCGTAAATTTGGCATATTTCTCTTTAAGAGCATATAAAGACTTTTGTAGGAATCTGCAAATATATGAGAAAGTTAATGAGAAAGTTTAAACATAATATAGTAAAATGTACTTCAATTTGGCGTCTTTGAGCCTTTGCTCGTCTTGGAAGCGCTCGTTTAGTTGGGCAGTTATTTCTTCCTTGGATTTGTTGTCCAATTGAAGACTGATGCATTGTTGTTGCAAGTTATCACGTTCCATTTTTAGACTATTGACTTCGGATTTTGCTGTTGAGTTCAAAAATTTATTTTACTACAAGGGTTATACGAATTGCAAGCTTTCGTTTACTTACAAGAATCTAAGTCCCGTTGTATTTTGGCTAAAATAAGCTTATCCTCTGCTGTGCTTTGCAAATCGGCAACAAGATGTCGTAGATTTATATGATTATCTGTTATATCATTGAGGAGCTTTTGTTGCGATTGTATCTGTAATAGGAATAATAAGTATTACTGTAAATAGATATTCTTGATACAGAGACTGATTTCATTCTGAAGATGAGGTAGTATTCTAATTAGCAAAAAAGCTATCCAAACTTTTAAATGGTATGTAAGATTATTTAGACGTGAGCTTAAAATATTTTTTGAAATCCAAAAATTACAACAAACACATAGAAATATTGAAAATACTGGCTAACAACCCTAAACGAAATATGAGCACTGCCGGATGTAACCAGGAAACATTCCATGGAATGTAGGAAGCATTCCCTTCGCTATACACTCCGTTGCTTTTTTTACATAGCATGTTATTAGAGGGAAAAATTCCTCTACGCTGTGTTAAGAAGTCAGGTGGAAACATTCCTCTCCGCTGTCTTAAAAAGTGAATTGGACGCAGTCCTCTCCCCTGTTCTGAAAATTAATATGGAAAAATTCCTGTCCCTTGTTAAGGAAATGCCCGGCCATGATTCGAACCTGGGGCCCCTGAGCGACAGTCAAGCGGCGCTACCATTAGACAGACTATCGAGGCCGCCCAGTAAAACAACAGCTCCTGGGCTGTAAGTGTATTTCTGTGTGTTCTGTATTGTCCTATTCTAGAATCACACATAGATGGCGGTAGTACGTCCGGGATTTAACTTTTCTAAAAATGATACTACTTTCTTATGAACACGTGTAAAGTCCCATGTAGACAGTGGCGTAAAAAGCAGGCCCACAGAGCTCGCATTGCGGGCGGTCGCAACTATGCCAGGGGCGTCCTCAAGTCTTTTTATGAAAATGACAAATGAAGTGGACAACGACGCACAGTGCAAAATAAGCGGTCAAAAATCTAATATGTCGATGTTTGAATTTTTCTAAAACTTGTATGGCTTTCAACAGAAAATATCGTGGGTGAAAAAATTAAAATGAATTTTTTTAATAGAAGCAACCGTTTCGTTACGACAAGCAGTCAAAGTTGCATTTTTTAAAAATAAAATTTTTCTTGTTATTCACATTTCATTTAATTTTTTTTTATATTTTAAAAAAAGTTTTAAATTTCTTATGTCTGGCAATATTAATTTTATTTTTACATTATGAACATATGGTTTAAAACTTATCATAAAAGTAAACACAAAAAGCGGGATACAAATTTTTAAATATTCAATTTTTAAAAGTGTTTAAAAAATAATTTTGAGAAAGATTGACTATAAGTTTTTAACGGAAACATCATTAGAACTGCGTTACACGAACACCAAAAAAATTTCTTGCTGATACTTGCAAATAGGGAAGATATACATTTTTTATAGTGACCTGTTTAGCTAAAATGTGAGATGTGTGGCAGCTGATTATTTTTCAAAATTTCGACTTATTTACAAGCACAGAACAACTCAATTTTTAAAAATTTTCTTGCTGTAATCGAAAAAGCTTACAAATATAAACAAAAATGTAATTAGCTTGTATTGGTAGTATTTTCCAAGGATGTAAATTTTATGAAATTTTTTATTTATTTATAATCACAAAAGAAATTTATGTAGCAAATTTTGTGTTTTGAGACAAGACTTAATGAAATTTCAGGCAAAATTGGTTTCGTTTATATGGGAAGTGGGTGTGGCAGAGGGCGGATTTGTGTAACTTTTTCAATATTTCTTAATTTTGTCACGAAAGATATTCTTGCCAATTTTCATAGCTCTATCAATCCTTCTATTTTTGGCCAAGAATGGGGACGTTACACTGTGCGACGTTTGTTTAAAAAAAAATTAAGCTATACTAAAATATTTTTTCCCTTCGCAAAAAATTTTTTTTAAATAAACAACATTAAATGAAAAATAATTTTTGTTGTGTTTAACATGTGATGAAATAAAATTTCTCAGAGTGCTATAATCGACGTAAAAAAAGCCGACTATTCAGAGCAAAAGTCGTCTTTGTTTGGCAAAACTCGATAATGGTAGAATTCGATTTACCCATTTGCTTTCATATTTTCAGAAGTCAGTTACTGATGTTATTTTTATCAATCATTTGGTCATGTTTTGTGAAGTTAGCAAATTCTTCAGTTAACAGTTAACATCAAATACAAAATATTTAAACCTAACATCTTAAACTTATCATTTCACCAATAAGAAAATTATTGATCTCATTAATTCAAACTTTTAGTTTCTTTAACTTTTTAAAAAAATTTATATAAATAAGCAAATACGCCGGCTTTACTTCTGTTTTTATTATTTATTAATTATTTCCAATATTTGATGTCAATGTTGTTAACACAGTGAATGTACAAAAAATTGTTTATATAATTGTAAGTGCTTTTTCAATTGTCTTAGTGCAAAATGGTTTTATTATAAGTATTTTTAATTGTTTTTAGTCCTTGATAATGTACTCGGAAGATCATAAAATACACAGCAATAAAAAATAATATATGTTTTCTTTTTGCCTACTTTGTGATAAAATCTCATAGTATTTATTTTTAAATTTTATTATATTTGATATTATAAAAAGTATTTTTTACGTTATTGCTGTTTTTTAACAATTTCTATTAAAATAAATAATACATTTATTTATGAAATAAATTATTTTAGAAATATAACTGTTGTAATAAATGATGACTATTGAATTAAAAAAAAAAGTCTCTTCTTGTTCTCTTTTTTCTTACAAGAGTACCCTTGTTTTCTCTTACGCTTCTAGTAGCCTACTAATAACATAGTTTTGGTCTTAAAGTAAATAGCAGGGCGCTTTTAGAAACCCGCGGGCGGGCGCACAAAATATAATTACGCTACTGCATGTAGATCTGACAACTCAATCTTATATTTACAACTGTTCAAATTAGACGTGTTAGTTTTTTTTTATTGAATTTTTATTTTTGAAATATGTACATCGAAAGAAATTCATCAACAATTATTTGAAGTGTTAACAACAATTAAGGACTCTACACCTTCACTTGCAACAGTGTACAACTGGGTTGATGAATTTAAACGTGGTCGTACAAGTCTTGACATTAAATAAAATTAAATTTTCCACAGAATTAAAAGTGCTGCCAAGTATTTAAAATATTTCGTGATCGCTGAAATGGAGCATGAAGCACGGAGCATCACTGACGGAAATAAAAAACTTAATTCGGAGGAAAAAAGTTTGGCGTGATTTTGGGCGGAGTTCCAGGGTGCACAAAATTGAAAAAAGGCAAAAACGTCGAAAATTCATTTTTACTAAAATTCATATCTCAAACATTTCTTAACAGATTCTTTATTTTGAATTACCGTTGCAAAGGTAATTAATTGGACTTAATCCAAAAATTATTTTGGGATATTTAGGTTGTTGGTGGTTTCATCCCTTGCGGTTACGCAATTGATTTCGATGTAGGGGTTCAAGGAACACCTTTTAAAAAAATTTAAATAATTTTTTCTTAAAGCTGGCAAAATTACCTTTCCAACAACATTGGGTGGAGACGCAATGGGTTAGTTAGAAATGGTTATTTTAACATTTTAGCAAATAATTTTTTTTATTAGCAAACGAATTTCTCAACCGTTTTTTAAGTTTGAACTACCGTTGAAAAGGTAAATGAATGGACTTTAACCCAAAAATAGTTTTGAGAAAGTTTTGGTGGTTAAAAGCTCCATCCCTTGCGGTATGGTAATAAATTTCAAAGAAGAGGTTTGCAAAACACTATTTATATATTTCATATAATATTTTCTTAAAGCTGGCAAAAATACCTTTCCAATAATATAAAATTAGGGTGGAGACGCAATTTGTTAGCTCGATATGGTCATTTTAACATTTTAGCATGCTAAATTCTGCAAAGACTCTTTCGAATGTCCATTCATAAATAAATTTTTAAAAATCTTTTGAGGTCCGCTTTAAATGTGTTTCTAAAGAAATGTCTGCAGCCTTAAGGTGCCACCTTAGCCTTGGTACTTCAATCGTTAACTCTTTAGAGAAGTCTTTATTGACCTCATCATGGACTGTGACCAAAATTTGTATTAAGATCTGCAATTCATTTTCAGAAGCAGTTAGCAAGCTCGTTGGAAGAATTGCTTCAAATACATTTTGACTTTCTTGTGTTGATTTTGTTCTGCTCTGAAGTTCCAAATGAAACCTTTCCAGACATTCTCTGATTTTTTTTTGCATACTTTACGGACCACTTCCAGAAAACCATTACATACTTTTAGTTCCTATTTATTTACATTAACCCTTGTGTTGACACTTGGTTCACCAGTGAGCCATCATGTTTTAAACTTGGTCTAGTAGCCATATTTTTGCAGTTACCGGGTTAAGGCTTGGTGACATCTCCTAAATATATGTTTGAGTTTTGTCGCAAAAGTAAACGTTGTTAGTGAATTTTAAAATACTTAAAAGTCTATCGTGAATTACTTTACCCCTTCGTCGGACACGTGGCTCACCAGTGACCTACATATTTTGTATGGGTTACGAAGCGTTTTCATACACTAAGGCTGGGGAATTAAGTTCGTTCGTGATTTATTGATTGATTTTCTCAGTTTTTTATATGAGTTAAAAAGAAGGTTTTTAGTAACATGAAGGATAATAAGCATTTTAACATTTTAGCATTTAGTACCTGCAGGAAGAGTTCAAACTAAGTCGCTAAAGAGATTTACACTCAACAGAGTTTGGCTTTTTGCAGAATGAGCACATTACCATTTGTTCATATGTCACAAAAAAGACACCAGCAAAAGCAATTGTTATACTTTCAACTCTTCATTATAACAAATCCATTTCAGGTAATAACGATTTTGTGGTTCTTTTTTTATTTTGCTTTTAACTTGGAAAAATTATGGTCTACAACAAATACGAAGGTGTTGTTGACACCATGGATAAAATGTTGACTGAATAATCCACCAAAAAATGACTCTTTGCTGGCCACTAAAGTTTTTTTTTTAAATTTGCTGGGCATCGCAGAGTTGGAAACCTCTCTTTTTACCACGCTAAAATTGAAAACAATGTAAGGACGCAGAAAGAAACGAATTCTCGCTGCAAGTATGCGCAGGAGCTACTTTTGCCCACGTAATGCCTCAAGTTATAGAGAGGACACCAAATTAAAAAGTCTAGAGGGGCAACATTAGCAAGTAGTTTGCAAAATATGCTCGGATACACATTATTCACCTTCGAAATCACAGATGCTTTCTAAGCTACGAAAAAGAATGTCCAGGGACAACTCAAGGAATTGGGCAATGGTGGATATTGCATAGGAAAACGTCGGTAAGCCCGTATGCATTAGGTGGTTTCAGTTATAGAAGGAGCCCTTCATCACAAAGAATATACTTTAGCAACATTTTTGGACATCGAAGGCGAATTCAACAATGTGAATACAGATACCATAAAGAATGCTCTAGTAGACAAAGGAGTCAACAGTAAAATAATCCAGTGGATTTATAAAATTCTCAACAGCAGACGTATACGCTCAGAAATGGGGAGGAGTCATATCCCTCCTGCTATGGCTGATTGTGGTTGACAAAATTCTCACAACACTCAAAACTGGTGAAACAAATGTGGTAGCCTATGCTGATGACGTCGCCATCCTAATATGCGGGAAATACTTGCAAACAGTTAGCGAACTAATGACTATGGCATTGAATGAGCTATCGCGTGGGTAGAATCGAATGGAATAGGTGTAAACCCAACCAAGGCCGAACTCGTTCTGTTCACAAGAAGAAGGAAAATAGAAAGTTTCACATTACCGAAACTGAACGCAGTAACTCCGAAGCTTTCCACTGAAGCTAAATATCTTGAAATTATCCTTGATAAAAAGCTGAGCAGGAAAAGCAACACAGAAGAAAGAAGGAAAAAATCACTATGCGTTCTTTACGCATGTCTTTGGCAGGAAATGGGGACTGCGACCGCACATAATCCACTGGATGTATACAGCGATCGTGAGACCCATACTTACCTACGGCTCTCTTGTGTGCAGGACTATAGCGCACAAAAAGAGCTACCTTAGCTCCCTAACAGGAGTTCAAAGGTAAGCATGGAGTAACAGGAGCCTTGAGATCAACGCCACAGGCGGATCTGTAAATGATGCAAAATCTTCTCCCATAGAAGAAGTCTTTAAGTGTTCGGCGACAAAAAGCGCGATTCGCCTCAACGAATCACAAGGCTGGAGGAAAAACACTATCGGACATGTATCTATTCTGAATCTCTTTGGCAATCACCAATTATATACTGATGGTTCCACAATGGAAAACGGAACTGGATAAGGTGTATACTGTGAAACGCTACAAATAAAAAAGCTTTACAAACTCCCCGACTACTGTAGCATTTTTCAGGCAGAAATATATGCTATTGAAAAAGCTGCACAGGCCATTCATAGGAAAAATCTTACCCCAATAAGGGTAGCAGTTTTTGTGGAAATGACGAAGGTTCGAACGGCACAGAACTGTAAACTGGCACTGAACAGTATCTGCAATACCCACAATTTCACCCTCTGCTGGGTTTCCGGACATAGCAATATCAAAGGGAACGACGCAGCGAATGAACTGGCTAGGAGTGGAGTAGCCGCAAGTACAAACAGAGCTAATACAGATGTGTACATTCTAATAGGCGTCGTTAATAGGAGCAAAGACCTTAAAGCCCGAGATAATGCTAACACTAACTGGGCCTCCAGAGGTGACTGCAATATATCTCGAAGGCTCTGACCGGAGCTAAATGAGAAGAAAACCGAAAGCCTTCTGCTTTTGGCCAGACGGGAAATTCAGATTCTTGTTGGAGTTCTAACAGGTCATTGCCCCATTGGGGTAATGGCCAATATAATGAACATAACAGCCCCCGACTTCTGTCGGAGCTGCAAGGATCTGGAAGAAACAATAACTTACCTTCTTTGCGAATGTCCAAGTCTACAGAAGCGTCGACTCCGATAAATGGGGAGCAGATTTTTCAAAGACCTGCAAGATTAAGCGAACACACCACTGCTATACATCTGGAGGTTCATAACAAACATAGACTGATTTGAGGAATAATCGATGTAATGGTTAACATGGTACCACAAAAAAAGAAAAAGGGACTTGCAATGGAGCTGTAGGCCCCCGCGGAAGTGCCGGTAGCGGTGCATGACCCTATTTGCCTAACCTACCCTAAGTCTATAAGCAGTGCTAAGCCTCCAAAGAACCCATTTGTGCAGCTCATACTTTAGCTTAAATAGTATGAGCTGCATCAATTTTCCAATCGAAAATGGCACATACATAAATATATTTATAACATTTTGCTGTTCACAACATTTAATTTGTAACTTATAAAAATACAATTTGTTGATATTAAAAACATTATTTTTTTACCTTACAATAAGCTTTCCATACGCGGGTCTGTATAGAAAAAAGAAAACCTAAGAAATATTTTAGGTTTTGAGAAAAAACTATTGAACCCCTAATGAGAAAAAAAAAATAAGTAAAGTATACCCCTCACCAAACATTATGTTTATAAATGGTGATCCAATAAGAGCTTCCTACTTTGTTTTCTAAATAAATTACATAAAAATCAATGTGTTGATGCAAATCTTTATTTGGAATGATAGTTCGGTTTCTATAACTCAATGTTTAAAAATTATTTCGTTCAAATGTTGCCCACGACTAGCTCTTAAATAGTCCATTCTGTGGGTCCAATTTTTGACAACTTTAAAAATTCGACAAAATTCGAGATCGGCGACTTATCGATTGTTCACGGTTTTCACGAACACTCTCTGCTACTGCAGCCATATTATCAAAATTACGGGCTCTATGAACTCTGGTTGAATGATGAATGTCCAATAGTGTAAAATTGATTCGAAATTTAGTGATAGTTTGGTTGTTTGGACGCTCGTAACGACCAAAATTATGTTGAAGAACTCTACAACATTATCTAACTGATGACTGATTTTGGTAGTAAGTTTCCACAATTAATAAAGGTTGTTCACGAGTGAGTCTCTTCATGGTTGAGTCGTATTGAATACTGAACACAGGCGTCATATGGACAAGCCATTTGACACATAAGAGCTGTCAAAACTGTTGTATTTCTACAATGAAATCAGGATTATCTGAAATTCGCTGAGCAGTGTGGTGATTATCTGGAAACTATTGAGCACTCTGAAGCTGATGAAATTAATGATGAATCTGTAACCTTGCGCAGAAGCGAAAGATTGGCGAAGAAGAAAGAAAGAAAATTTGTATACTGTGCTGAGCAATTACAGTTGGCTGATGATCCCATTGGCGTTAGTGATGCTACGTCAAGATGTGATAAGGACAAATGGATCAATGCCATGAACTCAGAGATTAGTTCGCTGATAGCAAATAACACATGGGAGAGTGTGGACAAGCCTGCCGGTGTCAATGTAATCAAGATAAAATGGGTGTTTAAAATCAAGAAAGAACAGGACAACGAGATTCGATACAAGGCGCGATTAGTCGTAAAAGGTTTCACGCAAAAAAAAAAAGGTAGCGACTACGATGAGACGTATTCGCCAGTGGTTCGCTATTCGTCAATTAGATATCTTATGGCATTGGCGGCAAAATACAACCTGCAGATACAGCAAATGGACGCAGTTACCGCGTTTCTTCAAGGTGATCTCAGCGAAGAGATTTATGTTGAAAAACCCGAAAGTATAAACATTGGCAAACCTGGCCAAGTTCTGAAGTTGAAGAAAGCTATCTACTGTTTAAAGCAATCTAGTCTTGTCTGGAACTTAAATTTAGACAAAGCTTTAAAGAAATGCGGCTTAAAGAGATCTAAAGTAGATCCATGCATTTACTACCACCGCTACAATCGTAAAATGACGTTTCTTGCTATATATGTGGATGATATTCTCATGTTTAGCAATGACTTCAATTATCGCGAAGATTTGAAGAAGAAGTTGATGGCTGAATTCAAAATAAAATTTTTGGGTGATGCAAAGCAGTGCTTAGGCATACGTATCACACGCGACGAGGACAACATATAATTGGATCAGGAAGCATACGTTACTGACATATTAAAGAAGTTTAATATGCTGGATTGCAATGCAATTTCGACGCCTATTGACAGTAATGTTAAGTTGTCGAAAGAGATGTGCCCGAAAACGAAGGAGGATCAAACCGATATGTGTAAAGTTCCATACCAACAAGCAATTGGAAGTCTTATGTTTGCTTCACAAGTTACACGTCCTGACATTTGCTTCGCGTTGTCGGCTACCACGCAGGAGGTATTGTGGATGCGTGGACTGGAAGCTGAATTGAATCCTGATATGAAGGAAGAAGCTAAGCAAATTTACTGTGATAATCAAAGTGCAATTCAATTGGCATCGACGAACAAGTATTTGGCAAGATCGAAACATGTAGATGTTCATAATTTCATTCGTGAAAAGAAGGAGTTGAACATTGTAAAATTTTCTGGTGTTGGAAGTGACAAAATGGTTGCTGATCATCTAACCAAAGCGGTGCCAGCTGAAAAGCATTTATTTTGTTCTAATCAAATGGGTTTACTTTTTCCGTAAATATTGTTCGAGTGGGGGGTGTTGTATTTCAACTTGTTACAAACCATATTTATGTTATTTAGAATTTTAGGTTTTAGGTTGACATGAAAATATCGAAAAAAAGATTTTTCACTCCGCCTTTAACATTCCATAAATACAGATCGTTTTTCATTTATTCTGCTAATAAAAACAACCCCGTTGAAAAAAGGACCTCGTATTGGATCACCCTATATATTTCAAATTTGTTTTAATTGATACGAACGCATTGTAAGGAATGTTTTCAGGTATTTTTGCACCCTTTGACATCTGCAATGCAAGAGTGCAGTCAGTCAATATAATAAGTTCAATCATAGGTATCGAAAAAAAATACCTATTATTGAAGGAAAATCTATATTTATAAAAAAATTGTAAATTATAATACAGATTTATGTTGAAAAAACTTTTTTGTCAGTTTTGTATTCCTTCTGGCTGTGCACCCGGTGTGAACCGCCCCCTTGCTACGCTACTGACAAGATTGTTTATTTTATCGGTTGAGAGTTCATGTAGGTTGCCAAACAAAAATTTTCCTATTGTACTTAGGCCCTCCGAAGCTAATTGGTAGTACTCTGACAATTTCTAGCTCCTAGTAGTTTCAAGAATTTGTCACGAATTGTCTTCAATAATGTTATTAAAATTGAAGGAATTAACTTAAATTTACTTTCTTAAGTTTACAAATTCATCTCTTAAGAAGTTCCCGATAATGTGTTTTAAACCTCTTCACTCACCTGTTCTTGTGCAATTTCTAGAAGTCCCTCCAGCTGAGCACACTTTCTCTCACATTTCACACTCTCTTCCGCGGCTTCTTTTATCTTCTTCTTATGCTGTTCATATTCCTCCATTGTTAAATAATCGAGCTGTAGATTTTCTCTTATAATGCCATAATCTGTGCAGATATCCTCTATTTTAAGATCCGGTTCGGGTATTTTTCCTGCTATAATATGCTCAAGCATGTAAGCTAGTTGGGATTGTAGTTGAACATTTGCACGCTGCACAGATTGATATTCTTCGGCAGTATAGAAAGTTCCATTTTTTTGCTTGTCACACAATGTTTGCAGTTCGATAGTTCCAGTTGATATATCATGGATTTTCATTTTTAATTCTGCTACGTCTGCAATATGCCTTATTTCTTTTTGCTTCAACTCAGACAAAGTCTTGTCGAAATCCTCACGCAAGTAATCGTAGCAATTGGTTTTCTTGCTTAACCCAAGTTCCAGCTTAGTAACTCGCTCTTCTAAGTCTCTATTGTAACCCACCAACCCTGACTCGTCGGCACCATTGAGCAAACTAAGCTCCTCGTAGCGTTGCCGGTAGACTTGCAGCTCAACAAGCTGATTCTTTAAAATACGAATTTCCTCAACATTTAAAGATGGCTCAAGTAACACCGTCTCTTCCATGCTTATCACCGGAAACAGCGAATGATCTAAAAATTTGTTAGGTGTTGTGGGTCTGGTCGAGCTATCGATGCATTCTGGAAGCTCTAACGGAATATCTGCATCACCAAGGCGTACTTCACCAGCCTCACGAGCACTCTCTACAGACGACTGCTCATGAATTTCTTCAGTTGACTCTATAGTTTGTCGCTGCTCGAGCAACTCTTGCAAAGCTTTCTGGCGCTCTTTTAAGCCTTCCAGCTCGTTTTGTAGATGTGTAGCGGTGACAAGGGTTGTTGGATCCGTATCTTGCTTTCGTAGAGTATGCAAAAGGCGTAGCAGGATCTCAGTATCAATGGTGATATGTTCGGAAGAAGCTTAGTTTTTTTGGGAGGAGAAAACAATTATTAAAGAGTATTGAGGTAAGCCGAGTCACTTGCACCTACCATCGTAGTCTCTTAGTTTTTCTAGGATCTCAAGCATGCCCAAACGCAGCATGTCATTTTCAGCAATAATGTCCTCATTCTTCCATTCTGCATCAGTGGGACTATTGTCACTAGCCGAACTTTTCTGCTAAATAACAACTATTATTAAAAAAACAAAAAATAAATTGGCCATTTCAGACCAAGAAAGAACTTTGACCGAGCCAATTGATTGGCACTTGATCAATTGTGTTGTGCGTGTTATAAAATGAAGCGTCGCCGCGAATAACGTTGTAAGCGACAAAGTTAAAAGTTTTCCGGAATTGAAAAAAAAAAACGATTCTAATGGCGCACTTAAAACCATTTTATTTCTATTTCCTATTTGTTATTGTAGGAGTTAAAAACTTTGCGTGTATATATAAAGAAAAATATTCAGATTCAAGCCAGAGCATTTTTAACGGTAGAGTTTGTCGCTTACAACGCTATTCTCGGTGACGCTTCAAATGTTTGAACACAAATGATCGAGAACTGGACCTACGAGTTTAATGCCGACTCCGAACGGCTTATGTTCTCAAGAAGTTTTACATGGAAGTTTTTACTCTCTGAGATTTGCAATTGTCTGCAGAGAGGTGACGACCGAACAGCAAAATTAATTCAATTGAAATAACATTCTGTCTGAGCTGGGAATTGAACCCGGGTTACCGCGGTTCCTTAGCTTAGGGGCCACGCACTCTACCCACTAGGCTATGGCCGCCATAACTATTGTTAGTGCATAACTTTAAAATTGAGTTCAGACCTACCGGATACTCTTTGTGGCAGATACAGCATTCAGCAACATCCGCTTCGTCTGGCGTGCTTTCACCAACTTCACCTATTTCACCTACCTCGCTTGGAAGTTTTTCAATCTGCGCACTTTGATCGTTGGTGCATTGCAATTTCTTTTGCAAAGCAAAAAGCTCAGATCTGAGAGAAAGTGAGTGAGAGAGAGGGAGAAATCTTTGAAACTTCGCATTATTATGTTATTAAGAGGAAACATACCTTAAATCCGACTTTTCCAATTTCAGCTGCAAACGCATTTCCTCCGACGCACGCAACTTCAGAGTCAAACGGTTAATAATTTTATCTTTATTGCGCTCTTTGGCCGCTAGATTTTTGGTCACAATCACCACGTCGTCCGGAATATTTAGACGCTTTCGTAACAGCCTATTCTCCTGCGCTATCTCATGCATGGAGTTAAGCTCCATTACCAGAGCTTGAATTTGTTTATCGCGTGATTGCAGCTTCTGTTCGAGTGACGAACATTTGCGTAAAGCCTTAACCAAACCATCTTCGCCACGTTGATAGGCATCTAGCGCCATAACTGCCTGAAGCGCTTGCTTTGACTTGAGTGCGTTGTCCTCTTCGCTGCGCTCCAAAAGATCAGAAAGATCGCTACAACGCGCATTGGCCGATTGTAGAGACTCTTCGAGTAGCTTGCAACAGGAACGTGGCTTATGGATATCTTGTTCATTTTGCCGTTCGGCAGAGAGTTTGTTCATTAATTTCGTCGTGGAGAGCATTTCTTCGGCCATAGTCTTAATTTTCAGTTCCAGTTGTTCGATGAGCTTGTCGCGGCACTCGATGGCCTATAAAAAAAATAAATAAACCTAAAAAATTATATTTACTCAAAATTACTTACATGCAACACTTACATGCAATAGCTGCGTTGTTTCCTTTGTATTGTCGACGAATTTTTCCTCCGATAATTTGGCATCACTTTCTGCTGAACTCAACGAGGTGTACTGCTTGGCAGCATCTAGTCTTGTACGCAGCTTCTTAAGCTCTAGATCTTTTTCGTCCAGCAGCTGCTTCCATGACTGAGCTTTTGCTTCTAGTTTCTCAATAAAATCTTTTAAATCCTTTTCGCCTTTTTCTCGTTCCTCTTCCAGATAGGTAACATTACTTTCAAGCCTTGATATCTCCACCTGTAGTTCGTTAACTGTCTCCTTCAAGGCTTTGCGCTCGCTGTCGACTAAGGTTATGTCAGCGCTGAGTTGTAAAACCTTAGCCTTGGCTTGCTGCAATTGCTTCTCCGATTCAATGATAGCTTTGGACTGTTCGATGTTTTGGGATTGAAGAGCCTTTCATGCAAGTACAAAAAACAAATATAGAGGATATAATGGAATTTTTATAACTACGAATTAAGTTAGTATTCTATTCTGGGAAGAAAATCATAGAACCATAATGATGTCTATATTTTGAAATGAGCTGCTAAACATTGAAAAATGCCAGTGCCAGGTCCATGGGGTAAAAATGTCTTATCAAATGGAAATGTTTAAACGGTGGTTCTAAAACATTTATGGTGACAGAACCCTTTTGGAAATCGAAATATTTAACAGAGCCCCAAAATTATCAAAAACTGGTTCATGCGTATTCTTATCAAGTAACATAATAAATAACACAGTGCAATACATATTTTCGGGGGTGAATCAACCAAACCAATCTCAAACGATAGTATTTGACATCAGTAACAAAATCTCAAATCGCTTTTTGCGCTACTACGTCACAAATTTTTACAGTGGTTTTAAATTTAAATTTTTTTAGGGTGGTTATTGTCTTTGGAAGCTTAAATTAAAATTTTCTGGGGAAGATTTTTCAGAACACTTTAACCCCCTAGCTCCTTCAAGTATAGGTCAATTTGATCCTTTTTTTGGAAAAGACCCTATAAGTCAACTTTGGAGGGAGGTCAAAGGTTAAAACCTTCCAAAAAGACACTCTCCAGAAAATTTTACTAGGCGTCACCCAAGACAAGCAACCTCTACGAAAGAAAGGTGACATAAAATACGAACCGAAAAGATAATACATTTATTTTCATGTTAGGTAATTTTAATGTTTTTATCAAATAGTATCCATATCATTATCACTGTTATGGCATGAAATATCATATACTTTAGAAAGGTTTATATCTATTTCTTGAAATTCGTCTTCACTCCCGCTTTTATTAATTTCTTCATATGCTGTTTTGGACCACCAACAAATTTCAGCCAGAACTACATCTGGTGTTTTCTTTCCTCTGTATCTGTAAAAATGGAAATAATCCCATCTGGTACAAAAGTGATGAAACCATTTCCAATGGCAAGGATACCTGATGAAATCGTTCCCCTTGCTCATGCGATTCCGAAAGTTACCTTTAAAAATAGTCCAGATGCAAGTGCAAAAAATGAATTTTTAACGACATATTCATGCCAAGTTTCTCGAACGCATTGAGCATCTCAGTAACATCCTTTTTTATAGGCATTAGAGCGTTTTTGTCTGTTTTTTGTGTCTGTTTTTGGCACCCATGGGACATCAGATATAAATTTTTAATCATAGTATTTTTCATACGCTATAATCAGTTCCTGACTGAAATGACGTTGATTGCTTCGGGATGGTGTGAAATCACCGCAGATATAACAAAGTTCCTTTAAGATTCCGCAGAACTCCATTAAAAATAAAATTTTACTAAAAAGACCACGACACTTTCACAATTTTAATTAAATTACTCAATTCCCACTTAATTGAATTTCTAAGCTAAGACACCTTAATACAACTTACGTAAATTGTTATTATAACTTATAAAGTATTACGAATACAATTATAGCTTTACACCGTTACGCCGGACCGTTATAATATTACAAATTTATTACTAGATTAAGATGCAATAGTTGCTTAAAAATAAATGTATTATCTTTTCGGTCCGTTTTTTATGTGAAACCTTTAACTCGTAGAGGTTACTTGTCTTGGGTAACCCCTAGTGAAATTTTCTGGGGAATATTTTTGGAAAGTTTTAACCTTTGACCTCCCTCCAAAGTTGATTTATAGGGTATTTTAAAAAAAAATGGTCAAATTGACCCATACTGGAAGGAGCTAGGGGGTTAAAGTTTTCCGAAAAAATATTCCCCGGAAAGTTTTTATTTCCGAAGAAGAAAAGAACTACCCTGAATTAAGTTTAACATATAATTTTTCATATTGTTTAATTCCATTTTTGACCAAAAAAGTCAAATTTAAAACCACTGTAAAAATATTTGTGACGTAGTGGAGCAGAAAGGGACTTTGGCTTTTGTTATTGATGTAAAATACTATCGTTTGAGATTGGTTTGATTCACCCCCGAGACAATGACCCTCATTTTGTGTCATAGTGTAATTAAATATCTTACAGTGACTCCATACTGGTGTCTGATGAAATTTCTAAAAATGATTCAGAAATCTCGTTTGACATACTTTCAGATTTTGGGACGTTACAAATTTGGACGTTATTTCATAATGAAATAAGGCCCAAAATTTTGACATAGATTGAAATTGGGCTTTATTTTATTTTTCTATTTTTACGTCCAAAAATTAAAAATGAACTAAAGCCCAAAAATTTTCCAATACAAATTTGGGTGTTATTTCATAATGAAATATGAATATTTCATATTAAAAAAAAATCCCGAATTTGAGCCCTTATTTAATTTTTCGTTTCGTGTGCATTTTTCCAGAGGTCTAGAGCCTTCCCTGCTCGCTTTATGGTCGTGGTCAAAAGAACCACAATTGTGTTTTTTTAATATTCTGATAATTAGGACTTAATTTTACATTTCCGTTTAGGTTTTATTTCATAATGTACATACTCCTTATTTCACCAAGTATTACGAGTTATTTCTTTTTTCAACGTGAGAACTTATTGCATTTACTGTTAGGAGTTCTTTCATTAGGAGTTATTTCGCGGAGCCGGTAAAATTTTCCCAATTTTTTTTCCAAAAAGATTTTGGGTTTTATTTTATTTTCGGTTTGGGCGTTATTTAATTTTTTGGGCTTTATTTCATTTTTGTAAGCCCCCAGTTTGGGCTTTATTTCATTTTTTATTTTAGGCGTTATTTCATTTTTTATGCTTTATTTCATTTACATTTTGGGCGTTATTTCATTGGGCGTTATTTTTCTGAACCTAACGAACAACCGCAGCATATCGCTACTGACTAAATTTGATGCGTTTGAGCTGAGCATTGAAGGAAAAACCGTCGCAATCCCAACAAAGACATGAGAAAGTGATTCTTCAGCATAACAATGCTCGACTACATGCTGCAAGGCCAGTCAAAACATACTTGAAAACACTGAAATGGGATGCCCTACCCCACCCCGCGTATTCACCAGACATTGCTCTTCCGACTACTACTTGTTTTGATCGATCTGACTATCTTTCAATGACATAGCATTCATTTGCAAAATTCTTCCATATTCCATGTGTATTCGACCTCAATTTACACATGCAGTTTTACTGATAACATTTTATGGGTGTTGGACATGGGGGCGTGGAAAAACGCACCTGGTTTCAGCTAGTAATTTAATAAAAGCTTTAATTGTATGATAAGAATGGAACTCATGTGGCCACACAGAATATTGAAAACAATAATATTAAAAATAGTCAAATAATAATGTTTCACTAAGAACAATTAGTCCACGCGATCTTGGGTTATCGATTCTGGTACTATTTTATATTTTTAAAGCGCTTTGCAAAACTAGTCCAGATAAGAACTTTTTTGTGGGGCCGTCACATTTACGATGCAAAGTTCGACAATCTATTCTCTTTTATGCTTTGTAAGTAAACTGTTGGGACAAAAAGAAAGAGCAAAACCGTTTTGTGATCAGTCTTGAGGAAACAAAATTGTATTTTGCTAAATTTCACTAATACTTAATGGGTCCTCTCATGAATATCCAATAGAAGATAAATAATCCCAATTGAATAAATGCCAAGACGTCATATCAGATGCTCTGATAAAATTGCTTCTAAATAATCACCCTTCATGTCTTAATATCACGCCATTCGTATCAATTCTGGAACTCTTTAAAAAATAAAAAAAAGAATGTAGTGCTGGAGCAAAAGAGCGGAATGAGTTGAGATTGAAAACTCAATGAATAAGGGGTTACGGATGAACAACTACTATCAATTATTAGAAATAACGTAACTTTGACCAATTTTAGTTAACGAATAATGGGCGTCCACAGGGGGTAAGGGGAACTTCCTCCCCCTAGGCAATGAAACATTTTTAAATATCTTCATATTAAATCAAAAAGCTTTAAGCTACAATTAAAACATTTTACGCGAAAGTCAAAAACCTTTCTAAATTGTAATTGTAAGTCGCGCTCAAGCTCAGGGATTTTAGAGTTTTTTAATAAAAATGTCGTTTTTTGTTGTAGTGTAAAATTTAGAAGGACCTTGTATTTTGATAAGGTGCATCATTAATCAATCAAAAATTCGACTTTGAATTAATTGTAACTTACGGCTTTTTTATTTTATATAACAATATTTTCATTATACGTTAATATATTATGAAAAGAGCTCAAAAAGACTTTTTTTAAGGTATATTTATAAATAAAGCTGAGCTAAAGCATGCATGCATTTTTAAATAGTCTGATGTTCCCGTCGCAGTGATAAGTTACGATAGCATTTCATTTACCCTTGTTTACAGGCACTTTCATTTACCATTTACAGGCACTTTTCAATACGTATTCTAACATTCAAAAATTATTGTGTGCAAATATCACTAATAACTGCGTCCAATCTACGAATTTTATTCGCAGTTTTCAGTCACGAATAGGATTCGTAGATTGAACGTAGTTTGGTACATATTACAAATATTTTATTCGTATTCGTACAAAAGCAAATATATATTGTACGAATACATTTTTTACATTTACTAATAACGGAAAAAATATTCTATCTGAGCTGGGTTTTGAACCACGGTTTTTTAGCTTACGGGCCACGTACTCTTTCAGTAGACTACGACCACCTTGCAATCATACATTTCCTAATATTCGGTCATTGTTCAACAAACTAAGCTGAAAGATTTCGGTTGTAAATTTTTTAAACTCAACTAATACTTCGTTCATTCTACGAATAATGCGTACTGTCAACCTACGAATGAATTTTTAATTAAACACAGGAAGAAAACAAAGTAAAATAAATTTAAAAACTAAATGTTTTTCCAAAAGTCGGCTTAAAAATCGTTTTTCTGTCATAAAGATGATCCAATTTGGATAATTTTTTAATTTTTCGTAAACTTAATAAAATTGCTAATAATCTTGCAGCATTTAAAATTGAGTAAATTGCAGCGATCTAGGCGAGGGCAAAGCTTCTAATTCAAAAGCGAAAAAATTAGGACATTTTGAATATAGTAGGCTCATTTTAGATCGCACTCATTTTTTAAAAACCTGATGGCAAATTTTTGCTAAGGAAACGCTTTTACATTAGAATGTTCTTATGGTCAAAAGTTTTTTATGGCTAAAATTTAAATAGGAAACTCGATTTGAAACATTTATTTTATACTTCTTCAAATTCACGTTTTTTAAAAGACGTCCACCCATTTTGAGAATTTTCTGGATTTTTTCGCGTCACGTGCTTATATTAAATCCAGGATTCAGAATCAAGCCTTGCAGGGAGGTTCTAGCATATGTTTAGAAAATGAATGGAGTCCAAAACCCATCTATACATGTACCTCTTTATATATTTATTCATACGTTATGAATTTAAAAAAATTTTTTTTTTAATAGTTCATATAATAGGTATGTTTGCAAACAAATGCTGCTAGAACTGATGCATATTGAAAAAGAAAATAAGTCAGTTGATGTTTTTGCCGGTAACATTTCAAGAATAGCGACAACTCTAATTCTTAATTTTTGCGGATTATATGGATTTTTACCTCCTAAATCCAAGTCTGATAAATTCCAGGCCGCTCACAATTCGTTTAAGAGTTACAGGCCTCCAAAACTGAAAAAATGGTCTGAAAATTTTGCTGGTTTTATTCTTCTTTTTTTTTTAAAAAAAAAATATTGGGACATTTTTCTATTCTTATTTGAAAAGAGGAAAACTTGGGGCTAAATAGTTATTAATACAATTTTATTTAAGAATGAAGGAGACATCACATTATTTGATTAACTCAATTACTAAGAATATTTGTAGAGAAAAAAGTTTTTGAAATTACATGAAAAAAAAAGTTGAATTTGAAAATATTTCGGGCATGATACGAGAAAGATTTTTACCCCATCTTTGAAATATATATAATTTTCTTATGTGTACAAGCGTGTATCAACCAGAGAACTGCACAAGCTTACTTGAAGATCAAGCCTTTTCAAGTACTTTTCAAGTACTTGAATTCAAGTATGTATCCAAACTTGAAAAAGCAATCTTAAGCCAGCTTGAAAAAATAACAAACAGATACAAGTCATATTCATGCTTGCTCGTTGGCTTGGCTTGTTTAGACTTACTTTGTCGGGCAGAAAATTGAAAAGCTTGAAACGATCGGCAAAAGCTTGTAAGCTCGCAAGTATCCAAATAATTGAATTAAAGCAAGTATCCCAAAAATTCAATGAGCTTGTGTAGAGAGAGTTTAAGAGTAATAGGACTTTTAAAGGTTCTGTGGACTCCGTTTGGAAGTTTTAAAGGTAGATAATTTCGGATCTGATTTTAAAATTTTAGATGGCGGATAGAGTTGCCACCTATATATTTTTTGTTTTTTTGCGAATTCTTGTAATTTTGATATTCTGAAAACGGATTTGATTTGTATAATGCCACAGTTTTAAAATTTAAGATGGAGGTTAGGGTTGCCACCTTAATTTTTTATATATATATATGAATTCTGAGCTGGCGCGAACTAAAGGGTAAAAATGGGTCGCTAAATTCGAATCCGTTTTCAGAATTTCAAAATTATAAAATTTTGAATAATAGGGTTGTCACCTAATAATATGCATTCTTAAGAATTATAAACATAATTTAACAGTGTTAAGGAGTCACTAATTTCGAATCTGAAGTAAGAATTTTAAAATTCAACATGGTGGATAGGGTTGCCACCTTGATTTTTTGGTATTTTTATGAATTCGGGGCTGGCAAAAAATTATATACCTAAAATGGGTTGCTGAATTCGAATACGTGGTCAGAATTTCAAAATTATAAAATTTCAAATTAATAGGGTTGCTTTTAGTTTTGATACTTTTGATATTATTAGGTGGCAACCCTATTATTATACAAATTTATAATTTTGAAATTCTGACAACGGATTCAGATTCAGCGACCCATTTTTACTCTTTAGCTCGCGCCAGCCCCGATTTCGTAAAGATAAAAAAATTAAGGTGGCAACCCTATCTACCGTCTTGAATTTTAAAATTCTGACTTCAGATTCGAAATCAGTGACTCCCTAACACTGTTAAATGATTTTTAAAATTCTTAAAGATTCATATTATTAGGCGGCAACCCTATTTTTTAGAATTTAAAATTTTGAAATTCTGACCACGGATTCGGATTCAACGACCCATTTTTAGTGCATAATTTTTTTTGCCAGCCTTGAATTCATAAAAATACAAAAAATTAAGGTGGTAACTCTATCCACCATCTTGAATTTTAAAATTCTGCCTTCAGATTCGAAATCAGTGACTCCAAAACACTGTTAAATGATGTTTAAAATTCTTGAAAAAACATATTATTAGGTGGCAATACTTTGGTAAAAATTTTGGTGGTAACCCTAACCTCCATCTTAAATTTTAAAACTGTGACATTATATTCGAAATAAAATCCGTTGTCAGAGTTTCAAAATTAAAAGATTTCGCATAAATACCCAAAAATCTAGGTAGCAACTCTAACCGCCATCTTGAATTTTAAATTCTGACATCAGATCCCGAAATCATATACCCCTAAAACTGCCAACCACGGAGTCCACGGAACCCTTTAAAGTCATAATACGCTTAAGGTTTTCCTATAAAAGCTCATTAAATTTTTTTGGATACTTGCTTTAATTGGATACTTGCCTTCAATATCAAGCTTTTCAAGCTTTTTGCCTTTAATTTCAAGCTTTTCAAGCTTTTTGCTGAAGGCATCAAGCTTGCCTTTACTTTAAACTTAGTTCCGTTCGCTTGTAAGCTAGCATACTTGCAAGTCGCAAGCTGTAGTGGGCTTATTTATATTCAATTACAAGCTATACTTGATTCAAAATTATCAAGCTCAAGCTAGCTTGAACTTGTATTTTAAGCAAGTACTTGAAATAGACTTCAAGTAGGCCTGTGCAGTTCTCTGGTGTCAACCGGTGTATCATGATAACAAAATTAGTACCAAAAATCAATAGAGTTATATAGGTTACATTTTCTTTATGTGCATTATAGACTTTTTTATGCCTTTGACCCTCCACCCCCTAGAACAAATTCTGCGGACGCCCTTGGTTACAAGGTAGTGGAATTCACCACCTAATAGTATCAAAACCTTTTTCAATAAGCAAAACTTTAAGAATTTAATCTTCGAATACTGTCCCTAACTTCCTCTTTTCTTCTTATTCTTACTGCACTATTATTTATCCATATATAAAATTTGTATTATTTGATTTGATAATCGCCCTTATTCTTGAACCCGCGCTCGCTCTCAAAACGACGTCGAAACAAAATTGTTACATTCTTGAAACTTTCAATTTTGACGTTGAGATCTGCAGTGATTGTTCATGTCAATTATTGAGCAAACGTCGTCAAATAAATATTTAAATTTTTGATCGTCGAAATGATCTTCGATGACAATTCCTTGGTGAAAGTGAGCTCTCTACGACGACATTTTCTCGACGCGGATTCAAGAATAAGGGTGAATAATTTTTATTGTGTAAATTCGAGTTATTTTTTAGTATCATAATGCGATTATTTCAAATTCGTTTTTTTGTATTACTGATGTTGTTGTTTCCACTGTCAAAGCGGCATGCAAAAGATTTATTCTTATATATGAACAATTTTTGTTAAACAAACAAAAACTAAACTAAACGATATCATTTGGTTTGCCGGAAGGAAGATTGTTTGGAAATTTTTTATAAAATATCAAATGCAAAGAAAAATTGTTATAGTAAGTATGTATTTTATTTTCAACATTTCTTGAATTTATTCTAACAAAACATAATCTAATTCCCTGCATGCAATTCTGCTTCTTTGTAAAAGTTAGTGAAAAAATTTTATTTGATGAAAATACGGACAGAAAAACACGATGAATGGCATTATATTGCAAATGACCCAAATTAGTATTGACTCTATTAAATTTGTGCCGATAAATAAAAACATGAAATACTATTACATTTTATAGTGAATTGATTCCTTAAAGATTGATTTATAATAGATCAACACTTACACATAGTAAATGTAGTCAGATACAAGACCATCAGAGTCACTTTATCAACACAAATTTCTCAAAATAAACATGTATCTCAGAAGAAATATCAAAATAACTTTAAAGTAAGCCAACGTGTTTGTGATAATTTGTGATGTTATATATCTGGCTATGACATATCTACTTACCTCAATGTCCTTAAGTAAACGCTTGATGTGTTTGTTTTTAGAATTGATATTCCTCAAAAGTTCCTCCTGTTTATCCAATTCAGACAAAGGATCTGATGAATCCTTGTCACTGGTCTCACCCGGATGCGCTGCATCTTGCAGTCGTTGTTGCAAGTTAAATATTTCATCAGTCAGCTGGAAGTGAAAGTTTAAGATAACCACTTTAAGTATATCTATCATAAAAGCAAAATAAATTCTAGTTGAAATTGCCTCTTTAATTTTAATTTTACAGCTTTGTTTTTCATCCTCCAGTTTTTCCAGCATGCGTTTTAGTTTTTCATTTTCATCTCTCAAGCGATCGCTTTGAGAATCATCTGCAACATAGTAAAGTTTAAGTGAAACACAACAAAACTTTGAAACACTCAAGTTCAAACCTGAAATTTCCGCTTGGTCTTGCAATCTTTCAACCTATAAAGTTTGATAGAGTTTGTTAAAGTTAAACTTTTACAAAAAGTTAAACTGAAAGTGTTCCAACCTGCACGCCTTTGTACTGGAGCACTGCTAATGTTATTTCCAATGTTTTTCTCAACGATTTCTTTGGGATTTCCTCGACTGCTTGTGCCAACTCCAACAAAGTTTCATATAACTCCTCCTTTTGCTCCTTATTGAATTCCAGAAATTTACGCACTGACACTACATCGGACAAATCCATATTAATCTGGACTTGCCAATTAGTCTACTACACATTGAGGATGGAGACGACTTCAATATCCGTGTTGTTCGCTATCCGAAATTTCTTAAATTTTGATTTGTTTTGCTCGTTTTTTCCTTCAAAAGTGACACATTTTTGTTGAGGTAACCTAGGTTACCCCAATCAGTCGAGGTCTATACAAAAACAAGTGAATATGGTGCGTGCGTGTTGTAGAGTGGTGTTTGGTCAAGACAAACACTTGACGGCGGGTTGGTGGTTGATATGCTTGTGCACTGAGAATTGCTTCAACGTTTGAAGGCAGTCAGTCAACCGGTTAGAAGTATTAGTAGAATGTGAAAGTAGTAGATATAAGAATATAAGGCGGGAAAATTTTAAAATTTTTGTTATAATTTAATTTATCCATAGTTATTTTAAGTACGGAATGAGCTACGATAAAATAAATTGTGGTTTATTACAACAAAGCACAGGCTGAACCGTGTGGATTACATATGCAGTAGCTTCTTTAATAATTGCAAATATTTCATAATGTAATTGTAGGAACAGTTTTTGAAAGAACAGCTTTAAAATGCTACTTCATACCTGTCATCTTGAATAGCTCTTACATATTTGAGCTAAAATAGCAAAATAAATGTTTGTTAAATACCACAAAATGTCTAATGATGAGCAGTGTCATTTTGAATCAAAAGTTTTACAGTAAAATAGCACGCAATTGGTAAAAAATATTGATCATCGGGTAGAATTTTGGTCGAGAATAAATTTAAAAACTTTTAACGTATCTTAAAATTTGTGCGCGTATATTAATTATATATGTTTATATATTGAAATATATATTAATTATATATATATGTGTATATTGAAAAACATATAACTAAAAATTGACTGATTTTACTTAAAGTGTGCGGCTGTATCTAAAACCAAACGGGTTAAAATTTCAGAGCGGTCTGAAAAAGTAGACACTTTATTGTGCCTACTTGAGCTTTATTATGACCAGTTTAATTTTTTTCTTGATATTTTTAAAAAAAATCGCAAAAATCCAAATATGAAAGTATTTCAGTTTAATTTAGTGGATATTTTTTTTAACACTATGAAAGAATATACACAGAAAAAAATGGAGCTTATACGTTTAAGAACCTAGCCGCTATGCAATTTTTAGGAAAAAATATAAGTAGACGTACTTAATATTAGGAAGATATTTATATAAACAAAAATGTTTGTAAAATTACTCCAGACACACAACTGCATCCTTAGAGATGCAGTTGTTAAAATTAGTTAAAAATGGGGTTAGGAGGATAGAAAATCTATATATATAAAATGGAATGTGTGTTTGTTTATTTGTTTGTTTGTACCTTATAGGAGACCAAACCTATCTCCTTGAAATTTTCACAGCATTTAACTGGGACTCTGGCATGATTAATAGGGTATTTTTTCGACCACGCCCACTTTTACGCCCACTTTTTTAAAATTATGTTGTTGCTCCCATATAGTTTTTAACAGATTTACTTCAAATTGTATACACATTATACTCCAGGCGAGGTAAAAATAAACATTTCTTAACGCCACGCCCCCTTTCACGCCCCCTTTCAAGCCAAATTTAAGTTTTAAACTTTTTGTACTCTGTACAAATTTGTTCCTTCCAACGGATTATTTTTTATTTAGTAGTATATTGCTCTTAATACTGTTAACGTCGCCATATTACTATGAACCACGCCCACTTCACCGCCCCTTTTTTAATTCAGATACTTACTTATACCACTAACAATGTTTGCTATACAAAATACTTTTTTTGTAATATGTATTTACCTAAAGTTTTATATACTTTTTATCTACAGGTAAGGTAGCCATAGATTTTTTTATAACCAAATCCCCCTTTTTCGCCCCCATTTTACTTTAATTATAATTAATCTGCTTTCAATCTATATATATATATATATAAATGAATGTCTGTCTGTCTGTTTGTTTGTTTGTTTGTGCTTTATAGGAGGCCAAACCCTTGGACCGATCTTCCTGAAACTTTTACAGCATTTTACTATGACTCTGGAAAGAATAATAGGCTATATGAAGTTTTTATTGGACAAATGGGCGTGGCACTGCCCATATAACCCAAAAATTTAAATCGCCATATTTTGGGCATTTTATGACCTACGTTGATGCTATTTGGTACATATGGTATTGGCATAATTAGGAATACGTACCAGGAGAAAAGTGGGTGGGACCACGCCCCTTTTTAGGAAAGTTAAAAATCGCAATGTAGTCTTAACTACTGGACCGATCGTCATTAAATTTTCACAATAGGATATTCTTACGAAATAATAAATTCTTAACTATATAAAGTTGTGAGTGGACAAAGGGGCATGGCCTCGCCCATATAACCAAAAATTTAAAATCGTCATAACTTGGGCATTTTTTGACCAACGGCGGCAGTATTTGCTATATATGGTATTGGCATGAATAGAAATACGTACCAAAAGAAAAGTGGGCGGAGCACGCCCCTTTGTTTGCGATATATTGGAGGCTGGACCTGTTAACCGATCTTAAATTTTCGGGAGCATGAAGCAAATTACATGCGATTCAGTGCTGAATTCTAATTGGTTTACAACAAAAAAAGAGGCGAAGCATTGCAATAATTAAATTAAATAAATAAATTTTTGTAAATATATAAATACTTTTAATTTTATTTTATACGAGGGGGTAGCGAAGCACACCGGGTTCAGCTAGTTTTAATATAAAAATCACTTTTATGGCATGTAAAAATAGAGGTTTAGCCATAACTTTTGATTGGAAGGAGATATTGGGCTAATTTTTTAACATAAATAATTTTTGAGACTTGACTTGTAAAAAATATAAAATATTAATATTTTGGAAAAAATAAATTTCGCGAAAAAAATCAAAGGAGGAAAATCGGGGTACCCTTGTTGTTTTGATGACAAAAACAGTAAAATAATTTTTGCGCTTAGCTGGAAGAATTTTGGCAAATATATGCTAAGTCATATGAAAGATAGTCAGATGTGCATTTTTTACTTGATTTTATTTTTACAACAAAAACAATTTTTGAGTCATTTATTGAGTAAAAGTCAATATTTTGGACATTTTTTGAAAAATCATAAAACCTACTATATATGCACTGACCTAACGGTATAGTTGTGAAGTGGTTTTATTGATCTTTTGGAAAAAAATTTTTAATGAAATATAGGGTCTGTTTGGAAATGCATCACGACTTGTAGTATGCGCATAACTGGCATTTAGCAAGCGTCTAAATTGCAGCGTGAATTTTTTTGATGCTAGTGGTACGTGACGCTTGATAGCAAAAATTTATTTTAGAATGTTTGCAGTGCGGCAAAATTTGCCTTTTTAAACTTTTTGCTTGTACTGCAAAAGCAGTTTGCGCATCATGATGCATTTTCGAGCAGAACCATATTTATGAACAGCGGAGATATTTGCATCGAAAGTACAAATTATGATTTTCATGTCATTTTTTTGTCATTCTTACAAAGCAAAAAATTTCAATGCGCATTACTTGTATGCACGTAAAGAGAGCTTCATTCCCCTTGCAAATAGTGCTGTTTGTATAGCGCTATATTTCTAGCACTTTCCGTAACGATAACATTTCACTTGAAAAAAAATATTAGATTCAGGGTGCGGAAAAATTCGTTCGCAATTGATTAAAATACGATCTTATCGTTCATTTTTTGCTGTGTGTGAGAATTTTTCAAACGAAAAATTGAAAAGCAGACGAACGTTCGCAATCGAAAAAGGAACGCTCTGCTTGCGTCGTTTTTTTATCACTGATAAATTTGTGAGCTTTGTATTTTTTCGAACGAATTTTTCACACAACAACAAAAAGCAACAAACGTTCGTTTGGAATTGTTCATTCAAAATGAGCGTTTGAAGAAAAAATTCACGAACGTTCGTTTGTACGTAGAGGTATTAGACAAAATATAAGTTTGTTGTGTTTTTGTATACTTGCTAACATGAAAAGATGAAACCAAAATACAGATGTAGACTGCACATATTCATATGAGGAAAAATAATGTTTTAATAAGGTAAATAAACTTGATATGCCCAATCAAATGAAATAAGATGGTTTGTTATGATTGTTGTTATATGATTTGATTGTATGATTACTTCTTGATTATCTTGATGAAGCATCGTCAAAATTATGTTTGTGCACACTCTCGTAATGCCTTTTGATATTCCCTAGTACACATCCCATGATTGGTTTTTTGCATTAGAGACATTTGGAAATGTTACTTATTTTGTCATGGATGGCCAGAGATTTTTTGTCTATTTTTGATACTCTACCCATCACTGAAAATCAGGAAGTGAAGAACGTTTTAATACGTATGTTTTCAATAACACTGAAACTAGTTCTATGTTTAACATTTTGTTGCTTGGTACAAGATCTGTTCAATAAAATATCTATATCGTTACTTTCGGCACTTTCATCATATAAAGGTTTCTTCCTTTGGAGACTTTCTTTTTCAGCTATCATGAATAATTTTTCGCCCGGAATCAAAAAAGAGTGTTTTCATTTTTAATATAGCAGATAAAGACATCAAATTTTTTTTACACTCATGAATATTGACGTTTGATGAACAAATTTGCATTAAAAATTTCCAAAATATTCTTGAGATTTACCTTTGAGACTCCCTTTTTTGATTTTGGGTGAAAAATTATTCATGATAGGGCTGAATACAAAAGTATCCGGAGGAATTCAGTCAATAAGATACCTTTATATGATGAAAGTACCGATCGCGAAACTTCCAATTTATCAGTTATACTGGGGAGATTAAGGGCAACAAATTATTCATGATAGGGGCAGTGTCACAAGATGGAATTACCACTAAATTGCCTTTTTCTCGCATTTAATTCTCAAGATTACCACGCTCCCAAAATACCTCAAATTACCAAAAAATACCTCAAAATTAACACAAAATCCCATAATACCTCAAAAAAGTAAAAAGAAAATAGATACATACAAACCACCACAAACAAATGCATAAAAGACAAAAAATTAAGGTGGCAATCCTATCCACCATCTTTAATTTTAAAATTCTGAGTTCAGATTCGATATCAGCGACTCCCTAACACTGATAAATGATGTTTAAATTCTTAAAAATACATATTATTAGGTGGCAACCCTATTATTTCAAAATTTTATAATCACGGATTCGTATTCAGCGACCCATTTTTGGTGTGTCATTTTTTTTGCCAGCCCCGAATTTATAAAAATACAAAAAACTAAGGTGGCAACCCTATCCACCATCTTGAATTTTAAAATTCTGACTTCAGATTCTAAATCAGCGACCCCCTAAAACGCTTAAATGATGTTTAAAACTTTTAAAAAGACATAATAGTAGGTGGCAACCCTATTATGAAAAAATTACATAATTTTTAAATTCTGACAACGGATTCGGATTCAGCGACCCATTTTTACCTGATGTTCGCACCAGCATCGCATTTGTAAAAATAAAAAAAATAGGTGGCAACCCTGTAACCCATTTTTATTTTTAAAAGTCTGACTTCAGATTCGAAATCAGCAACCTCCTAGCACTGTTAAATAATGATGCGTGACCCATTTTTACCTAGTGCTCGCGCCAGCACCGTTTTCGTTCTCTGATATAAATCATCTATTGCTAGTGAACAAGCTTTCGTTGCATTGACTGCAGTGAGCTCTCTGACAACGATATCTTAGATCAACAATATCTATGATCTGTTTTTTATTGCTCTATCATGTTTTGTTCGTCTTCTCTGCAATCACACACATGATTTCTTTGCAGCAAGCAAGACAGTGCAGTATAGTGTGAAATAAACAAATGTTTTGAAGCCGGTTTTAAGTGCACCTACGCAGGGCTCTAATACATACCAAACTTGATGACGCATACATAACTGAAAAGAATCCTCGCTAGACGATGTGGATGCTGACAGTCGGAACATAACTTTTTTTAGGAAACGAACGTTCCTGAATTTTTCTTTGAACGATAAATTTTTATGAAAAATTGAAAACGAACGTTCGTTGCTTATTATTTTTTTGTGAAAAATTTGATCGAATAAATTTGAAACTGACAAATTTTTCAGAGATAAAAAATATGACGCCAGCAGAGAGTTCCCCATTCGTTCGTGATAACTTGCGAGAACAATTTTATATAAGGAGAACGATAATTGAGAAAAATCGTATTTCAAACGTTCTCCGCACCCTGATTAGATTTTAATGTCAAGAAAAAAAATTTAATTTTATCAAAAAATTTAGATCGTATTCTAATACGTCTCAAGTCAAGATCTCCCAATTAAAATTTTAGGAAAATATAAGGATTTCTTCCCCTCCCGCAAGGACAAAAACAGCAAAAAATCACGGTCTCAAAACGCTTTGATTTTTGTAAGAAAAACTAAATATGTCTTCTACTAAAAATAAATAAATACTTTAACTAACAATATCCCGCCAAACACGATGCTTTTCTCGATTGTTACCCAAAGGGTCCTGTGTACAGGATATTCGAATCTAAAGGTACATTCGAAGCAGCACAGAACTTTTGATTCCTAACTCATTGTCTATATTTTGGCGTTTTTTATTATTGTGTTGACCTTATTCCTTAAATTTGGCGAATTAATAATTTTCATATTTTTTCCATATGCATTTTCTTGTTTTGACAAATTTATACTTGAGTGCGATTTTTTAATTTTTCAAAAAAATTAATATAAGGTTTGATATCTCGAGCACTAGAAGTGGTATCGAAGATAGTTTCCTTAATTTAGATTTTTCATATATTTCTGAACAACACCCTGTCCAAAAGAATCAATTCATAACATCAGGTTAAGACCCCAATTTTTTTTCCTATTTCGTTTTCTAAAAAAAATTTTCCGTCCTAGCATGAATTTTATTATTTCGTTAAAACACCTCAACTCAGCATTCACAAAAATTGTAAACTAAAATTTTGAGTTTCTGAGTTTGCCATTCGATGGGTCTCAATTGACTTAAATATTGTTTAGAAGTGTTTTAATGAAATAATAACCATAAAGGTAATATAAACAAAATTGTTACATTTCATGCTTGAAGTAACTTTTTTTAAAAGAAAATCGTGGCCTTTTCCTGCTGATTTAAAAAAGATATTTTTAGACAGGGTTTCGTTTAACCTACTAGCCGCACTGCAAACTACTCAGGTTTCTTTTCCACCTAAGCCAATCATTGCAATTCTACCAACTAAATCCATCTTTGTTTCTCGCTTAGCTGCGGATACAACAGAGGTTGATATAGATTTTTTCATTAAATCAAAATTGAATTCTTCCTTGCATCTTTCGGTTCATAAATTCAAATATTCAAATGTAAGATCGATTACTTCTTTTAGATTAACAGTTCCTGAAAATTTATTTAATTCCATAGTTGATGTAAACTTTTGGCCGCCTTACACAATTGTACGCGTATTTGAATTTAAAAGCAATCCAAGACCGGTAAATGTTGGACATTTGCCGCGTCCCCGAAATAGCCCTGAATCTCATCCAAAAAACGATTAATAAACCGCAAGTCTAAATTAGAGCTTGTGTATCAAAATGTCAGGGGTCTTAACTCCAAACTTTCCGATATTTTCATAAACAGTTTTGATTTTGAATATAACATTATAATTTTTACGGAGACTTGACTTCGCTCTAATATCTTAAATTCTGAAATAATGTGCAATAAATATAAAATTTTTCGTAAAGATCGTCATGATAAGATCGGTGGTGGTGTTTTGATAGCTGTTCAAAACTCGCTTGTATCTGAAGAATTGACAATTCTTGACACCAGTGACATTGAGTTCATTTGAGTTGCAGTTAAATGAAATAATAGTATTATTTATGTTACCTGCTCTTACATTCCGCCTAAATGTGACTTAACAATGTATTTAAAACACTTACACGCCATCGAAAAAGTTCATAATTAGTTAAAAAATAAAGACGTTCTTATTGTGCTGGGTGATTTTAACCTACCTTTTGTGACTTGAAGATCGTCTGACGATTCTTCATTTCTTACTCCTGTTTCCAATAGTGATTGGATAAATCTCCATTGTTCGAATCCCGTATCTCTTCCAGAAGATGTACATCATCCAACTCTTGAAATAACAGTTTTACTCCCCAACGAAAAAGAAGATAAAGTAACTTCTGATGCGCGAAATAAAAAAGTTTATAATTTTAAGAAATCGGACTATGTAAAACTTAATTCCTTACTTTTGCAGACTGATTGGTCCCCAATTTAAACAAGCGGAACATCATATTCATATTATGACGTCGAATCTTCTGTACAGTTTTTCAATGATACTCTGCAAAGGTGTTTCTTATTGTCCGTCCAAAAAAAAGATGTTTCTCCAATCCTTTAAATCCACCCTGGCTAACAAATGATCTAAAGGCACTTAAAAATTTAAAAAATCGTTTATTTAAAAAATATAAAATATCTGGTTCTAGTTTAGACTTTGCTTCCTATTCTTCTTGTCATTATACAATAGATATCAACTATTAAATAAACAATGCTATTCTGCTTATATAATTAACATAAAATCTCAATTTAAAGATGATCCCAAACTTTTCTATAGTTTTGTTAACTCAAAACGTAAAGCCTCCAGTTTTCCACCCCTTATGAAATTCAATCAGGAAGAATCATCTTGTGACAATGTGATTTCTAACATGTTTGCAAACTTCTTTAAATCAACTTACTCCGATATACCATTTAATACTAGCACGGTGTATCCTTTTCTCCCGCCAGTTAACTCTTTTGAAACTCCTGTAATAGACCCAAATATTGTCATGTGTTATCTTCGACAAGTAAAATCTTCTTTTACGATCGGCCCTGATAAAATTCCAAGCTGTATTTTAAAGCAATGTGCAACAAACCTGTGTACTCCTCTAGCAAACATTTTTAATATTTCCTTGCATAGTGGTTATTTTCCTATTATATGGAAGGATTCTTATATTATACCCCTTCATGTTAGTCCTTCAAGCCCTCCAAGATAGATGTTTCTAACTATCGAGGAATTGCAAAATTAAGTGCAATCCCTAAGTTATTTGAGAAAATCATAACTGATCAATTAACCCACTCCGTCTTTTCCACCATTTCTATCTTTCAACATGGTTTTCTGAAGGGTAAGTCCACTACAACAAACCTCTTAGAGTTTACTATAAATGGTTTTACTTTGGGACTGCAGACTGATGTTATTTATACGGACTTTAGCAAAGCCTTCGACAGTGTTAATCATAATCTTCTTTTGAAAAAACTCCACCTTATTGGGTTTCCTGTCACATTATTAAATTGGATAAATTCGTATTTATCTAGACGTACTCAAAAGGTTTTATATAAGAATTCTCTTTCAAAAAGTATTTCGGTCACTTCTGGCGTTCCACAGGGCAGTCATCTTGGACCGGTTTTGTTTTTACTATTCATTAATGATCTTCCTTCGGTAATAAAACACTGTAACGTCTTAATGTACGCTGACGACGTGAAACTTTTTCTTTGTTACAAATCACCCGAAGAACGACTTGTGGACTGGTGTAGCTTAAATATATTAAATCTCAACTTAAAAAATGTAAGCAAATGACATTGTCGCCTAGATCTGCTAATAACATAAATAACACTAACTTAGAAATAGTTTCCAGTTTTCTCGATCTTGGTGTTATTATGGATTCAAAACTTCGCTTCAATCTCCACGTTAATATGGTGATAAATAAGGCAAGAGGAGTCCTTGGTTTCATTAAAAGATGGGCTAAAGAATTCAGTGATCCCTTTACTACTAAATTATTATATACCTCTCTCGTAAGGCCGATTCTTGAATATGCATCAGTTGTATGGAACCCACAATATAATGTCTACATCGACGCTATAGAATCCGTTCAAAAACAGTTTTTACTTTTTGCTTTACGTCATAGTCGTTGGAACCCCAATATTATGCTTCCATCGTATGAAATATGCCTTAAAATTATTTTACTACCTTCCCTAAGAAGCAGAAGAATGATGCTTATGTCATGTTTCTATATAAATTACTTCGTGGCGAGATTAATTCGGTATATCTCATCTCAGCTCTAAATTTTAACATCCCAAGGAGAGGAACTAGACATTTTCTGTTTTTCAAGTTGAGTCAGTGCAGTTCTAATTACGCTCTTCATGATCCTTTACGATGTATGTGCAGTGATTTCAATGATAACTTCAACATGATTAATTTTTTTGATTCGGTAGACGTCTTAAAACGGAAACTTATATTACATTTAAATAATTAAATCAATTTAACTTCATCCTATTATACCTAACGCAGTTTTATAACAATATAATATTGGTAATTGAGATTGTTCTGTTTCTCTTTTTTGTCTCGATATTATGTTTTATGAAGTAAGCACCATCAAATATGAATCGTTTTTAAAACTTACTTTTTAATTATTCAATAATTTAATTTTTAATCGAATTGGGATTTAAGTGCTCACGTGGTTTCCTGATTTGAAATTAGACTGAACTCACACTATCACCTGGATTGGTGTGCCAGAGTATATCTCTTTTCCATACAAGTTTATGCCTGCGTTGGCCCAAATGCATATCCAAATAATTGGGATTTTGATTTGGCGGATATGAGATTTATCTCATTTCCACGTAGGTCCTTGGGTTGGACAATGGCCGCAAACCAGTTAAAATGAGTTAAGTGTTTTTGATTGTTTTTCGGGTACCTTAAATTGATAATTACTATTATTTAATTCGATGTTGCTTATTTATATAGAATCAAGTATACTTAAATACGCGTTTATATATATTCAATTTTTAAATTCCGCTGAAAAGCCAATTAATGTGCTTAGTGGAAAGTCCTAATTGCCAATAGGGGGTATGTTTTAGTACGTAGGTGCATTCTGTCTGTCCCGGCTGATTCGGGCAGATTTTAGAATGTGAATCGTGCATGCGTATAGGACGGGTATACGTATCTTTGGAAGATTTCATACCACCGGGCGAATCAAAAAAAAAAAAAACAAAAAAAATTATTTGCAGAATCCGAATTGAGAAAACTATCTTCGGAACCAGTTCTGGTGCCCGAGATATAAAATCTTATATTAATTTTTTTGAAAAAGTTAAAAAATTGCATTCAGGTATACATTTCTTCAAAACAAGAAAATGCATATGCGAAAAATATGCAAATTATTAGTTCGCCATATTTAAGGAAAGCCTTAACACTGTAATCAATATAACCGAAATTTAAACAATCAAAAAACAATTAAAACTTCTGTGCTATCTTGAGTGTACTTTTAGATTCGAATATTCTTCACACAGGACCTTTTGGGTACAAACTAAGAGTAGTATCGTGTTTGAAAAAATATTGTTAGTTTAAGTTTATATTTATTTTTGCTTTAACACATATGTAGTTTTTCTTTCAAAAATTAAAGCATTTTGAGATCGTGGCTTTTTACAGTTTTTCTCAAATTTTTTTTTTGGGAGATCCTGACCAATGCAACTTTTGAGACCTCTTAGAATATGAAATTAAAAAAATTCTAATTCGATACGCTTTATTGGTCAAAACCAAAAATAATATACAACAGATTATGCCAAAAGACGCAGAAAAAGTTGCACAGTTCATCGCAAGACGTTATGTCTATCGTGACGTTGATAGGAAAAGATAGTTTCTCTGTTTCTCTCACTGATTTTCTGTTCGTGAAAGAAGGAGATGAGCTATTTTCCAGCTTAGTTTTGTTTGTTAATGTTCTGTTTGGATCATGGTGTAAGAAAACAAGGTGAAAGTGACGTCTAAATCGTTTGATAAAGCTGTCACACATGCGAATGAATGAAAATGACAGAAAAGGGGATTTTGTATTTTTTGACAACTCAAATGTTGGATTTTTACAGAAAAATTAAAAATATCGTTCACCTTGTTTTCTTACGCCCTGATTTGGTTTCAACTATTGGTTTTTGAAGAAGCTGACAGCACAATTTTTAGATACAAATGGTCTCACACAGATCATGAGAAGCAATAACTGAATATTTTATTTGTGTAAGCCTGTTTACAATAGCGTTTAATACTTTTGACGCATCAGTTTTGTTGTATCGGCAATAAATCCAAGCTTTTTTAATATTTTGTTAAATTTTCATGTAAAAAACAAAATAAAACTTTGCCATCAAATATTTCACGCAAGAAAACAAAGTACTCGTACTATGCTTAAGAGAACAGTTTTATTAACTGTTAATTCAAGAATGCAATTAAAAGTAAGGGTTCATTTATTGAAGACACAGTCTTATTTAATTTTTATCTTTTAGCATATGTGTTTTCCAAAATATCTTTATTTAATTTTCTTACTCTAAAGCACATGCGGGCACAAAAAATAATGTTTTTTTTTTTAAATATCACACATTACATTTTCAGATAAATCTATGTGATGTTTTAAATAATTTTTTGAGATAAATAAATTATCTGTATTTGTTTTATTAAAAATGTCTTTTAATGCACGCATGTGTGTTATTAAATCTTGAGTTATTAAACGTTACTGCTTTTCTGCACTGCACATGCAATACGGCTCTGTTGCGATGCTTTGCCAATGCGCATTAAAATAGTTTTGTAGAACAACCGATTTGGAAAGAAGAAAAATTCTAAAATTATATTTGAAACAATAAGAATTAACCGCTCATCTATTCTATTAAATTTCGCTCAAATAAATTCAAGTTTTTTTCTCATTTTGCGCATCAAAAAATGTACAATGCGCTATTTGCGCACGTAAGGCAAAAATTATGTTAAACGGAACGCTTGACGCTTGCAGTAATGCATTTAATTTCTTCATAGAACGTTACACTTTAGCAATGCTGCAATATTGCGCTCGTATGCGTACGCCGAACAAACTCGAAATAAAATTATTTACAACTTTTCTAACATTTAGAGTAAAAACACATTCTTACCTTACACTATTGTATCATGAGCTAAACATAAACGAACAAGCTTGAAATGAATGAAAAACAGCTGATATTGACATGTCTTTCATGACGTAGGCAGGCATGCGCGTGGCGTAATCTGTTATGTACTATTCTAGGGTCAAAACTACATTTATGCCCTTTTTAAAGTTTTTAATGTTTGTATGGAAAAAATGGAGATAGAACGTTTGAAACAATACATTGTCGTATGCGCTTCATACAAATAATAAACAGTTTTCTTTGCTTCCTGAACAATAGATAATTCTGACTTACGTCGTATAAGAATAAGGCCAACGATATGAACTAATAAAGGAAACAAATCCGCCGGTTCTCGCTACATTTTTCTTCCGACTACACGGAGAACAAAGCGCTCTTGCTACGTTTTTATATTAAATACAAGCAGAACAAAGCGCTTGGCTCTCGCTACGATTTTGTATTTTCTGCAGCGGGAGCGGAGCGCATACATCTAATGACATGACTATGTTAAAAAATGCGCTATACACAAGGAGAATGAAGCGCTCTACTGTTTTTTTGGAGGGCTTCAGATGCGCTAATGGAGCGCTCCCTTCCCTGCTGGGTAGGCAGCGATGATTTATGAAAAAGTCGTTGTACTAGACATTTCTTCAATTTTGAAGATATGAGAGTCTCTTTGATGTCAAAATAACAAATATGTTTAGAATAAAATACACAAAAAAATTAGATGCTAAAAAGTATTATAATAACAAAATTACCGATAGTTAAAAAATATATTTAATATGTATACCTAGTTTGGCCGGAATCCGTTGAGCCGTTTAGATTTGTATAAAGGTCAAAGAAACAAACAAACAAACAAACAAACAAACAAACAAACAAACAAACAGAAAATGAGTTTTTTTACTATAAATTAAAGTATGATATGCATTTCAGTGGGGTTCGATTTCGAAAATTTTTTAATTTTTACATAATTTATTGCAAACTTTTCACTGAGTCTTTTAACTATGACACAGCGAAACACATGTAGAATATATTTGAGAAATACTCAAATCTAGTTATAAATGCTTGAATTAGAAATTTTTAACTCGAGCAAAAAATTTTCTAATTGCAAAAAAATTACTTCGGGATGTATCTCAGCGTATGCTTGCGTTAAGAGTTTTCTTGTTTCAGTTTAAGTTTTGTTCCAGCTTCTAGAATCAAGCAATTTACCTGTATATTAGATTTAAGAAATCACAAAATAAACTTATTAGAATATATACTCAAAATAAGAAGTATTGTTAGCAAATCACTTTTTTCAAGAAAATCCTGTTTCAAGAAAATCTGAATTGATTTGACATAGTCTTGATTCAATCAAAATGATTTCTCAAGATAAGGAAATTATTTCTTTCCCTGTATTAGTTCGAGATTTAACTTCAGAATTGTTGTATCTCGTTTGCTTCAATATCATCGTATCAAAATGGACCTACTTTCTAGGAAAAATCATTAGTGACCTTTCGACAATTCTTTTTGAAGGATGGGAAGAGTCTTTAAAAACTAAAATAGTAGAAAAAAAGCTTAAGGTGTCCTGTACAAAACTTCACAATTCGCTCGAAAAGCAATTTTTCGAGTACATAACCACAAATATCTAATAACCCTGACATTATTCACTAATTTTTACTTTGGATTCGGGTTCTGCATAAAAATAAAAAGAAGCAATATATGTTCAAACTGTCAGTGGAAATGTATCATACATTTTACCTAAATCCGTTTTAATTTTTCTCAAAACAGACATGACAAAGATTTCTATATAAACACAAAATACACAGTAATATCTTTATACTTTAAATTGCAATAGATAATTTAAGTCATTAATTAAAAAATCATTCTTTTATCCAGTAAAACTTAAACACAAAATTCATATTGATTCCAAAATGATCCTGACCTCAATCGCATAAATTTGGTAGCCCAATTTTATGGCTATTTCTATCGAGCTGCAGCAGCACCAATTCATATGTTACGATGGTTGAAAAAAACTGAAAATATATGTAGATATAAATACAAACGTTATAGATACGATACAAAATACTCGACTATAATAAAATTTTATGTGGAACTCAAATGGGCCACACGCACTCACGCCAAACAAATTCTTTCGCGTTATGTGATAAAAACGTTTGCCGGTGAGGGCGATACATTGATTGGTTAACTGAGCCGCAAAACGCTGAACCTGTGTGTAAGGATGGAATGGTGCGTCGACAAAATGATGGTTATTTGAATTACATTGAACTATGTGTACATATAAAAAAAAAGTCGTGATGAAGCGCTTACCTCTTCAGTCCAGTATCCGGCAGGCACCAAATACAATACTTTCAATGGCGCCATTGAGGCATCATGTATAGCGGAAGCGCACAAAAAAGCGCTTGCCGTGCGTGCCAGTAAAAATATGAGGGAGAACCAGAAGTAGACGTAGTTGATGGGCCAACGCAGTTTACTACAACAACAATAGCAACAAAAGAAAAAGAAAAGGTTAAAGCATCCAATTTTATGGGTAAAATATGAAATGTTTTAAAATAACCATTATACTTTGCATTGCAACATACGTAAATATATTCAAAAGTTGATTGCATATAAAGTACATGTTATTCATGGCAGCGACCAGGATAATGGAGGAGAGATGGTCGTCGACGTGTTCCATTAGTTCGCAAAGTTGTATGTGATGTTGACGTATATCGTACCAAACGGCATCGGATACAAACTGTAAGGAGTTTTTTAAAATTGAAGTATTGTTTGATGGAACCGCAATTCAGAATGAATTTAGAAATAAAATATGCTTAAGTAAATTGTTTTCTAGATTACAACTGTAAATTACCATGTCAATATAGAAGAGGTCAACATTAAAAAATGGCAAAGTTAAATTTTTACTGATAATTTACATGATTTTAATTGTGAGCTATTTAGATCAAGTAAGTTTAACCTTCACCTGGCTTAGTGGGGTACGAACATACCTCACGTTCTTTCTAGTTTTGATTTGTTTGGAATTTTTTTCTAGTTTTCCGGATTTTTTATGAACTCTGATCTTTATTTTTTTCAACTTGGACTATTCTACAGTTTAAAAGGGTATCTAAAGATGATATCGGTATTTTTTTGAGACAATACAATCAATTTTTAAATTTTTGGAAGGTTAAAGAAGGCAAAAACAACAAATCTGTATAGAGCAACGGTGAGCAAATGCGTCTCTTTTTTATACAAGCTTTTATTTCACTTGCCTCGTTGTAGGCAATTTTTCCAACTTTGGAGGCCAATAACTTCTAAACCAATTGCCAGCAGTCTCAAATTTTTCCAGATTTGGATTCACGAAGCCAAAGTTTCATAAAATCCAACAACAAATATTAAAAAAGATAGTTGTCGCTATTCTTGAATTATACCCAAAAAACATCTAAAATTCTAACGTTTAATTCTTGTTTACTTTTGTTTAAAAACTTCACGTTTAAATACATACTTAAAATTAATAATTTTTTAGTTGTTATCAGTGTGTAACCTGTAGGAAAATCAACTAATTTAAAAGTAGTTGAAAACGTAGTTTTTTGTCAACCACAACTAGTTGAAATTCTCACTTTTTTCCATAGAACGAACTAACATATTTTGTATGCTGATGACCACTAAATAAGTCAATTCACTTTCGTTTGTATATTTTTCAACTACTTGTTAAATTAATTGAATTTAAATTATTTTTTTTTACTACCTTAAAAGGAATCAATTGAAAAGCGCATATATTTTCAACTATTTGTTAAGTTAGTTAAATTTAAATTATTTTTTTAATTACTTTAAAATAAGTCAATTGAAAAGCGCATATATTTTCAACTATTTGTTCAGTTAGTTAAATTTAAACTAATTTTGTAATTACCTTAAAATAAATCAATTGAAAACTAGTTAATACTCCACTTACTGAAGATGAATTTAAAAGCATAAAAATTTTAAATTGCTATACATCAAAGAGATCATTTATTTTATTTTTTTTAAAAATATGTACATAAATTCATATTAGTGAAAGCTTAAAGTTAATAATGTTTGATGGAATATATATAAACTTGTAATCTAATAAAAATTTGCAATAAAAACATGCAAGAATCAGAGTAGTTGCCGCTGTCAAAGTAGTTTTTAAACCACTTTTTTTAAGTAGTTTTTAAATTATTTCGTGGATGCCGTCTTAATATAATTCAAAGTAGTTTATTTTAAATTAGTTTTTTAATTAGTTGCTTTTAACAACTAGTTAGTTTGTTCCTATAGAGTAGATACATAATTTCCATACAAAAATTGCCACAAAAATTTTTCTTTTCATATTTTTTTTTTTTTAATTAATATAATATTAGAAAATGTTAGAAAAAAATAACCCTTTTTCAATAAATTTGAAAACATTTTTTTTCGAAAATTCCTTGTTTTATTTTGAAACAAAGAAATGCGTATTAAATATTTTTATCTAATGAACCACAAAATAACTTTTATGCAAAAAAAAAAAAAAAAAATGTGGTTGGCATATTTTTTATGGAATGCCCCTTATGTAATGTTTGCAATCGGATTAAAGATAATGCTATTTTTCATGCATACTTTTGAAGTGAAAACTTCTTTAGGCGCGTTGAGCTTTTTTTGGTAGAGGGTAAATCTTTCGTTTGCTTCATCATTGCAGATACCCAGCAAAATTTTTGTTATAAATATGCCATGCATTCTTAGGAAAACTGCTTCCAGAAGACATTTTAAAGATCCAATTGTGCTTCTTATAAGCCTTATCAAGAAGTGCTTTCAAGAAGCATTCTCATAAACCACTTCTCAAATACATTCAAATAGCATTTAATTTTAATCATTTTTTTGATGTATTTTTTCATTTTCCGTGGGATTTTTCAAACCTCTAACAAAACGCAACCATTTCCTACTTCAAACATCAACATGCCATGAAAATCGAGAATGGGGATATTTTACATGGATTTTTTTTTTAAACCAGCAACAACATTCAAACACTTCTCATTTCCAACACTAAAATCGCGATAAAATCAGGAAAAAGTATATTTTCCGTGGAATTTTTTAAGCCCCCTAACCACAAAAATCATTTCATTACATGGAATGCCTTCTGAAAGTTCTCCTCAAAAACATCTGATAGAATCCTTTCGTTGAAGGGCTCATATAAATCTTACATTGAAAAAATTCTGGAAGGGCTTCTAGAGAAGACTAAGGAAAGCATTCCTCCCAATGACATGCATATGTTAAAAGAATGCCTTCTGGGTATGAAAGTGGAAGGGATGGAATTCAAGACTTTCCCTTCCACTTTCATCCCCTTTTGGATACACTTTTTTTGCTGGGTAGTAGCATTCGTCATCAATACAGACGAGTAGTTTTCGTCAATAAGCTTGACACTGATTTTTACAGTGCTTCCACAACGTAGATTGTGTAATGACTTCAGTGCTTCTCAAACCTTTGATTCGATCTATTCCAGTGCTTGCCAAACTATAACTCCAGTGACTTTAAACTGTTACTCTTCCTGTGACTGTTGAACTGCTGGTTGGAGTGACTCTCAAACTGTTGGCCTTTTCACTTTGTAAAGGGTGTCACGGTCTAATTGACGGACTTATGTTTCTGAATTGTGTAGGGTTCTTATTGCAGTGCTTTTTGGTGTTTGCCTTTCACTTTGTGCTGGGTGAGCACAATATGCCGCCTCAAGGCGACCCCGGCAATTGTCCAGGCAAAGCTGTTCCTGCTTCGGGAAAACCTTTAATTGGTATTGGTATGGGTGTATAAGGGCGTAACTTAGTGTTAATTGATAGCAAATGTGGACCCGGGTCTCGTCCAGGTGTGGGAGAGTCCGTCATTTGTACGGATCCAAAAGTAGAAGGTGTTAGTGTGGATGTTAGTGCTGGTAGTTTTCCAGCAAAGGATGCCTCTAAAAGGCAACTTAGTGGTGGTGAGGAGACAATGGAGATAGAATGTCGGAATTTAAAGGCCTTAAAGCTAGATAAGTACAATATTTTGGTTGGAAAGGGAAAGGCTGTAAAAGGAGTTTGTGGATTGATCCGGTCTAGCTCTGCTGGTTCAATGATGGGTAAGACCCCAACAACAAAAGACGATGTTAAATCTCCGTCAAAGCTTCTAGAATTGGCGGAAAAGGCTGTGAACAAGAAAGGTAAGAAAGCTTATGTCAGAAAAATAAAATTTTTATTTGGATTTTCACAGAAAAATCGGGTGACCTTTTTAAACTAGCACTCGAATGTGGAATGAGAGGTGAGCATCCCAAGGCGTTTACTGTGGTTGCTAGCCGCTATGAAGAAATTATATTAGAGGTCATTCTCGAAAATGAGCATCTGTATAAACGTCTGGAGCTGTTTCAGGCAATGAAAGATAGTTCTTCTCCAGTTGTAGGCGTTCAGAGTAGCGCATTGGCGACCGCTTTTCTGGTGGCAAGGGCTATTCTACTTGCGTCCTTGCCAGCTGCTCAGCAGGCAAAGCCGGTTGAGACATAATCCTTGGTTGTGCGCAGCAAGGCAGCTGGTGCAAAATGAAAGGGGATTGTTGACGCGGTGGTTAAGGAGGTTGGCCGCACTCTTGTGTGAGAGTCATGTGTGACAGTTATTGTTAGAAAATGGTGTTAGTTTTGCACTGATTCAGGAGCCATTTGCAACCCAAACTTGTATTAGAGACCTCTCTGCTGGCATGCGGGTGTTTACTGATCTCAGAGCGAACTCTGACGTTTTTTTGTATTGAGCTAGCTTAAAATTCCTAGGTGGCGCTGTAGTGAAGATATCTACTAAGACGTAGTGCTCCCTGTATTTTATTTTTTTATCAACAATATTAAACTTACATGAAATAATATAGTTAACTATAATTATAAAATAAAAACTCTATCTTAATATAAAATATTTTGAAACAAATAATCAAACGGAAAGAGGGTGAAAATATACATTTTTTTTTACGATTAGCATGAAAATTAGTATATCTGTGGTCACAAGAAATAATGACTAAACTCAAAATATCGTAAAAAAACGATATGGAATTTATTTTTATTGCCAATTTTTGGAAGTGTGCACATATCCATTTTTTGCCCAGAATTGATCATCACTTATGTCTTATGTTTGTAACGGTTTATATATTATAGTTTAGTCGTTATTCCTTGCGACCACAGATATAACAGTAAGGCGGTCAGTGGCAAGACAATTTCTACCCGGGACTACTGGTATTTTAAAAATAGGTGTTCACTTCGGTCGGCAGTCCCCTACTGCTATACTTTTTTTTTTATTTTATTTCCATAAAAAAAATTTCAAAATTTAAATAACTTCATCATTTTGATTAATTTTTTTTTAATTTCTTACAATATATTTTCAGTAGTACTTATTTTATAACTAGCAGATATAGCCGGTGTTACTCGAGAGTAATTTATATAAATAATTAATATACACTTCTCGATAAATTTTTTTTTTAAATTTTGGAATTTTGAAGAACATGTTGAATTTTAAGTTTGAGACCACTTTTTTTTGAGACCACTTGCTTTTTTTAATGAATGAATGATTTTATGGAAATCACATTTGTAAAAAAAAAAGGAAAATGGACACCAAACTTGCTAAATTTTTTAATAGTTTTTCCAGTTGGAAATTGGTTAGTGTCTTAAATAAAAAATTAAATAAACAAAGTCTGATAGCTGATGCAATTTCTTAAATCTTCAGAGTTACTTTTTTGTGCGAAAAATTGTACAGTCGTTTCTTAATTTAAATAAGCAAAAAGGTGTAAGTTAAGAAAGCAGTCGCTTTCTAATTTCCAATTACGGTTTATACAACAACCTGCTACAATATTATCGACGTAAACAGTTGATTGACATAAATTCAGCTAAAAAAAACTGCAAGAACAGTGCAAGAAGTGCCATTATGTTTTTTGCTGCAAGTTAAGGATGTGTGCGAAAAGAACTGCCTTATCGACACAATTTAGCTTAGGTCGCATTCAGATCAATTCACACACAGCCTTAATTGACTAACAGTTACCGACTTTTATAAATTATTGGAACCATGTAGAGCAGTGCTTACTTCTAATTTAGAACATTTTCCAGCATACTTTTTACGACTAAAGCTTAGTATGCTGTAGGAACAAAAATTTTTAGGCATTTAATTCTACACACGAAGTTTTGCTGTAGACTCTACACTAACACATACTTACCATAACATTTTGTTGAATGTGTTAGTTGAACATTATTATTGAATGTCAAATTTCCCACCAATTAAATGTATCAATCATGTTTGTAAACTTGGATGCATTGAACAAATTTTACGGTTCAACAGCGCACGAGCTTACGAAAAAAAATTTAGCTACTTTTTCGCTGTCAAAAACGCAATGCATTTCTTAAAATTTATTTCGCTTCCGCAGCATACTAAGCTTAAAGATTAGTATGCTGTAGGAACGAAAAATTTTATTCATTTAATATTCAATTACAAGCAATGTATTGGCGGTTGGAATTAATTTTAAAGGTTTTTTTTCGGTTTTTGAGCATTTATTTAGAAACAACGGTACAATGTATATTATTCAAAGTATTGTCCAACGTTTCCTTGACGGTTCTTGCAACATGTGGCCGTGCGTTGTCATGTTGAAAAACCACTTTGTCGTGTCTTTTGGCATATTCCGGCCGTTTAACCTTTAATGCTCGGCTCAATTGCATCAATTGTTGTTGGTAGCGTTCCCCAGTGATGGGGTTTCGTTAGGTTTTAGCAGCTCATAGTACACGACACCCTTCTGATCCCACCAAATACACAGCATAAGCTTGGCGCCATGAATATTCGGCTTGGCCCTCGATGTTGATGCATGGCCGGGTGGTCCCCACGATTTTTTTCGCTTAGGATTATCGTAATGGATCCACTTTTCATCGCCAGTGGCAATACGATGCAAAAAAATCTTCCTTTTATGCCGTTGAAGCAGTTGTTCGCACATGCAAAATCGCCGTTCAACGTCTCTCGGCTTCAACTGGTACGGCACCCAATTTCCTTGCTTTTGAATCATTCCCATGGCCTTCAAGCGTTTGCCGACCGTTGATAAGTCGACTCCCAATGATTCTGACTATTCTTGTAGGGTTTGACACGGGTCTTCATCGAGCAAAGCCTCCAATTCCTCATCTTCAAACTTTTTCGGCTGGCCCGGACGCTCTTTGTCTTCCGTATCAAAATCACCACTTTTAAACCGACGGAACCAGTACTCACAAGTAGAAATCGATGGAGCATAGTCCCCGTAAGCCTCAGTAAGCGTGCGTTGTGCTTCAACCGCTTTTTTCTTCAAATGGAAGCACAAAAGTAAACCTTCCCGCAAATTGCGTTTTGTTGGAACGAAAGTCGACATGTTCACAGAGAAAAAAAATATATGTTGTTTACACTTCAGTGGAATGACACATACTAAAAAATGAAGCTTAGACAATGTGCTTTGAAATGAATATAGTCACAGGTGTGCCCGATGCGATCTATTGATAGTTACGCCATCTCTTAGAAACCTTTAAAACTAATTCCAACCCCCAATAGTTGAAAATTTTTTTTGCTAGTTAGTACGCTGTTTAACCGAAAAATTTGTTTAATGAAGCCAAGCTAACAACCATGATTGGAGAGTTAAAATGTCAAAATTTCGCTGTCTTTTATATGTCGGTACATTTAGTTGGCGTGGAAATTTGATTTTGAACAATATTGTTCAAATAACACATTAAACATGAAAATATTAACTTTACTGCATTCTTTTCATGGTCATCTTTTCGATGAAATGGTGATATATATACAAAAACTAAAGTATTATTGATAAAGAACAGAGTGACAACGCTGAAAATGTAGTGAAAAGAAATGATGCCATTACCACAAAACACATTTAATAGGGGACGGGGTGGGGCGGCAAAAATATAGACGTACTAATTAATATAAGGAAGATACTTAGGATAGAGAATTTTACTATAGCTGGTATGAACAAATAGATTTTTAGCCATAACTTTTGATTGAAAAGAGATATTTGGGTAGTTTTTCCAAATAAATTATTTTTGAGACTTGACTTTTTTTGCAAAAAATATAAAAACATTTTGGAAAAAATAAATTTCGCGAAAAAAATCAAAGGGTGGTACCCCTGTTGTTTTGATGACAAAAACAGTAAAATAGTTTCTGCGCTAAGGCTTAGTATGCTGTAGGAACCAAAATTTTTAGGCATTTAATTCTACACGCAAAATTTTGGTGTAGACTCAACACTAACACATACTTACCATAACCTGTTTGTTGAATGTGTTAATTGAATAGTATTGTTGAATGGCAAATTTCCACGCCAATTAAATGTACGGACATATAAAAGACAGCGGAATTGTGACATTTTAACTCTCCAATCATGGTTGCGACCTTAGCTGCATTGAACAAATTTTTCGGTTCAACAGCATACTAACCAAAAAAAAAAAATGTCGCTACCTTTTCGCTGTCAAAAACGCAATGCATTTCTTACGGAAGATTTCTTTTCGCTTCTACAGCATACTAAGCTCTAGCTGGAAGAATTTTTGCAAATAAATGCTATGTCATATGAAAGGTAGCCCGATGTGCCATTTTTTAATTGATTTAATTTTTACAACAAAAACAATTTTTGAGTAATTTTTTGAGTAAAAAGTCAATATTTTGGACCTTTATTGACATCATCATAAAACATATATACATTCACTTAACAGTTCAGTTAAACCTTTTTTTGTAAAGTGATTTTATTGAACTTTTGAACAAAAAAAAAAACTTGAATGAAATATATTAGTGGACAGCGGAGATAGTTGCATCGAAAGATCAAACTTTGATTTTCATGTCGTTTTTTCTCATTCTTAGGTAACGATGTTTTATGAAAAAGTCGTTGTACTGAAAATTTCTACAATTTTGAATATATATGATAATTGATGACAAAAAATTTGTAAAACTAAATACACAAAAATCTCCGATGCTAAAAATTTTATAATAACAAAATTAACGTCTGTTGAAAAATTTCGGAGGGGGCGTGGCAGAAACTAAGTATATAACATTTTAATCTAGGATGCATTTAATATGTATACTTAGTTTGAGCGAAATCCGTTGAGCCGTTTAGATTTGTATAAAGGCCAAACAAACAAACAAACAGAAAATGAGTTTTATTACTATAGATTAACATTTTAGTTTTAATATATAACGAAATAAGCGATTCTGACCGGAAATCCCGGGATCCCTACCCAATTTCTAGTCCTATAACACCGGGATTCCAAACCCTTAATCCCGTGATTTTATTCACAAGTAAATATACAAATTTTCAGCAACTATAAACGCAACTGCAACGTAAACGATGGTTTTTTTATTATCAAAATCACCCTGTTCTTTTGTTATCTCTCTATTTTTTAGTTTGTTTTGGTTGTGATCTTTAAGGACTGTATACAAGGCTGCTCAACTTTCATGGAATTTAGAAAGTAGAAATAGTTTTATTACTATAAAAAAATTTTTTTCTATAAAAAGAATATTATATTCATACTTTTTACTAACCACTTACTAATTTATTTGAATAAGAAGTTTTGTTTTCTTCTTAATTTTTATTTAAGATGAATTTATTTTGTTTGTTTTGTTTTACATATTTACGATTATATACTTATATATGTAATAAAGTGAAGAATTGTTAAATATTTTTAAATATTTTTTGTTTTCATTCTGATATAAATGCGGAACTTTTCTGATAAATAAAATATCATAACTTTTTTATTAACTTGTTATATAATTAAAACATTTAAAAACTAAGCAAATATCTTTAATTAAGAACTGTAAAGGTTTTGCTTTTCACTAAAAAAATCATCATACCATAAACGTTATTTTCTAATAAAATTTTTTTTCTTCGATCTGGTTTAATCAGGTGTTTCCCCTAAAAATACAAAAAGGGATTTTAGAAGTTTACTTTATCTTCCAATTATTTTAGAATTTTTTTCTTTATATTTGTACATTACAACTTAGAATGATTTGTCAGTCTGTAACCTCTGCATAAAAAGGTTAAAAATAGGAGGTGACACTTCAAACTTGCAACAACATCTACAAATCAGACCAGACCTGGGATGTATTTAAATACAACGTATTTAAAATACTATTTAAATACTTCTTAAATACTGGTCCAAGTAATTGAAAAATAAATACCAAATACAAATACTACGTATTGGTATTTGAAAAAAAATACATAAATACTTGGTATTTGAAAAAGTAAATACAAATACCAATACTTGAGTATTTGCAAGGCTGAATTTTCAAATACTTGCAAATACTATTTAAAAGTATTTAGTAAATACTTTCAAATACTTCAGTAAATACTTAGTCAACATTGAATGTGACGTAACTTTTTTATATGCCAGTAATATTATTTATTAAAACACATTTTGTAATACTTCCAATCAAGTACAATTATATTTATATTTATTAACTAAATTAATAATAAGCGATCTTTACTGATCTCACATGCATATAAAAATAAAAAGTCAAATAAAAATAAAAATAAAAGTTACATTCAATGTTGACAAAGTATTTACTGAAGTATTTGAAAGTATTTACTAAATACTTTTAAATAGTATTTGCAAGTATTTGAAAATTCAGCTCTGCAAATACTCAAGTATTGGTATTTGTATTTACTTTTTCAAATACCAAGTATTTATGTATTTTTTTTTCAAATACCAATACGTAGTATTTGTATTTGGTATTTACTTATCAATTACTTAGGTATTTCTATTTGGATTTGTATTTGTATTTGAAAATCACAGGTCTGAAACAGACACTCGGTAAAGATACAAAAAAAAAAAGGTTTCCTTATAAACCGGTGTTTTTGCTCTGTTTTTGGATTCGGTTAAAAGTGGCCATCCTTATATCTATTGGGGCTGGCATTATCAATGGATTTCAGAGGCAAAGGTTTTGCCTCTTTTGAGTTTTTTTGAATATTTCAAGTATGAGTAACGATTACGTTTGGATTTATATTTCAAAATTCAAAAAAGAAAAAATTTTAATATGCAATTCTTGTTTGTCAAAACGCAGAAATTAAGAGAAAAAGTTATTAACGGTCCCTGCTTTTAATACAGCTAAATGACTTTATTTTAAAATTTTTGCATTTCGGGATCTCGCAAAATCCCAGCATCTCGGGATCCCGGGATTAGCCAAAACCCTTCGGGATTGAAAGCCCTAGTCATTACATAAGCCAAGAGTTATTTTGAAAAATAACCCATTTTTTCCGAGAGGCGACGCCTTATGCATACAAGTATACAAGCAAGTAATAAAAAAGTAAATTTATAAAAGCAAATTTATAAAAATTTACTTACCAATCGTTCGAGGGTTTTCATGCGTGCAGCAAATTGTTTAAAACGTGTTGCAAGACTAATGCCCACCAACATTATAAAAAGATCCATGTAATTCCATATAAAAGTAAAGGTAAAACTTAAGAACTGCAAAAAACAAAATTTACCACAAATTTAACCAAACAATAAAAATGAAAACTTACAAAGGCGCCAAAGGCAAAAAATAAATTATAAGGCGCTATGCCAAAAACATCCTTAAATTGCTCGAGTATCATGAAATCACGAAAGTTAGCTTTGGAGTGATCAGGTCCGCAAAGCAGTATCTTCTGAAGGTAGTTATAGTAGGATGAAGCATAATACATGCTGTGTTCGACTGAAAATATTGGACAATTAAGAGAAATGCCTGATTTGACCAAAGCTACAGTTTGAAGAAACAAAATCTTACCAATACCTATAACACCAAACAAACAGGCTAAGAGGTTGAGCTTGCGGCATAAGGACCAGCGCGTTTCTTTATAGGGTGGTAGTAGAAAAATCATCTCTACCCTTGTCCAATAGCGCAGCAACTTTGGCCAACGTTTAGCCAATATTGCAAAGAGTATGCAAGCCGACACAGTTACAAGATAAAATATCATGCCCACTACAAAAGTTTTGTTGTAGCTCATTTGATTGAATTGAAAGGTGCTATATGCACCTATGTATGTACTTATATTGTAACTTACTTATATTTTTTGCAGTTATGCCAAATTCAAAATGCTTTTTGGCAATCACCAAAAATTTCCAAGTGCCAAAACAAAGAAAAACTATGGTCCACACCATGGCAATTGAATGTCTCTGGAACTTCACTTTACTCGGGTTTGGTTGGAGTACATTTCTCAGTGGCATAATGCCAAAAAAGTTAGAAATGAATATAACTGGCATGAATTAAAGATTAGTTAATCAATGTAAAAGACAATTCTATTAACCTTTCCATAAGCGTTTTTTTTTTGGAAAAAAAAGTATTAAGTTTTCTTAAGTTATAAGAGAGAGAGAGTGAGAGAGAGAGAGAGAGCCTTCAAATTTAAGGCTGTATAAATATGTATAATCAACATTTTCAATGCACCTTTATTAATTGCCCGATGAAAAATATCAAAATTTTGAAAATCCTTTTCCACAAATATCTGCACGTGACGTCGCACTTCGTGTTGTTGTTGTAGTCGTTTTAGTTTGAACTTATTGAAAAAACACTTTTGATAATAAAGAAATGAATTCCTTTTTTTGGCCATTTCATTACGACTCACAAGGAAATCCTTGCGCAACACTTTCCGCTGTTGCAACATGTTGCCAACTAAAAGTTCTCTAGTTCTGCAAAGCATCAATAAATGTTGACGATAACATCAAGTTAACCTAAATATGTACCTACGTGTTTGTTTGCTTAAGCGTATGCATTATTGAATTAGTTAGTTTAATTTAAGGTCTAGCACTTGTTATTTGAGTTTAAATTGTGTGGTTTATTAAATTTCGTGTGCTATTCGCACAGTGGCGTAGTTGCATTGGGTGTGTATTAGTGTGGTTCACAGATATAAGAGAAACAAAAATGTTTCCGAGTTAAGTTCTCTTGGTAAGGGAAACATTCTGTAAAAATTTCAATGAATTTGGATGTTGTTTAGAACTGCCCCTAAAAAAAATAAAATTTACTGGCCGTTTCAGCCCTTGGAAGTGGACTTTGACCTAGCTTCTATTGATCAATTGTGTTGTGCGTGTTATTAAATGTTGATCACAAATGACCGAGAACTGGACCTACGTGTTTTATGCCGACTCCGAACAGCTTATGTTCTCCAGAAGCTTTACATGGCAATTTTTACTCTCTGAGGTTTGCCATTGTCTGCAGAGAGGTGACGACCGAACGGAAAAATTAATTCAGTAGAAAAAACATTTGGTTGTGAAAATAGCCACCTTTCAGTTAGAACACTAGCTTCTGGCGAAGCAAAAAACTCGTTTCATTTCTATGGAGCATTTCGACAAACTATCGAACACCAATGAATTTTGAAATAAATGAAGAAGTAACTAGAACAGATGGCAACCCTTGATAGAGTTGATGGCGGTGATCCTATAAATGCCTACTGCTTTGAAGAGTCATATGATTAGCAGCCATACAATTCATAAGAATGAATTCCAAAATCTCCACATTCATATGCTAGTTTAAACAGTGAGTTGATCACAGCTTAATCACTCAAAGACTACTGAGGAGGAAAATGTAGCGATTTCCGAAACAGACTGTCTGGTCAGCTAAGTGATTGACTCTATACAGAGTTGTTGTTGTTGTTGTTGTTGCCTTCTTGAAAACTTACTTGATCTAAAGCTTACAATCTTAATTCATGTAATTATTCAATATATCATAAAAACTAATTAACTGAAAAAACTCTCTGTCTGAGCTGGAATTGAAAACGGGCTATCGCAGTTCTTTAACTCAGGGGCCACGCACTCTACCCACTAGGCTACGGCCGCCAACAGAACTGCCCCTACCTTGTTGAAATTTGGACATTCATGTTAACTCCTTAGTAGCACACAAAATTCGTTACTTAACTGCAACCAGGGTTGACCAGTAATGATTGCTTTCGTGTAATGATTATAAAAAAATTACTGATTACAATTAATCATACACAAATTTATTACTTGATTACTTAAAAAAATCATAAATAACTTTAAAGTATTCAGTGATTTTTTTTGAGAAATCAGTAATCATGCAAAAGCAATCAGTGATTAATTTAAGTAATCAATTATTTTCCAGTAATGAATGAATTATTCTGATTAAGAAATTTATCAGTAATCAGGCTTAACAAATCGTTGATTTCAGATTTTTTAACTAATATATTGTTTTATATCTGTTTTTATACATGTGGTTCAACTGTAAAACTGAGACAAGTAAAATACAGAAAAGGTTTCTGAGCACTATTGTTACATTTTTTTAACAAAACCAATCTAACAAACATTAACATCTCTTTATTAGCTGCTGAAGAAAATATTGTAGTTATGGTAAACCAATTTGGTAAATAGCAATTTCTGAAATAATAAAATAACATACAAATTTGTCATGGGCACCTGCACATAGGAATAACACATTTTATGAATACCCATGGTATTTCCACCAGCGCCCTCTAGTGTGTCAGTGCACACAATTTTTTTTTTATTTTAAATGTGGCACCTCGATGATGTTCGAGTATGTTCGTTCAAACAAAATGGCCATACAGGGGCTTGAAAGGGAAAAATACCAACAAAAATGGTACCATTAGTTTCAGCGGGCATAAACCGGTCGGGAAAATGGCGTGATCCGACACGCGCTTGAATCGGTAGCCAATCGGAATGCCGAAACAAGCGTCGGTTAACGGCCATTTGTCGACGTGTCATCCGCAAGTCCAACCCAACCATTACCTACTCCCATCGGTTATGGTCGGTTCCACCGAAAAAAGGAACAATGTCGAACAAACCTCGGTGGTTTGCACATGTAAACGCCGTGAAAAGGCATACAAACTCACCATAATCGATGACAAGTGGCAACACTGCCAGAGTACCTAAAATCATTGAATTAGACAAAAATGCAACCCTAGGTAGACGTTGCGGTTGCAGAGCTTCAACATTAAGCAAAAGTCTGCGATTGAGCAACAAAACGTCTGGAATTAAATATCGTGGCACTACTAAACCTACATTCTGATCGACGTCTTCGTTTTGGCTTTGTGGTAAGTGGCGAAAACGAACTATTTTAATCGTGGGCCAAAAGGAAATGGAGCAAGAATAAATAATAAAACGACGTTCGTCATTGCAGTAACATCAGTTGGCGGAAATTTGGATATAGCTGATTGAGGAGTTTGGCTACAAAACTGATTGATATTTTCTGCGTTGCTCTATTCGCCGCTGTTGACTTTACCTGAGATCCAACAACATCTACATCTCCAGACCTGCTGCAAGCAAGACTATTGGTGAACAATAGGGAGAAGTATCGCAGTGGTATTAGTCCATTCTGGCTCATAGATGTTTGGCAGTTGATAATGGTTTTCCACGCCAAACAACAGGGGATCCCACTCAACCAATCATCACTCAAATCGCCTCTGCGAGCAGCTCACGTGAACCACAGCTACAAGACGTGGAAAAGATCATCCGTCTCAGATGTCGTCGACACACGCCTTTGCTCTACGGTAATATAAAGTTACCGACCCCAGCATCCTTTTTGGTCTGACGGACTCTGCCCAATAAGCACCAGCAACGGAACGTGGCCAGCCACAACAAGAGCCGCCTCAACAACAACAACCTCGCATCAGCCACGTTAGCACCACCACCCAGCAGCCATAACCACCGTCATCATCACCAGCAGCAGCATTCGCAGTGGTTAGCAGTAAACACAGGTAAGCAGGCGTCCACATGACATAGTGTATTTTAAAGGCCATGCTAACCTTTATACCGCCGACAGACTGCATCGTCATCATCAGCACCTACAACACCATAGGCATTATCTCCAGCAGCGAGAGCAACATCGGCTCAACCAGCTCCTCTATACCCACTAAATCACCACCACCTCGCCACCCGAACTACCACCTCATAGCGTTTGCCAGCAACAGCTGCGTCAACCTCAACAACAACAACGACAACGACCAGATCATCATTACCACCATCTCCCATCAACACCTGCAGCAGCACTTCAGAATCACCACCAACAGCAACTGCATCGCCACAGAGACAACAGGATCCCCACCGGGAAACCAGGTTTTCTTTTTATTCCTTTCATTTAGCCCTTCTAAGTTACTTTCCCAAAATATGATTTAAATTAAAGTAATTAAACAGTTCAGTAGAACATTGATCAAATTATAGACATTCTAAGATATTGAATCTAAATTTTTGTTCATTATAAATTTACTTTGAATAATTAATAAGAAACTGCAACAATAATTAAATGAGTCGACGTAAATCCTAGCTACCCTTTCTACAACCAAATGTTAATCTAACCTTAACTTAAACTGGACTAGAATAAATTTAACTAAAAATTTAGCGACACTCCAAACAGCAAGTAAGATGCATATAATTTAATCTAGAACTAAAATACTGCATTCTTTCCGGTTAACCAAAATATTGCTATCCCTAAACAGAAACTTATTCTAAATCTAAGAAACGCAGCTTAATCTAAGAATAACTTAAACTTCAATCAATTTAATTAAAACTAAAACTATAATATTTTGAACGAAAACTAATTCAAAAGAAATCTAAACCAGCATAATTCTAAACGATATAACTGGACTAAACTAAAAGATACCACAAGCAGAACTTTAAGAAATAATGTAACGTAAACTAAGTGACTTAGGATAAAAGAAGTTAAATTGGAACAAATCGGGAAATATAAAATAATCTAAAATAAAAACCGGGTTTAGAAAAAACGAATATAACTAAAAAATAGACGGAAACAAAATCCAATATGAAGGTAAACTGAAACCCAAAACCAAATCTAGTTAAAACCCTTTTAATAGGAATCTAACTTAGATAAAAACTATTATTAGCGCCTAATAAATTCAAATAAAACTAACCCTAACTAAAACTAAACGAAAATAAAACCATTCCATTTTAAAATTAAACTATATTAAAATGAAACTAAATTCAATAAATTTAAATTGATTTTTTAAACTACAATGAAACTTAATTAAAGTTAATTCGGATCAATTTGAAATGATTTTGAACTAAAATTAAGCTTAATTAAGATTAATGCACATGAATTTCTAATTGATTTTAAATAAAATTAAAGTAAAGTAAAATTATTTCGGATAGATTTAAATTGATTTTTAAACTACAATGAAACTTAATTAAAGTCAATTCGGATCAATTTGAAATGATTTTGAACTAAAATTAAGCTTAATAAAAAAATAAAGCACATGAATAAAATAAACTGAATTAAAATTATTTCAAGGAAATTTGAATTGATTTTAAATTAAAACGAATCCACAAAAAGCTAAGGAAACAAAACACTTATAAAAAAAAAAAAAAAAAATAATATACCATAAAACTAGTACTGAAATAGATTAATATGAAACAACAATTAACTAAAACTACACTGAAACAAAAATGCAAATTTTGCTAAACTACACTACCTAAGCTTAGACTACATGGAAATCAAAATAAATATAATATAGCCCGGAACAAGAATAAAAATAATGTAAATGAAAACTAATTTAAATATAAATCCATATAAAGGAAAACGAATTCAAGATAAAATAAATATAAAAGAAAACGAATTCGAAATAATACGAACATAACAGAATCGGATTTAAAAGAAAATTAATAACAATAAAAACGAATTTACAATAAAACTATGCTATTTAAAAACTAACTAAAAATTAAACTAAAACTAATGAAAACTAATTCGAATAAAATAAATATAAATGCAAACTAATTTTAATATAAAGCGATCTAAATGAAAACTAATTTAAATAAAAATAAATGTAAATGAATACGAATTCGTAACAATACGAATTAAGAACTAACTTAAAATTAAACTAAAACCAATGAAAACTAATTCGAATAAAATAAATATAAAGGCAAACTAATTTTAATATAAAGCAATCTAAATGAAAACTAATTTAAATAAAAATAAATGTAAATGAATACGAATTCGTAACAATACGAATTAAGAACTAACTTAAAATTAAACTAAAACCAATGAAAACTAATTCAAATAAAATAAATATAAATGCAAACTAATTTTAATATAAAGCAATCTAAATGAAAACTAATTTAAATAAAAATGAATGTAAATGAATACGAATTCGTAACAATACGAATTAAGAACTAACTTAAAATTAAACTAAAACCAATGAAAACTAATTCGAATAAAATAAATATAAAGGCAAACTAATTTTAATATAAAGCAATCTAAATGAAAACTAATTTAAATAAAAATAAATGTAAATGAATACGAATTCGTAATAATACGAATTAAAAACTAACTTAAAATTAAACTAAAACTAATGAAAACTAATTCGAATAAAATAAATATAAATGCAAACTAATTTTAATATAAAGCAAGCTAAATGAAAACTAATTTAAATAAAAATAAATGTAAATGAATACGAATTCGTAACAATACGAATTAAGAACTAACTTGAAATTAAACTAAAACTAATGAAAACTAATTCGAATAAAATAAATATAAATGCCAACTAATTTAAATAAAAATAAATATAAATGAAAACGAATTCAAAATAATACGAACATAACAGAATCGGATTTAAAAGAAAATTAATAGCAATAAAACGAATTTACAAGAAAGCAAATATAACCTAAAAACTAACGTAAAAATTAAGCGGATATAACTTAGAGCGAACTTGAAGTAAAACTAATATCCAAGGAAACGACTTTTTATGAAAATTAATATAAATGAAAGCTAATTCAAATAAGATTAATATAAGAGAGGAATTAGATTAACTAAGAAAAATTTGAACGTAGGGAACAGTAGATACAAACTGTATTAGTTGACTATATTTTAAGCCAAATTATGGGTATTGTGTTCACGTTAGGCGTGACTAATTGTACTTATATAATAAAAAAAAAAAAAATGGAGACAATGTTAAATTTAGTATTAAATAAATGTTAAATTGATACGGTATTCAGGAACCATGTGTCCTTAATTTAGCACGGGTAGGTGGCGTAAATTGTAACGGAGGGGCGTAAGTATAAATTGTTTTTTTGGGGTGACCTAGACACAGGCGAAGGGTCACCATGGCTGGTCTTTTGTGGCCAGAAGGGGAGGGTTAGCCAAGGGCGATCGGATTCCATCCCAGATCGACCCACGAGACGTGCCAAAGGGGCAACCGTAAGCAACCGAGTTTTATTCCTTCGTCGTGTACATAAAATAAGCGGGTTTTTTTATTTATCGTTTTTCGAGATTTTTCGTTGGTTATGGGTTTTTCCGGGTTTTTTTACCAGGCGGTAATTTTTAAACAAACTGGTACGATTTTATTCTTGTGAAGTTTCCTGCTGTCGGACCAGGCTGGCAAGAACACCACCCCATCCGGCGAGCCTTAGCCGCGCAATACGCCAGCGTACCAGTGCTGCCAGAGGGACGACAGAGATGCGTATCAAGGGCTACCTTGCCACATGACGCACCAACCTCAAAGAATTGAATGGTGAGGAAACATGACAGAATTGGCGCCCAACGTGGGGCCCGAAAAAGTTTAGGTCTTTTTGTTTTTTTGGTTTGGTCTCCTGGCGTCTGGCCACGTAAGTCCTGCAGCGTTTGGGTCTTTGAACCTTGACTGCAGTTGCGACGTGGTCTTAGGCAAAAGGAGCCAATCAAGAAAGCAATGAAGTATCTCGTTTCGGGCCGTAGTGTAAGTTTTTAGGTATAGATTTTGGTTAGACCCCAAGCAGGTCCGAATACATAAGATCACGTAAGTCCTGCAGCGTTTAGGCCACCGCGCCTCGACTGCAGTTGCGACGTAGTTCTTAATAGTAGGATTTTTTACTGCTAGGGCTAATAGTTTAGAAGTAAGTTGAGGGTTCTTTTGTTAGGTTGCATCAAGTTTTCAGTTTTCCGTAAGTCCTGCAGCGTAAAGGTCATTGAACCGCGACAGCAGTTGCGACGGTTGGCTGTAGACTGATGAACGATAGTAAAATTTTTTTTTGTTTTTATAACTTTTTTTCTATTTTTGATATTCACACCCGCAGGGGCATCCTGCGTGGAATATGTGGGATGACGGGAGTAGCGCACCCGCGTACCCCAGCGAGCCCAACACGCGTCTGTTCCCAGATTGGGCGGCGTGTTGGCCAGCGTCTGTTCCCAGATTGGGCGGCTGTTTATTACACCATAAGGTGAAAAACCCGAACATGCCGGGGTTTGTCGGCATGTAAACCAATTGAAAAAAAATCTCGTTTTGAAAAAACTCCTGACCGAGAAGAGCAGCCTGACCAGAGGGGTCATAAATGGGACAGGCTAGCTAAGAGCAAAAAAAATACCTCGACTCGGAGGGTGTACCTAGTGCACAAAAAGGGGGGGTAGCGGCACTCTTAGGCAGCGCACACAGTGAAGCATATGGGCTGGACTGTGAGCAAAGCGTTTTGCTTATGAGTGCAACCGCGAACATCGAGTGCATCTCGTTTCTTTGCAAGCGTTTAATTTGCAGTTTTGGGTTTTGCGCACAGTGTGGCTCATATGCTTCACTGGGTGCGGGCTTAGAGGAAGGTTAAATTAAAATTAAATAGTTTTTGTTTTTTGAAAATCGCTCCTTATCGGGAAGAGCAGCCAGGGGCCTTGCTCGGTAGTACGATTCGGGATGCGGGTGCGGTTCGAGAGCAGGATCGTGCCATGGATTTACATGTTTTTTGACAAATTTTTGATGAGTTCAAATTCAATGCCGACAAAAACGGAATTTTAGAGCAGAGGTAGAATTTACTGTCGTTTAGAAGTCTTAGGCCATGTAGTTACATGGTGTGATTTTGTTTTCGAATCGCATTGGCTTGTCGAGTCGTGTTGCAGAGTCGGACCTCAGGTCAGTGGGGTCATCAATGTGACAGGCTAGCTAAATTAAAAAAAAATACCTCGATTTGGAGTTAGGCGCTGCTGAATTAAGGGGGGTATAGAGTTGCCAAGCACTCTTGAGTAGGGATAAATATAAATAAAAAAAATTTTTTCGTTTTGAATAAATACTCCAACTCGGGATGAACTACCACAACACCATTAGGTGAAGTGAATATGCCTGAGCGACCTCAGCATAGGAAAATATTGTGGGTAGTTTCGGTTAAGAACCTCGATTTGGAGGGTGCAATTCTTGCACAAGGAAGAAGGTTGCTTTCGCTGGTCTCGTCAAAGTTAATTTTTACGCCACTCTTGTTTGTTTTACGCCACCATCCACACTTAATGCCTATATATTTTTTATTTTTTTTTTGTTTGATTTATTATTATCAGCTATTTTAGTTTTGATTATTTGATTTCGGAATTATAATTTTCTTTTTTTGTTTAGACTATTAACTTCACCGAAGTTAGTCTCCTTTCTTATTTTACGTATACCTTGTTTTGAAGCCAAGTTCGTCTGGTTATCCAAACTATTTCCTCTTTATATATATGATCTATAGAAACCAAATACCTTAGAAAAAAAAATATCTATATATATATTTTGATCTTCGGGTAGAAAAAATATATTTAAGTTTACTTTCAGCTACGCGCCTTAATAAGCCAATTTTCCTATATATATATAACGATATGTATCTATATATATATATATGTCCATATGTATATGTGTATATATATATATATACAGTCCTTATATATCGATATATACATATTCAAATAAAAATAAACTTAAACTTTTAAATTTTTTTGGATAAGTTGCGAAATTTTTGACCGTTAAAATTGTAACTCTAAAATAGTTACAAAAATTTTTTTCTTTTATATCACTTTCCTACCTTTCTATAGTACTACATACTACGATACAATTTCCTTGACCTCTAAGGAGCTCATTTATTATTATGCTTACCATTAATTAATATACTTACATCTTATCAACTTTTTGAATATTATATTATTTTCCTTTACATATCATTAATATGTATATTATTATCATTTCTAACACTACTATTAATATTATTATTTAAAATTTTTTTTTGCTAAGTTTTGCGACCACCATCCTTAAAGGACATTTATTTTGATCTTATTTTTTTTGTAATCGTTTTCCTTTCGTTTTGGCATTTGGCGAACAACAGTTAAGTAAACTGTGGCGCAGTGAAACCATCGGTTCTAACATAATAATTAAAGTTTCTCGTTTCTGAATAAATTGGTTCTCAGGTCCTAACGTTTGATTCAGCGAATTCTCGTTTGTCGATTTAAACAACCTAGGTGTTTGAAGCATTTGCAATTTTCTTGATATTTTTGATTCTTTTAATAACGATTCCTTGGGGCATGGTTCACACTAGGCAGCAAAGCAGAATGGATAATAGTGAAACCAACCCGAGTGCAACCGGCAGTGGAAGCCTAGTGCCGCCCACATCAACTAGTACTGGGGCAATTCCAAAAACAGGCCCGATGAGTACTACCATTCCGATTTTTACCACAGCTACAACGACGATTACAACACCTATGGCGATGCAGAGTGCACTACCACCAGCACCTAGACGTACCTCGGAAGAGCTTAACTTCTCTAATAGCAGCATCACGTCTCCAGAGTTTAGCAGCCTAACTGCTCTAAACGTGCGCAAGCAATTTCAGCAACATTCGCAGATGGGAAGCGTCAGAGACAGGTCGTCAGGAAGAGCACCAGCGTCCCAAGGTGTGGTCAACTCGAGCATCAATATAAGGGATTACGTCAAGTCAGCAGTGGGCTTAGCCCAAGTGGATCTGATGTCGGGAATGGAGGAACGTTTGCGGGTATTAGTCCCACAATTAATAGCCGAAAGCTTAGGGTCGATGACGCCTCAGTATTCAGAGAGCCGACCAGCGGTTACGAAGTTAGTGACTTTACAACCACCACCTCCACCCCCCCCGTCTAGCATTTCACAGGCATGTCCAGATCGAAATATGGAGCAGCAACAACAAATTGGATCTCAGGATACCAGGAGCATCTCGCAATCTTTCCCAGATTTTTCACAACCACCACCGCATAGGCCGCAACCGACAAATGTGCAGCCGCCACAAGTTTTTGCTCATTCTCAGACTTACCAAGTGGAGAATAGGAATCGACTCCAAGAGCAAAGAGCTGGACCATCAGTACGTCAGCCCAGTGCCTTTGCCTATACAGGGCCAGCACAAGCGCCTTTTGCGCCTTACCAGCAATCAGAACAGCCGCGACGTGTAGAAATGGACAAATGGGGATTTAAGTTCGACGGTACAAATAAATCAATCAGCGTGGACGAATTTGTTTTTCGAGTAGAGACCTTGTGTAATGATTACCGATACCCTTGGCCTGAAGTAATTAGAAATTTTCATAGTTTGCTAACTGGAAACGCAGCCCAATGGTTCTGGGGATTTCGACGGTTAAACCGAATACCTAGTTGGTACGCACTTCGAGAAGCGCTTGTAACTCAGTTCAAGCGACACGAAAGCGACTTCGAAATCCAAAGACAAATTATGGATCGAAGACAACAACGGGATGAAGCTTTCGACGATTTTTATCAATCTGTTTTGACACTGAGGAACCAACAGCGTAATCCACTGGCTGAACAAGATTTAGTGGAGATAATGAGGAGCAACCTGCGAAAAGAGATGTCACAGCTACTATTTGCCATGCGCATAGAGGGTTTGACCGAGTTCTGCAAGGCCTGCAAAAAGGCTGAGACTCATATAAACTACCAACGCCAGGCTTATCAACCGCCTCCGCGTCAATATGTACCTCGCACTGCGCAAGTGCACGAGTTAAATGTAGAGCAGGACTTTTCGACTCAAGCGTTTGAAATAGATGCTATTAATTCCTCTCGAACTTTTCCATGCTGGAACTGCAAACAGCCAGGGCATAACTTTGTTGAATGTACCGCAGCCGTAAGGCGAATTTTTTGCTATAGGTGCGGAACGGAGGGCGTAGTTACCCCAAAGTGTCCGAAATGTCAGGGAACCGCTAGGCCAACGCGTAATGTTCAGGTGGAGTCTAGATCAGCTCAAACGCAGACGCAAACTCAAACTCAAGAAACGACGGAATGACTAACCTCAGCCACCCAGACCGAAATAGAAAAGAGAGTTGTAGTTTTAACATCTAGTAACCATGGTAATAAAAGTAGTTGTGATCAAGCCACAAATACTGCTGAAGTAAGATTAAAAGAAATTAAGCCATTTCATGTGAGACTCAAAAACTATGAGGAAGTTCGGAAAAGAATATTTGCAGAGCAGCCAACAAAAATCGAAAAGACAAGAATTAGATATCGTTTAAGGAAAAACAATTATAAGGAAATCTTAGCATCAGAACTGTATGAGGGCGAAGACAGTAGGTTTTACACAAATATTGAAATAAATGGACAGCGAATCGAGGGACTATTGGACAGTGGAGCAACAGTGTCGTGTTTAGGGAATAACTGCTTAAGTTTTGTAGAAAAGTGCAAGTTGCCAATTTTTAAGTTTAAATCTTTCGTCAAAACTGCCGATGGGCGAATGCATTCAATCGTAGGTCGCGTTAAAGCTAAAATTAAATTCGATAACCAGGAGCAGGAGATTGTTTTGTATTTAACACCTTCTCTAAAACGAGAATTGTTTCTAGGTGTAGATTTCATTAAGAAGTTCAATCTCATGCCGCTCAAAGTCGATAGCATAACGACCAACAACATTGCTTTGGAAGAAGAGGTCCAAAGTCATGCAACACCGAAAATGAAAGTTTTGACAGCGCAGCAACAACACCGGCTTAACGCAGTTATAGCAAAATTTCCCTGCTTCACGAAGAAAGGTCTAGGCAAGACGTCTTTAGAAGAGCACTATATTGATACCGGCGACGCAGTGCCTGTGAAAGATAAGCACTACCCAGTCTCACCGGCTGTTCAGGGTCTCATGTTCGCGGAGCTGGATAGGATGCTTTCACTGGGAGTCATTGAGCCGAGCGAAAGTCCATGGAACAATCGAGTGGCCTTCGTGCGAAAAGGCGAGAAATGTCGACTGTGCCTGGACGCTCGCAAGCTCAATGCACTCACAGTGAAGGACGCCTACCCACTTCCACACATAGAGGGGTTGCTCAGTCGCCTCGGCGACACACACTTTATTTCAAGTGTGGATCTTAAGGATGCCTTTTGGCAAATTCCGCTTGCCGTCAGTAGTAGGGAGAAAACCGCGTTTACAGTGCCAGGTCGTCCGCTTTGTCAATTTACCGTCATGCCGTTTGGGCTATGTAATGCAGCCCAAAGGTTATGTCGGTTAATGGACAAAGTCGTGCCAGCAAATCTTCGTGAAAGCGTTTTCATTTATTTGGATGATCTCCTTGTTGTGTCTTCCGATTTCGATAATCACCTCAAAAAGTTAGAGCAGGTAGCGCAGTTGTTAAGTTCAGCCAACCTAACCATTAACGTGGCCAAATCGAAGTTTTGTTGTAGTGAACTTAGGTACCTAGGTTATATCGTAGGCGAAGGTAAATTAAGACCAGACCCAGACAAGGTCCATGCCATTGACCGATATACGTACCCAAAAACTCCAAAACAAGTTCGAAGTTTCATGGGAGCAACGGGATGGTACCGTCGCTTCATTCGCGATTATGCTACTATAGCAGCACCTATTTTCGATACGCTGAAGAAAGCGAAAACTTTTGAGTTCGGTGAAGAGGCAAAGAGCGCCTTCGATAAATTAAAAACAGCTCTTATTTCTAGTCCAGTCCTGGTACATCCAGATTTTTCGAAACATTTTTATGTGCAAACAGATGCATCTAACATTGGAATTGGCGGCGTTTTGTTTCAAAAGGACGAAGAAGGTGGTGAACATCCGATCGCCTACTATTCAAAGAAACTCACGCCTGCACAGAAAAATTATTCGGTAACCGAGCGCGAATGTCTAGCTGTGGTAATGGGGATAACGAAGTTTAGAGCCTACATCGAGCTAATGCCTTTCACCGTGATAACGGATCACTCCAGCCTAAAATGGCTAATGTCGCATAAAGACTTAACCAGTCGATTGGCGAGGTGGAGTTTGTATCTGCAAAGCTTTAGCTTCGAGATAGATCACCGTAAAGGGGCTCAGAACATCGTTCCCGACACGTTATCACGCTACGACATGGACGAAATAAGTTGTGAGGTAAAGGCACTGATTGACCTCGAGTCAACAGAGTTCCAAAGCGAAGAGTATATGGAATTGTTAAATACCATAACCGAAAATCACTCCCAGTTGCCTGACCTCAAGGTTATAGATGGTTTTGCTTATAAGCGTACGGTTCCTTATGATGGTACACCCGATGGTGAAGACTTTGCATGGAAACTGTGGATTCCAGCGTCTTTGACCCAGTCGATCATAGCTAATGCACACCAACCTCCTCAAGTCGCTCATGGTGGTTTCACCAAAACTTTAAAACGTATCAAAGAATATTGCTACTGGCCAAATATGAACCAACAGGTCCTCAATTTCATTAATGATTGTCAAGTCTGTAAGGAATGCAAACCAGCTCAAATGGTTCTAAGACCGCCTATGGGGCAAGAGTCGCAAATAGTACGGCCTTTTCAAAAAATTTACGTGGATTTCCTCGGTCCATACGTTCGTTCGAAAAAGAAAAATACCTATATCTTCATAGTCTTAGACTATTTTACAAAATTCACCCTGTTAAAAGCAATGACGAAAGCGACCGCGCGAAATGTAATCCAGTTTCTAATTTCAGAAGTTTTTCATAAATTCGGTACCCCAGAAATACTTATGTCTGACAATGGCGTGCAATTTCTAAGTAAAGAATTCGCCGAAATGATCGATAATTTTGGAATAAGACATGTACGCACTGCTAATTACGCTCCTCAAGCCAACGCTTCGGAGAGGGTCAACCAGTCCATTCTCGCGGCGATTCGGTCATACCTCGACCAAGATCAAACCAACTGGGACCAACACTTATCTGACATTGAATGTGCTTTGCGTTCTTCGGTGCACTCCTCGATAGGAATGACTCCTTATTTTGCTCTCTTCGGTCACAACATGATCACGCATGCCAGCGCATATAAAGTAGCAAAGAAACTAAATGTGCTTAGCGATCCGGATACGTTGGTGATACCGAAGCCGGTTCGGCAAGACTTGATTCGCAACAAAGTCCGCGAGCAACTACACAAAAGTCATGAACAGAATGTTAAAAGGTATGACTTGAAAAGTCGAAAAATTAAATTTCAACCCGGACAGGAAGTCTACCGAAGGAACTTTCAGCTTAGTGATTTCTCCAAGCAAATCAGCGCGAAACTGTCAAAGCGTTTTCTAAAGTGTCGAATAGTGAGGGCAGTAGGGAACAGTCTGTATGAGTTGGAAGATTTAAGTGGCAAAACGATAGGAATTTTTCACGCGAAAGACTTAAAACAATAATCAAGTTCGGAGGTAGGGAGAGAGCCAATGATGCCATCTTTTCCCATGTATCTCTTAAGCTGAGAAGCTGGTCGAGAGTCCCTGGGTTTGTCATGGGCACCTGCACATAGGAATAACACATTTTATGAATACCCATGGTATTTCCACCAGCGCCCTCTAGTGTGTCAGTGCACACAATTTTTTTTTTATTTTAAATGTGGCACCTCGATGATGTTCGAGTATGTTCGTTCAAACAAAATGGCCATACAGGGGCTTGAAAGGGAAAAATACCAACAAAAATGGTACCATTAGTTTCAGCGGGCATAAACCGGTCGGGAAAATGGCGTGATCCGACACGCGCTTGAATCGGTAGCCAATCGGAATGCCGAAACAAGCGTCGGTTAACGGCCATTTGTCGACGTGTCATCCGCAAGTCCAACCCAACCATTACCTACTCCCATCGGTTATGGTCGGTTCCACCGAAAAAAGGAACAATGTCGAACAAACCTCGGTGGTTTGCACATGTAAACGCCGTGAAAAGGCATACAAACTCACCATAATCGATGACAAGTGGCAACACTGCCAGAGTACCTAAAATCATTGAATTAGACAAAAATGCAACCCTAGGTAGACGTTGCGGTTGCAGAGCTTCAACATTAAGCAAAAGTCTGCGATTGAGCAACAAAACGTCTGGAATTAAATATCGTGGCACTACTAAACCTACATTCTGATCGACGTCTTCGTTTTGGCTTTGTGGTAAGTGGCGAAAACGAACTATTTTAATCGTGGGCCAAAAGGAAATGGAGCAAGAATAAATAATAAAACGACGTTCGTCATTGCAGTAACATCAGTTGGCGGAAATTTGGATATAGCTGATTGAGGAGTTTGGCTACAAAACTGATTGATATTTTCTGCGTTGCTCTATTCGCCGCTGTTGACTTTACCTGAGATCCAACAACATCTACATCTCCAGACCTGCTGCAAGCAAGACTATTGGTGAACAATAGGGAGAAGTATCGCAGTGGTATTAGTCCATTCTGGCTCATAGATGTTTGGCAGTTGATAATGGTTTTCCACGCCAAACAACAGGGGATCCCACTCAACCAATCATCACTCAAATCGCCTCTGCGAGCAGCTCACGTGAACCACAGCTACAAGACGTGGAAAAGATCATCCGTCTCAGATGTCGTCGACACACGCCTTTGCTCTACGGTAATATAAAGTTACCGACCCCAGCATCCTTTTTGGTCTGACGGACTCTGCCCAATAAGCACCAGCAACGGAACGTGGCCAGCCACAACAAGAGCCGCCTCAACAACAACAACCTCGCATCAGCCACGTTAGCACCACCACCCAGCAGCCATAACCACCGTCATCATCACCAGCAGCAGCATTCGCAGTGGTTAGCAGTAAACACAGGTAAGCAGGCGTCCACATGACATAGTGTATTTTAAAGGCCATGCTAACCTTTATACCGCCGACAGACTGCATCGTCATCATCAGCACCTACAACACCATAGGCATTATCTCCAGCAGCGAGAGCAACATCGGCTCAACCAGCTCCTCTATACCCACTAAATCACCACCACCTCGCCACCCGAACTACCACCTCATAGCGTTTGCCAGCAACAGCTGCGTCAACCTCAACAACAACAACGACAACGACCAGATCATCATTACCACCATCTCCCATCAACACCTGCAGCAGCACTTCAGAATCACCACCAACAGCAACTGCATCGCCACAGAGACAACAGGATCCCCACCGGGAAACCAGGTTTTCTTTTTATTCCTTTCATTTAGCCCTTCTAAGTTACTTTCCCAAAATATGATTTAAATTAAAGTAATTAAACAGTTCAGTAGAACATTGATCAAATTATAGACATTCTAAGATATTGAATCTAAATTTTTGTTCATTATAAATTTACTTTGAATAATTAATAAGAAACTGCAACAATAATTAAATGAGTCGACGTAAATCCTAGCTACCCTTTCTACAACCAAATGTTAATCTAACCTTAACTTAAACTGGACTAGAATAAATTTAACTAAAAATTTAGCGACACTCCAAACAGCAAGTAAGATGCATATAATTTAATCTAGAACTAAAATACTGCATTCTTTCCGGTTAACCAAAATATTGCTATCCCTAAACAGAAACTTATTCTAAATCTAAGAAACGCAGCTTAATCTAAGAATAACTTAAACTTCAATCAATTTAATTAAAACTAAAACTATAATATTTTGAACGAAAACTAATTCAAAAGAAATCTAAACCAGCATAATTCTAAACGATATAACTGGACTAAACTAAAAGATACCACAAGCAGAACTTTAAGAAATAATGTAACGTAAACTAAGTGACTTAGGATAAAAGAAGTTAAATTGGAACAAATCGGGAAATATAAAATAATCTAAAATAAAAACCGGGTTTAGAAAAAACGAATATAACTAAAAAATAGACGGAAACAAAATCCAATATGAAGGTAAACTGAAACCCAAAACCAAATCTAGTTAAAACCCTTTTAATAGGAATCTAACTTAGATAAAAACTATTATTAGCGCCTAATAAATTCAAATAAAACTAACCCTAACTAAAACTAAACGAAAATAAAACCATTCCATTTTAAAATTAAACTATATTAAAATGAAACTAAATTCAATAAATTTAAATTGATTTTTTAAACTACAATGAAACTTAATTAAAGTTAATTCGGATCAATTTGAAATGATTTTGAACTAAAATTAAGCTTAATTAAGATTAATGCACATGAATTTCTAATTGATTTTAAATAAAATTAAAGTAAAGTAAAATTATTTCGGATAGATTTAAATTGATTTTTAAACTACAATGAAACTTAATTAAAGTCAATTCGGATCAATTTGAAATGATTTTGAACTAAAATTAAGCTTAATAAAAAAATAAAGCACATGAATAAAATAAACTGAATTAAAATTATTTCAAGGAAATTTGAATTGATTTTAAATTAAAACGAATCCACAAAAAGCTAAGGAAACAAAACACTTATAAAAAAAAAAAAAAAAAATAATATACCATAAAACTAGTACTGAAATAGATTAATATGAAACAACAATTAACTAAAACTACACTGAAACAAAAATGCAAATTTTGCTAAACTACACTACCTAAGCTTAGACTACATGGAAATCAAAATAAATATAATATAGCCCGGAACAAGAATAAAAATAATGTAAATGAAAACTAATTTAAATATAAATCCATATAAAGGAAAACGAATTCAAGATAAAATAAATATAAAAGAAAACGAATTCGAAATAATACGAACATAACAGAATCGGATTTAAAAGAAAATTAATAACAATAAAAACGAATTTACAATAAAACTATGCTATTTAAAAACTAACTAAAAATTAAACTAAAACTAATGAAAACTAATTCGAATAAAATAAATATAAATGCAAACTAATTTTAATATAAAGCGATCTAAATGAAAACTAATTTAAATAAAAATAAATGTAAATGAATACGAATTCGTAACAATACGAATTAAGAACTAACTTAAAATTAAACTAAAACCAATGAAAACTAATTCGAATAAAATAAATATAAAGGCAAACTAATTTTAATATAAAGCAATCTAAATGAAAACTAATTTAAATAAAAATAAATGTAAATGAATACGAATTCGTAACAATACGAATTAAGAACTAACTTAAAATTAAACTAAAACCAATGAAAACTAATTCAAATAAAATAAATATAAATGCAAACTAATTTTAATATAAAGCAATCTAAATGAAAACTAATTTAAATAAAAATGAATGTAAATGAATACGAATTCGTAACAATACGAATTAAGAACTAACTTAAAATTAAACTAAAACCAATGAAAACTAATTCGAATAAAATAAATATAAAGGCAAACTAATTTTAATATAAAGCAATCTAAATGAAAACTAATTTAAATAAAAATAAATGTAAATGAATACGAATTCGTAATAATACGAATTAAAAACTAACTTAAAATTAAACTAAAACTAATGAAAACTAATTCGAATAAAATAAATATAAATGCAAACTAATTTTAATATAAAGCAAGCTAAATGAAAACTAATTTAAATAAAAATAAATGTAAATGAATACGAATTCGTAACAATACGAATTAAGAACTAACTTGAAATTAAACTAAAACTAATGAAAACTAATTCGAATAAAATAAATATAAATGCCAACTAATTTAAATAAAAATAAATATAAATGAAAACGAATTCAAAATAATACGAACATAACAGAATCGGATTTAAAAGAAAATTAATAGCAATAAAACGAATTTACAAGAAAGCAAATATAACCTAAAAACTAACGTAAAAATTAAGCGGATATAACTTAGAGCGAACTTGAAGTAAAACTAATATCCAAGGAAACGACTTTTTATGAAAATTAATATAAATGAAAGCTAATTCAAATAAGATTAATATAAGAGAGGAATTAGATTAACTAAGAAAAATTTGAACGTAGGGAACAGTAGATACAAACTGTATTAGTTGACTATATTTTAAGCCAAAATATGGGTATTGTGTTCACGTTAGGCGTGACTAATTGTACTTATATAATAAAAAAAAAAAAAATGGAGACAATGTTAAATTTAGTATTAAATAAATGTTAAATTGATACGGTATTCAGGAACCATGTGTCCTTAATTTAGCACGGGTAGGTGGCGTAAATTGTAACGGAGGGGCGTAAGTATAAATTGTTTTTTTGGGGTGACCTAGACACAGGCGAAGGGTCACCATGGCTGGTCTTTTGTGGCCAGAAGGGGAGGGTTAGCCAAGGGCGATCGGATTCCATCCCAGATCGACCCACGAGACGTGCCAAAGGGGCAACCGTAAGCAACCGAGTTTTATTCCTTCGTCGTGTACATAAAATAAGCGGGTTTTTTTATTTATCGTTTTTCGAGATTTTTCGTTGGTTATGGGTTTTTCCGGGTTTTTTTACCAGGCGGTAATTTTTAAACAAACTGGTACGATTTTATTCTTGTGAAGTTTCCTGCTGTCGGACCAGGCTGGCAAGAACACCACCCCATCCGGCGAGCCTTAGCCGCGCAATACGCCAGCGTACCAGTGCTGCCAGAGGGACGACAGAGATGCGTATCAAGGGCTACCTTGCCACATGACGCACCAACCTCAAAGAATTGAATGGTGAGGAAACATGACAAATTTTAAATTTTTTGTCTAACGAGAAGTAATCTGTAATCACTGAAATCTGGGTCTGATTACTGATTACTTGATTTATTAAAAACTCATGTAATTCCATGTTACGATTACTTGATTTTTTAAAAATCATGTAATCACCTTACATGATTACTATATTTTTCATAATCTCATGTAATTACTTACCATGATTACTTAATTAAAAGTATTTTTATTTGGTTTTAATGTGATTTGTCTGAATATTAAGAAAAAACAAGTAATCTGTGCAATCTGAATCCATGTAATCATAATCAGTAATCGTGATTTGTAATCATGGCCATCCCTGAATGAAACCAATAAATTGTTTTTTTTATATACAGGGTCCGCCAAATAACTTTTTTTTTTTGAAAGTTCTATAAAAAAACCTGTTACATATTTTCTAAAATTTCTTTTTTTATTTGAAAGTACAATCCTTCCGGTTAATAATGAAAAATAATTTCATTTAAATGACTGCCTCGGCTACCCATGCAGTAGCCTACACGATCGGTCCAATTTTAAAGCACATTATCGATTGTGTGCAGCTGTATTTCACCAATGGCTTCACGAATATTGTCCTTTAAAGCGTCAATTGTCTCTGGCTTGTCGGCGTAACACTTATCTTAGAGGGCATCCCACAAATAATAGTCCAACGGTGTCAAATCGCAGCTCCGAGGTGGCCAAACGACATCAGCTCTGCGACTGATAATGCGATCTTCAAAAACGGCGCAAAACATCGAGTGTAGCCTCGGCTGTGTGGCACGTAGCGCCGTCCTGCTGAAACCAAATGTTGCCAATATACTCCTCCTTTTCAATTTTTGTGAACAACATGGCCCGATAAAAATCGCCATTGACTCTAACGGCCACTCCTTGCTCATTTTCGAAGAAAAATGGCCCAATTATGCCTCTCGACCAAAATCCGCACCAAACAATGACTCGTTTTGGGTGCAGCGGCTTTTCAATGTATGCGTGCGGGTTTTCTGTGCCCCAAATGCGGCAATTTTGCTTGTTTACATACTCGCCAAGATTAAAATGAGCTTCATCTGAAAAGATGATTTTTTTGGCAAAATCGGCATCTTCTACATTAAAGTAATTTCACAATATTTCCCAGCGTTGTTCAAGCGTATACTTAACCATATTCGTTCAGCGGAAGGATAAAACTTACCATTCACGAAATAAGTACTAGTTGAAAAAAAAACGTTAGATGGCGGACCCTGTAAAAGACTTTCTGAGGAGTTTGCTTGTATGTAGTGTTAATGATGGTTCTCTGTCGGAATTCGGGACTTCTCCAAAAAAAAACATAACTACTGAGTGAAAAATTCGCTTCTCAGTGCTAACTTGGGTTTGTGGCAGTACCGATAGTGAGAGTGCCACGAGCAGTTGAACATAATTTGATTAAAAGTTGCATTTTTAGTGAAATCAGAAAAATTTAAACCCAATAGTGTAAAGTTAAATGATTTTTACATAAATTGTGTTATAATTATGACTGTTACAGATGGCTACAACACGTCGTAGAGCTACAATTTTGCATTTAATTGGATATCCCACTGAAACATTCGGGGGTTTTGTGCTACCAACGAGTCGTGAGGTTTGACGTGTATATTTTTCACATCACAAAATTAAAAGTCTTTAAAAAAAAAAAAGCTGGTTAAATTAAACAGTCGGAAAGTTCAGCCTCCACGAAAATACCTCCGATAACGGACTGAGGCTGATTGACTTCGCCGCAGTACGAAACATGGTCGTAAGTAGCACTAGATTTAAGCATCTCAATATTCATAAAGCCACCTGGATGTCCCCTGATCAAAAAACCAAAAATCAAATTGATCACGTTTTGATCGACGGAAGGCACTCTTCCAGTGTATTGGATGTACGCACGATCCGTGGTGCAAACATTGACTCGGATCACTATCTTGTTGCAGCCAAGATCTGTACACGTCTGTGCGCAGCTAAGAATACACGCAACCTTACACAGAGAAAGCTAGACGTCGACAAGCTGCAATCGAAACAGACAGCCGATGCTTTCGCCACTCGACTCTCACTCCTGCTTCAAAGCACTCCTCCAATAGATGATATATGCGCGCAGTGGACACACATTTTCAACTCCATGCGTGCGGCTGCTGAAGAGGTGATTGGCTACCACCGCCCTCGCCGAAACCAGTGGGACGACCAGGAGTGTCGCGACGCCACTGCAGAGAAAGACGCCGCCTACAAAGCCACCCTGCAGTCGGTTGTAACGCGCGCTGCTAAGGAGCGATACAAAGAAAAGAGGAGGGAAGAGAGACATATTTTCAGGCGGAAAAAAAGAGAGGCAGAAAAGCGCGAGCAGGAGAAGATTGAGATGTATGGTGACAGGAATGAGGCAGGAAAAAATAAGACGCCTTGCCGATGGTTTTAAAACCGGGGCCTCTTCCTGCAAGGATGAAAAAGGGAACCTAGTGACAGATGTCCAGAGTACACTGACGTCATGGAGGGAACATTTCTCTAAGCTTCTAAATGGCGACGCTGACAACAATCCCGCCAATAGAGATGATATTCCGGAAACCCCAATTTTGGATGACAGCGTTGAGGTTGAGGTTCCGCTGCCCGACTATGATGAAGTTCTGACAGCTATAGCTCGGCTTAAAAATAACAAAGCCGCGGGAGCTGATGGCTTACCTGCTGAGCTGTTTAAGAACGGAGGCGAAGCTCTACTTAAATGCATTCACGAGCTTCTATGCAGAATATGGTCGGAAGAATGCATTCCGAACGATTGGAATCTCAGTGTGTTCTGCCCAATCCACAAGAAAGGCGATCCCACTATCTGTGCCAATTACCGTGGGATAAGCCTTCTTAATATCGCATGTAAGGTCCTGTCGAGCGTTTTATATGAAAGATCGAGGCCCATTGTAAACGAACTGATCTGACCTTATCAGTGTGGCTTCAGACCCGGAAAGTCCACCATCGACCAGATTTTCACGCTACGACAAATCTTGGAGAAGACTCAAGAAAAACAAGTCGACACCCACCATCTTTTTGTCGACTACAAAGACGCCTTCGACAGCCCAATAAGCAAGCACCTGTACTCCACCATGTCTGAATTTGGTATTCCTGCAAAACTAATACGACTTTGCAGGATGACACTGAGCAACACCAGCAGCGCAGTTAAAATCGGGAAGGACCTCTCCCACCATTTGTTACCAAACGAGGTTTCAGACAAGGTGATTCCTTATCGTGCGACTTTTTCAACCTAATGATGGAAAAGATCATCCGAGCTGCTGATCTGAGACGTAGTGGCACAATATTCTACAAGAGTGTTATGCTGCTTGCGTATGCTGATGACATAGATATCATTGGCCATAATACGCGCGAAGTCAGTGCAGCATATTCCAGATTAGAAAGAGAGTCAAGTCGAATGGGTCTGGTAGTGAATGCAGATAAGACGAAATACTTGGTGTCGACAAACAAACAGTCCCAGCGTCTTGGAACCCACGTTACCGTTGACAATACCTCCTTCGAGGTTGTGAAGAACTTCGTTTATCTGGGATTCAGCATAAACTCAACCAACGACATCAGCATTGAGATCAAACGAAGAATAACTCTTGCCAACAGGTGTTACTTTGGGCTTAGTAGGCAATTGAGAAGCAGAGCCCTCTCTCGACGAACGAAAATCACGTTCTATAAATCGCTCATCATGCCCGTCCTACTTTATGCATCACAAACCTGGACGCTGAGCAGTTCAGATGAAAAGACTTTAGGAGCATTCGAGAGAAAGATTCTTCGTAAGATCTACGGACCAATCTGCGTCAATGGTGAGTACCGAATACGGTGGAATGATGAACTGTACGAGCTGCACGCTGACATCGACATAGTCAAGTGCATTAAAATCGAGCGGCTTCGCTGGCTTGGTCATGTTCAGCGCATGAAAGACGATGCTCCAGTGAAGAAAACATTCGATTCGGTACCCAGCGGCGGTCAACGCAGAAGAGGACGACCGCATCTTCGTTGGAAAGACCAAGTAGAGGACAACCTGACGAAGCTTGGAATTTCCAACTGGCGCCAGCAAGCGAAAGACAGAAATGGCTGGCGCAAATTCTTAGATGAGGCCAAGACCGACATACGGTTGTAGCGCCAACTAAGTAAGTAAATAAAACAATAAAATTCAAAAAACGACTTGTTTTTTTGAGTAAAATAATATAAATCAAAAAACGATTTCTATTTGTGAGTGAAATAATATAAATCAAAAACAGATTTTTATTTCTGGTTTTTTTCATATTGCTCATAATGATTACGGTCCCTGATTTAAAGTGCTATGTAGAGATATATATAAGGCATTATTTGGTCCAACAACTGGTCCGGGTACTTTTTTTTTAAAAAAAGTTTCGCGATAACTGGCCAAATATAAAACAAGAGCAATACGAAGTTTGTAAGGATAATAGATTAGATATCCAACTCCTGTCCTTAAAGAATGAATCTATCAACTTTATTATGAAAATATTAGTTGGCTCCTGTAATCTTCCAAGAGATAATTACAAAGAAATTTTACACTTAACTCTTATTTTCCTTGGCGGAGTTCCTCCAAGTGGTGTAAAATTTCGAAGTTTGGGTGCATTCCACCATGCTCGTTGGATGTCAAAACTAGTATACGTCTTTAAAATATGTCTATTCCTTCAAAAACAATTTAAGCTGCCACAAAGAGAGGCAAGGACCTAAATGGAGCTTAGCTTATTTATTGCTTTAATTTACGTTAAATACTGGATAAGTTGTCCAACTCTATGTGAAGCTCCAGTTAATGCTCTGATATTTATCAAAGACTTAAAAAACATAAAGAAACGTAAAATTTTGTGTTTGAAAAAAGAAATGCAGCCATATATGGGTCATTTTTTACAAACCGTACAGATTTGAATAAAAACTTACCAACCCATTTTTGAACTGCATGAAATTTTTTTTACGGACTCTATATCGAAAAAAAAGAGACACATGTTCGAGGATTTTTTTTTGAGAGGGCGTTAAAAGTTTGAGATTTTCATGATTTTTGCTTTGGAGACTAACTTTCAAAAATTCATAATTTCGGTTCTATTTGAGCTAGAGACAACTTTTTAGTTTCATTTTGAAGATAAAAAAGTGAATTTTAAGAAAAAAATAGTTTCAAAAAAATTTACGAAAAATTTCTAATTGTTATACACAATTTAAATTTTTTAATAAATTTTAAACCAATTTTACCCACCACCAAATATAACCATCGTATTCTACGTCAAATTTTACACAGAAAACGATTTTTTAATCCATGAAGAAATGGTTATTACTAATGCAAAAAAATTAAATAAACTCGCGCGGTATCTGACGTCGGCGCGCCAGTTGCAAGGTGCATCTCAAATTCTCGTCTCATACCGTTGTTCTGCGTTGTTCTTAAAATTCACTTTGGTAAGCCTGATTCATTGAAAAATATAAGGCTGAAACAAATAGTTAGAATAAAAAGTAAAAATAAGAAATTACAATTCCTAAATTCTGGGATTATTTGGGCATTTTGAGCATGGGATTTTAATCTTGGGGCTTTTGTGTTTGGGGATTTTGTGATTGAGGATTTTGTAATGGGGATTTTTATTTGGGATTCTTATTTGGGAATTTAGTTTTTGAGGATATCGTACCCAACCCAAAAATAAACCAAAATTCTATTTTTTTATTTATTTCAAAAATTCTAAAAACAAAAAATGACACAAAGCTATTTCCTTTAAAACTATTTTGTATTTCTTTTTTTGATCAAATATGTATTTAAAGGAGAATTTTTCCTGTGAGCATCAAGAACACATCGAACACTACCTTGCAAATTACTACAAAATTAGACAAGTTTTACATGAGCCTACATTTTAAATTTTTAAGCAAAAATATTTTGGACTTACCTTAACGGGAGTATTATCTTCAAAATGATACCAAATTTATACAATTCCACAGCCAAACATTTTGCATTTATTTCCACTGAGCAAAGCACTGTGCAACGTCTGCCCGAGATTACTAGTAAATTATAAAATGCTGCGAAGTTCACGTTAAATATTACTCGTATATAAAATAATTCCTTTTACGCCCAATTAATAGCCTAAATGTTGCACACATAAAAGGTCTGTTTCCGTACTTAATTCAAGTAACTTGATGTTGCTTGAAAGAGTTTTTTTACAAACTTTTGAAGCTCGATTTTACAAAATACTCAATTGCAATTTAGGGTGCACGCAATAATCAAAAGTACTCAATCTACCCATACCCAACTACCGAAGTCAGTGTGAATACCCCTATTGAATTTTGCTTTGACATTAACTTGAATCGAAGTCTGCCAGTAATTATACGTATGTGTTGGATAGTGCTACCGACTTTATATTGTTGAAATAAAATTCAATGGTTATCTAGAAAGGATGTAAAAGTTGCAATGTGTATAAAAATTTTTAAAAAAATTCTTATAAAAATAAGTAAACTCTCCAGACAAGACGACTTTATTCGAAGAAAATTTAAAATCACGCAAAGTTAAAGATGCAAAAAGTAAAGTAACTATGACAATTTTTCCTTCTTGTTCTTATTTCTTTGAAATAATTTTGCTAAGCATCTTCTCACTTTGGTTTGGTTACATCTCTCATTGCCAACAGTGAGATAATTATTAATTGGCTCCATAGAACATTATGATAGCGACGCCTGTGTTGACTTTAAGCATATTATCGTATGAAAATATTTGCGCTCTGTGTGGTCTATAAGAAGAAATGTCGCTTTAATGAGTGAATTTCAAAGGATATTCTTATCAAAAGTATTTTAATATGCTGTATGAAAATGTATATAAAACTTATAATGAATTTAAAATTCATGGGCACAGTTATTAATTGAAATGGTCTCAAAATAGATTTATAGTTAGATTGTTTTCTCAGAACTACAAAATATATATTCTGATTTGAAAAACTTTAAAAAGTTGAAACACTTGAATAGTTGAACACGTGAATAGAAAAACTTTAAAAAGTTGAAACACTTGAATAGTTATTAATAAAATGATTAGGGATTGGCTTATTTATTATGCCGCTTTTTAAAGAGCATTACATTTTTCAATTTTCCTTACTAGCCACAAATTAATTGGTGTAAAGCCTTAGCCAGTTATTAGCCAAAAAAGCCAGTATAAACTTTATTAGCAACAACTTTGTTACGCTAAATAAAATTTTACCACTAAAGTGCGTCACGTAAGAGCCTGTTGATTGTTTGTTGGTCATTTCAAGTTTTTTTATCGATTTTTTTTGCTCCATAAACAACTACTTCAAAACACAGAACAACCACCTACTGGATATCTCACTGCCGTCATAGAAAAGGGGACTTTGTAAAATTAGTTCCGCACAAAACTTATTTTTATAGTTTGCCCATGCTTACGGCTTCAATACTTTATGGAATTTTTATGATGCTCACACCACAAGGATCAATCAACCCATGGACCTGCCGACGCATTCAGACTCTACACTATGGTGTTTTTGTTCGATTTAAGTGGCCAAAAGTAGTTTTTATCAAACACCGATTTGATTGAAAAAATAATCAGTCAATTTTGCAATGTAACAAAAAGGAACTGTTTTTGACTTGGTCTCACTGCAAACAATTTTAGAGTTGATAAAATTAAACAAGCTTGCTACTTCCTTGCTGTTTGGTGAAGTGCTTACTTAGAATCTTAATTATATTTGTGTGAGGTGTTTTTGTTGAAACTGTTTTTATTTTATCATATGTAAGTTAGCATGATGACAAAACGACGTTTTTTTGAAAAAAATTTTTGTAGTTGAAATTGATGGACAGGCATAATTGTAGCAATGTTTGTTCGGCTACGTGTCCGCCATTGTTATTCATGATAATTAGTTTTTATGATCTATTGAATAATTACATGAATTAAGATTGTGAGCTTTAGATCAAGTAAGTTTTCACGAAGCAAAAACTCGTTTCATTTCTATGGTGCATTTCGACAGACAATCGAACACCAATGAATATTAAAATAAATGAAGAAGCAACTAGAACAGATGGCAACCCTTGATAGAGTTGATGGCGGTGATCTATAAATAGCCTACTGCTTTGAAATGTCATATGATTAGCAGCCATACAATTCATAAGAATGAATTCCAGAATCTGCACATTCATATGCTAGTTTAAACAGCGAGTTGATCACAGCTTAATCACTCAAAGACTACTGAAGAGGAATATGTAGCGATTTCCGAAACAGACTGTCTAGTCAGCTAAGTGATTGACTCTATACGGAGTTGTTGTTGTTATTCATGACATTTTAGAGGACTTTTAACCCTTATTTGCATGATGAGGGAAATTTCAATCATAATATTTAGTCAACAAAAAAAGGTACTCAAAACCCTTGTACTGTAAATTTGTTGTTGCTGGCAACATTTTAAGCGACTATTGCGTACAACAAAACGCAGTTGTCAAAAAATAGCAAACGTCACTGTCAATTACCAGGCCTAGAACTTGTCATTCCGCTGTTTGTTGTGACTGGAAAAAAGGAGCGAGATTTCAGTTTGTTATAAGGAAATAAACGGAGATATAAAATACAGTAAAAGTGAAAATGAGTGGAAAAAAAGGTTTGCTTTCATGTTTTTGTTGTTTTATGTACAATTTATATCAAAACACTGTGAATAAATTTCTCAAAACTATGTGATGGAAATTTACATCACTATGCAGTAATTTCACTCGTAATGTATGGCAAACATTTTTTTGTAAATGTTTATTTTATGTTGTTTTTTAGGGAAACTTGAATGAAAGAGATATTGAAGATTTTCTTAGTAAGTTACAAGGTGGTTGGCTCTCAGAAGATGACCTCGATGACCAAGATTCCGATGATGAAAACCGCGATTCTGATGAAGTTATAAGAGTGTTGCAGGAGGAGAACGACGATGATGATGATGATGTGAATGATGTGGATGAAACTGCTGACATTGATCCTCCTCTTGTAGAAACAGAAGATCAAGAACCCTCTCACCCATCAACTTCATCCAATTTGCAGTGTTCATCCAGTTTTCCATTTGACAAAAGAAACTTGATTTGGAAAAAAAGGAATCTGGTGTATGACACAGATAAAATTACTTTCTTGGGGAGTTCTACTGCTTCAGGTGGTCTATCACACCTAGAAACTCCATATCAATGTTTTAACCATTTTATCACTGAAGATTTTATCAAAACATTAGTAGAGGAGACAAATTTATATATAATACAGAGTAATCCCAGTTCATCTATAACATTTACAGAATATGATTTGTATAAGTTCTTTGGTATATTATTGTACATGTCAGTAATCAAATTTCCTAGCACAAGATCATACTGGTCGCCAAAGTTTGGATATGAGCCCATTTCTTCAACAATGCCACTGAACAAGTTTGAGAAAATAAAGTTATCATTACATTTTAATAACAATGATCTTCACAAACCTATAGGTCATCCAGAACATGACAGGCTTTATAAAATCCGCCCTGTTATCAAGCATCTCAATGAGAGGTTTGCCACAGTGCCAATGAATCAAAGACTTTCTGTGGATGAACAGATGTGTTCTACCAAAATATGGCATTTTTTAAAACAATATCTGCCTAAGAAGCCCCATAAATGGGGCTTCAAATTATATGTTCTCTGTGATTTGATGGGATATGCCCACAAGTTTGAGGTATATTCTGGACAAGAGAATACAGAGAAGCTCACAGACGAACCAGATCTTGATGCAACAGGAAATGTTGTAGTTCGTTTGCTTCGAGGAATGCCAAGAAAGCAAAACCATATCATATACTTTGATAATTTTTATACCTCTTTGCCATTGGTAGTTTTTTTAGCTATATCAGGAATTCACACAGTGGGAACTGTGTAACAAAATAGGATACCAAATAATAAACTTCCAGAGAAGGAAAATTTAAAAAAAAAAATCTGTGCCCAGAGGTAGTTTTGAGGAAAGAGTGTCTGTGCATTAGGCCATTGCATGAATACATGAAACTTTTTTTTTTTTTAATTTTCGGGGAGCACCCCCTCTATGCTGTTCTAAATATAGAAAGAAGAGTCTACACAATTTCTTTATTTTATTTGGACGTTTTTTGACCCCCGCGCACCCCTTTTTACCATAATGAAGTTGTAAGCTTTTTTTATTTTCTTTTTCATTTATTTACTCATATAATAAAAATTCATAAAATTTATTCATAATATAATAAAAGCAAAAAGTTAATGAAAACCACATGGCATATTTATGGTGTTAGGATGGTGTTAACATTGTTAATGACATTTTTTTGAAGTTTGGAATTTGCTTGCGTTGAAACTCCACCACTTGCAATAAATCCTGCTTTTGAACTTCATCGTTGGTGATACTTGTAGCAAATCTTCTATTAGTTTCACAGCTCGTTCTGACAGATCATTAACAACTTTGACATGTCTTACATATGTCTCACATTCATTATAATTAGGATCAAGATGCCACTCAATTATAGGTTTATTAAGCCACTCGACCTCTACGCCAAGGTTGTGAAATATGAACCTTGAGTTACAACCTATAAGGTGATGAAGTTTTGTGCTGTTGCCTAAAATAGGGAACGTTGGATAACCCTTGACAAATTCTTTTGGTTTCAGAGTTTGAAGCAATTTCCGGGCGATTAGTTGCTTTTCTGTATTCGATACTCTGTTTGAAAATAAAGAAAATACAACACACTCTTCGGTTAAATACCACAAATGCCTTTCTATAGCTTTAATAGCTGCGTTAGCAACGTGGAGATCATGTTTTTTGTATTCATTCAACTCATGCCACAGCTTTAAATCATTGAAAGGTGCATCAGCTCCAACCGGTGAAGATATCCATTTTTCAACATAAAAGAGAGCATTAAATTTGCATAGTCTCTCTAATTTATCCATCATACTTTGGTCATAATCTGCCTGAGAACTAAAAGCGTACATCTTTGCTGGATACAATATGGATGGCATTCATCGGGCATGGTGAGCTGCTCCAGGCTTACGCCAATGTATCCCTCTTTCAGGTACTTCGCCTAGTAAAATTAACATAAGTTCTGCGCACTCTCTTTAATCAGTGCGAGGTAAGATGCTATTTCGATTAGGTTTTGAAATAATCCTATTTAAAGCTTGCTTTTTATTTGCCAATAGGAGTTTTAATGACCTATCCTTGAGTTGTAATTTCTTAAAATCTTTGTCAGTATCAATTGTTTTCCAAATAGAGTCTCTGAAATTGGTAAAATCTGTATTTTCGGGACCTGATGTTTCACTAAACAATTCCTTGTGAACTGAACACAAAATTCTCTCGTAGACATGATGACGACAAGCAAGCATAAGCAACTTTTTGTCGAATAGTTTTTCAAGTTGTACGCAAGCTCCATTTTTTTGTCCTGAGTTTGAATTTGTGGTATCAAAAACAATGGATCTCACGTTTTCTGAAATTCCCCATTAGTTTGCAAGACTGAAAGTAACATTTGCTTGCTCTGCACCTTTCATATTTGATATTATAGGTATACCTAGCAATTTACCTTCTTCACAGTTTGGCACACTAGAAATGAGAACTCCTAATCTCTCTTGTTTTTCTTTTCTTATGTCAGGAACCATTTTGCCATCCCAATGTAGTGTTGAGTGTTTTGGTGGAGTAAATGCTGCCTTGATTTTATTAGCAACTGATTTTCGAACTTCCATACCTGCTGTCCATGTACTTTTAACTGAAAGTGTTGCTTTATCAAGTGAAACACCACCTTCTGCAAGAATTGCTCCCATGAAAGCTGTGCGCTGCCCTGCAGATAAATTCAGCCGATCACCCTGAGATGGTTTTGCTTGTAAATGGATTTTTTGGAAGGGTCAAAGTAATATCTGAATTTTTTTTACGTTGCTTATCAGCATTTGCAGCACTGCTGGTTGAAGCTATTGCAAAATCAGGATCTTCACTTATATTAGTCGTGGAATCTGAATTGTTTGTTTCAAAACTAATATCTTTTGCTGCAAAACTTTTAGCTGTGCGATGTTTTTCTTTTTCAGCACGCTTGATTTCTGTGGCTATCCGATAGCTTTTTTCTGGACTTTTCCATAATGTTTTTTATCGACGCCTCCTAACATAATTTTTCGACATGTTTTTTGATCTTGTAAAAATTTAATATCTTCCTGAATCATTTTTTTAGTTCTGCATATGTCATGTTTAATGATAGAAGTAAAATTTTCTCTTTTCGCTAAAAAATTTTTATGTGTTTTACTTCTTCGCAGGTTTTCATACTGCGCAATAAGTTTAGTTAGTTTGCGCTTGGAATGTCCAGCTCTTAGAGGCATACTGGGAATGCCCGAAATTTTCCAAAATTCTTCTACTCTCAATAAAACATTTCTTAAAACCGTAACTCCTTTTTAAATTTTGCATGGGACCACGATTGAGATGAACAAAAAATCGAAGGACATCTCCATTTGTGGGAAGCTGAGACGTGTCGCTTGACGTGGAGTCAAATCATCCAATAATTCTTCAATGATCCATGCTTCAGTATGAGCTTTTTTATCTTTTCTTAGATTTCGGTTTGTTGTAGCTGATAACGTTTGCTGCTCCATTTTTTCGATGCTTCTAAATTTTTAACAAAAATTAGGACTTTTTAGACCTTGTCTTAATACTGAGATAGTTAAAGAGCTTACCGATTTCTTTACAATCACAGAAAACTGAAATTAAATGATTGAACTCGTACTGCATAAAAAACAAAATAAACCTTTCACGACAAAAACAGATACAGCTTTGGAATTAATGACATATTCGTCAATGTTTTTTCACAGAATCAAAGTCATGGCCTACTAATAGAAATTATTCGAAATTAAATCTGAAGTATTTTAAATTGAAAATAATTGAAACGGCTAACAAGGATTTTGCTATATTTGAAATTGTAATTGATGTGCGCGGGGGTCAAAACTTGACCTACATGACTCATATTTTGTAATTAAGTTCGTTTTAACAAAAGACACAAGATAAGGGGGGTGCTTATCAAAAAATAAGAAAAACATTTTTTTGCAATGGTCTACTGTGCATGATGGTATAGATTTGAGTTGTGTGGCTTGGAAAGATAATAAGATAGTAACCCCGCTATCTTCTTATGCTGGAGCATTGCCTGTAACTAAAGTCAATAGATTTGACAGGATAACAAAAGGAAAAATTGATATTACTTGCCCGTTTATTGTCCAAGAGTACAATAAACATATGGGAGGAGTAGATCTCATGGATAGCTTTTTGGGCAGAAATCATATAACAATGAGGTCTAAAAAGTGGTATTTGCGTATTTTTTTCATCTATTTGATCTAGCTATTATAAACTCTTGGATTGTTTATAAAAAAAATGCTCAAGAAAGAGGTGAAAATAAAAAGAGTCTGCTTACAATGGGCCAATTCAGAAATGAATTGGCCTTTGTGCTATGCAACAGAGGAACCACCAAAGAAGCTAAAAGAGGGCGTCCTAGTACCACTGTACTAGAAGAAGAATTACAATAAAAAAAAAAGAAAAGGTTCTCCAGATCCACCACCTCCAAAACACATAAGAAAAGATGGTGCTTAACATTGGCCAAAAGTAGGTGGGTCACTCCGGTGCAAATTTCCCAAATGTAAAGACTATTCCACAATTTCGTGTAGTAAATGTGGCGTCAATTTGTGCTTAAATAAAAATAATAATTGTTTTTTAAATTACCATAAAGAATAAAGAAGATTGAGTAAACAATATTTTTTTTATTTATTTATTACTGAGCTAAATATGTGACAATGCATGATGATGTAAATTTCCATCATATTGTTTTTTACATAATACATATTCTTATTTACATTAGGATTTTTTAAAATATTTTCCTTTAATCTAGAGCATTAATTACATCACCCTGATTTATTTTAAAAAAATAGAAAAAAACATGCAAAGAAGGGTTAAAGGTTACGGCTGATAAATCAACTATGCCTATTCAAACTAACCATTTTGTGTATACAATGCACTAAATGTTGAAACTTAACAGTCCAATCTAACTTTTTGTAAGATACTTTAACTGCCAAATCTGACTTCCAAATGTCAAAAATTTGAAAACTTTTAAAAAATGTAGAAAAGCGACATCTTACGGAAATATTTCTTACTGCACTTAATTGTAGGCCAGGAAGACGGTTAAAATACCTTTTCAACGTCGTAGCTATTATTAAAAATAATAAATAAATAAAAGAGATATTTACGAAACAACATTTTGAAAAAGGTTTATTATAGAGTGTTACTTATGATAACATTTTTATGAGGTCGTATCTACAAATTTAGATCGTATTCTAAGAGGTCAAAAAAGTTGCATTGGGTGGTCCAGATCACCCAAAAAAATTTTAGGAAAAAAAGGATGTTTTCCTCTCCCGCAATGACAAACTTGTTTTTCGAAAAACAGTAAAAATTAATATCTCAAAAAGCTTTGATTTTTGTAAGATATGGCTGAAATAAAACGTAAATATAAGTCTTAACTAACAATACCTTGACAAACACGATACCGTTCTTGATTGATTTTTACCCAGAGTATCCTGTGAGAAGGATTATCGAATCTAAAAATGCACTCGAGATAGCACAGAACTTTTGATTGTTATCAGATTGTCTAAAATTTGTTGATATTGATTATAGTGTTATCGTTTTTCTTAAATTTGGCGAATCAATAACCAATATACATAATTTTCGAATACGCATTTTCTTGTTTTTGAGGAATGTATACCTGAATGCATGCAACTTTTTAACTTTTTCAAAAAAATTTATACTAGATTTTATATCTCGGGCGTCAGAAGTGGTACCAAAGATGATTTTCTCAACTTGGATTCTTCAAATATTTTTTAACAAAACCCTGTCTAGAAATATTTATTTAATCCCAGGAAAAGATGAATATTTTTTCTTATATTGATATTTAAAAAAAAAAATTACTTCCTATCATGATATTTAACAATTTTTTCGTATCTATTTTATGGTTATCATTTCTTTTTTTTATTTATTTTATTTATTTTATTTATTTTATTTATTTTATTTATTTTATTTATTTTATTTATTTTATTTATTTTATTTATTTTATTTATTTTATTTATTTTATTTATTTTATTTATTTTATTTATTTTATTTATTTTATTTATTTTATTTATTTTATTTATTTTATTTATTTTATTTATTTTATTTATTTTATTTATTTTATTTATTTTATTTATTTTATTTATTTTATTTATTTTATTTATTTTATTTATTTTATTTATTTTATTTATTTTATTTATTTTATTTATTTTATTTATTTTATTTATTTTATTTATTTTATTTATTTTATTTATTTTATTTATTTTATTTATTTTATTTATTTTATTTATTTTATTTATTTTATTTATTTTATTTATTTTATTTATTTTATTTATTTTATTTATTTTATTTATTTTATTTATTTTATTTATTTTATTTATTTTATTTATTTTATTTATTTTATTTATTTTATTTATTTTATTTATTTTATTTATTTTATTTATTTTATTTATTTTATTTATTTTATTTATTTTATTTATTTCATTTATTTTATTTATTTCATTTATTTCATTTATTTTATTTATTTTATTTATTTTATTTATTTTATTTATTTTATTTATTTTATTTATTTTATTTATTTTATTTATTTTATTTATTTTATTTATTTTATTTATTTTATTTATTTTATTTATTTTATTTATTTTATTTATTTTATTTATTTTATTTATTTTATTTATTTTATTTATTTTATTTATTTTATTTATTTTATTTATTTTATTTATTTTATTTATTTTATTTATTTTATTTATTTTATTTATTTTATTTATTTTATTTATTTTATTTATTTTATTTATTTTATTTATTTTATTTATTTTATTTATTTTATTTATTTTATTTATTTTATTTATTTTATTTATTTTATTTATTTTATTTATTTTATTTATTTTATTTATTTTATTTATTTTATTTATTTTATTTATTTTATTTATTTTATTTATTTTATTTATTTTATTTATTTTATTTATTTTATTTATTTTATTTATTTTATTTATTTTATTTATTTTATTTATTTTATTTATTTTATTTATTTTATTTATTTTATTTATTTTATTTATTTTATTTATTTTATTTATTTTATTTATTTTATTTATTTTATTTATTTTATTTATTTTATTTATTTTATTTATTTTATTTATTTTATTTATTTTATTTATTTTATTTATTTTATTTATTTTATTTATTTTATTTATTTTATTTATTTTATTTATTTTATTTATTTTATTTATTTTATTTATTTTATTTATTTTATTTATTTTATTTATTTTATTTATTTTATTTATTTTATTTATTTTATTTATTTTATTTATTTTATTTATTTTATTTATTTTATTTATTTTATTTATTTTATTTATTTTATTTATTTTATTTATTTTATTTATTTTATTTATTTTATTTATTTTATTTATTTTATTTATTTTATTTATTTTATTTATTTTATTTATTTTATTTATTTTATTTATTTTATTTATTTTATTTATTTTATTTATTTTATTTATTTTATTTATTTTATTTATTTTATTTATTTTATTTATTTTATTTATTTTATTTATTTTATTTATTTTATTTATTTTATTTATTTTATTTATTTTATTTATTTTATTTATTTTATTTATTTTATTTATTTTATTTATTTTATTTATTTTATTTATTTTATTTATTTTATTTATTTTATTTATTTTATTTATTTTATTTATTTTATTTATTTTATTTATTTTATTTATTTTATTTATTTTATTTATTTTATTTATTTTATTTATTTTATTTATTTTATTTATTTTATTTATTTTATTTATTTTATTTATTTTATTTATTTTATTTATTTTATTTATTTTATTTATTTTATTTATTTTATTTATTTTATTTATTTTATTTATTTTATTTATTTTATTTATTTTATTTATTTTATTTATTTTATTTATTTTATTTATTTTATTTATTTTATTTATTTTATTTATTTTATTTATTTTATTTATTTTATTTATTTTATTTATTTTATTTATTTTATTTATTTTATTTATTTTATTTATTTTATTTATTTTATTTATTTTATTTATTTTATTTATTTTATTTATTTTATTTATTTTATTTATTTTATTTATTTTATTTATTTTATTTATTTTATTTATTTTATTTATTTTATTTATTTTATTTATTTTATTTATTTTATTTATTTTATTTATTTTATTTATTTTATTTATTTTATTTATTTTATTTATTTTATTTATTTTATTTATTTTATTTATTTTATTTATTTTATTTATTTTATTTATTTTATTTATTTTATTTATTTTATTTATTTTATTTATTTTATTTATTTTATTTATTTTATTTATTTTATTTATTTTATTTATTTTATTTATTTTATTTATTTTATTTATTTTATTTATTTTATTTATTTTATTTATTTTATTTATTTTATTTATTTTATTTATTTTATTTATTTTATTTATTTTATTTATTTTATTTATTTTATTTATTTTATTTATTTTATTTATTTTATTTATTTTATTTATTTTATTTATTTTATTTATTTTATTTATTTTATTTATTTTATTTATTTTATTTATTTTATTTATTTTATTTATTTTATTTATTTTATTTATTTTATTTATTTTATTTATTTTATTTATTTTATTTATTTTATTTATTTTATTTATTTTATTTATTTTATTTATTTTATTTATTTTATTTATTTTATTTATTTTATTTATTTTATTTATTTTATTTATTTTATTTATTTTATTTATTTTATTTATTTTATTTATTTTATTTATTTTATTTATTTTATTTATTTTATTTATTTTATTTATTTTATTTATTTTATTTATTTTATTTATTTTATTTATTTTATTTATTTTATTTATTTTATTTATTTTATTTATTTTATTTATTTTATTTATTTTATTTATTTTATTTATTTTATTTATTTTATTTATTTTATTTATTTTATTTATTTTATTTATTTTATTTATTTTATTTATTTTATTTATTTTATTTATTTTATTTATTTTATTTATTTTATTTATTTTATTTATTTTATTTATTTTATTTATTTTATTTATTTTATTTATTTTATTTATTTTATTTATTTTATTTATTTTATTTATTTTATTTATTTTATTTATTTTATTTATTTTATTTATTTTATTTATTTTATTTATTTTATTTATTTTATTTATTTTATTTATTTTATTTATTTTATTTATTTTATTTATTTTATTTATTTTATTTATTTTATTTATTTTATTTATTTTATTTATTTTATTTATTTTATTTATTTTATTTATTTTATTTATTTTATTTATTTTATTTATTTTATTTATTTTATTTATTTTATTTATTTTATTTATTTTATTTATTTTATTTATTTTATTTATTTTATTTATTTTATTTATTTTATTTATTTTATTTATTTTATTTATTTTATTTATTTTATTTATTTTATTTATTTTATTTATTTTATTTATTTTATTTATTTTATTTATTTTATTTATTTTATTTATTTTATTTATTTTATTTATTTTATTTATTTTATTTATTTTATTTATTTTATTTATTTTATTTATTTTATTTATTTTATTTATTTTATTTATTTTATTTATTTTATTTATTTTATTTATTTTATTTATTTTATTTATTTTATTTATTTTATTTATTTTATTTATTTTATTTATTTTATTTATTTTATTTATTTTATTTATTTTATTTATTTTATTTATTTTATTTATTTTATTTATTTTATTTATTTTATTTATTTTATTTATTTTATTTATTTTATTTATTTTATTTATTTTATTTATTTTATTTATTTTATTTATTTTATTTATTTTATTTATTTTATTTATTTTATTTATTTTATTTATTTTATTTATTTTATTTATTTTATTTATTTTATTTATTTTATTTATTTTATTTATTTTATTTATTTTATTTATTTTATTTATTTTATTTATTTTATTTATTTTATTTATTTTATTTATTTTATTTATTTTATTTATTTTATTTATTTTATTTATTTTATTTATTTTATTTATTTTATTTATTTTATTTATTTTATTTATTTTATTTATTTTATTTATTTTATTTATTTTATTTATTTTATTTATTTTATTTATTTTATTTATTTTATTTATTTTATTTATTTTATTTATTTTATTTATTTTATTTATTTTATTTATTTTATTTATTTTATTTATTTTATTTATTTTATTTATTTTATTTATTTTATTTATTTTATTTATTTTATTTATTTTATTTATTTTATTTATTTTATTTATTTTATTTATTTTATTTATTTTATTTATTTTATTTATTTTATTTATTTTATTTATTTTATTTATTTTATTTATTTTATTTATTTTATTTATTTTATTTATTTTATTTATTTTATTTATTTTATTTATTTTATTTATTTTATTTATTTTATTTATTTTATTTATTTTATTTATTTTATTTATTTTATTTATTTTATTTATTTTATTTATTTTATTTATTTTATTTATTTTATTTATTTTATTTATTTTATTTATTTTATTTGTTTTATTTATTTTATTTATTTTATTTATTTTATTTATTTTATTTATTTTATTTATTTTATTTATTTTATTTATTTTATTTATTTTATTTATTTTATTTATTTTATTTATTTTATTTATTTTATTTATTTTATTTATTTTATTTATTTTATTTATTTTATTTATTTTATTTATTTTATTTATTTTATTTATTTTATTTATTTTATTTATTTTATTTATTTTATTTATTTTATTTATTTTATTTATTTTATTTATTTTATTTATTTTATTTATTTTATTTATTTTATTTATTTTATTTATTTTATTTATTTTATTTATTTTATTTATTTTATTTATTTTATTTATTTTATTTATTTTATTTATTTTATTTATTTTATTTATTTTATTTATTTTATTTATTTTATTTATTTTATTTATTTTATTTATTTTATTTATTTTATTTATTTTATTTATTTTATTTATTTTATTTATTTTATTTATTTTATTTATTTTATTTATTTTATTTATTTTATTTATTTTATTTATTTTATTTATTTTATTATTTTATTTATTTTATTTATTTTATTTATTTTATTTATTTTATTTATTTTATTTATTTTATTTATTTTATTTATTTTATTTATTTTATTTATTTTATTTATTTTATTTATTTTATTTATTTTATTTATTTTATTTATTTTATTTATTTTATTTATTTTATTTATTTTATTTATTTTATTTATTTTATTTATTTTATTTATTTTATTTATTTTATTTATTTTATTTATTTTATTTATTTTATTTATTTTATTTATTTTATTTATTTTATTTATTTTATTTATTTTATTTATTTTATTTATTTTATTTATTTTATTTATTTTATTTATTTTATTTATTTTATTTATTTTATTTATTTTATTTATTTTATTTATTTTATTTATTTTATTTATTTTATTTATTTTATTTATTTTATTTATTTTATTTATTTTATTTATTTTATTTATTTTATTTATTTTATTTATTTTATTTATTTTATTTATTTTATTTATTTTATTTATTTTATTTATTTTATTTATTTTATTTATTTTATTTATTTTATTTATTTTATTTATTTTATTTATTTTATTTATTTTATTTATTTTATTTATTTTATTTATTTTATTTATTTTATTTATTTTATTTATTTTATTTATTTTATTTATTTTATTTATTTTATTTATTTTATTTATTTTATTTATTTTATTTATTTTATTTATTTTATTTATTTTATTTATTTTATTTATTTTATTTATTTTATTTATTTTATTTATTTTATTTATTTTATTTATTTTATTTATTTTATTTATTTTATTTATTTTATTTATTTTATTTATTTTATTTATTTTATTTATTTTATTTATTTTATTTATTTTATTTATTTTATTTATTTTATTTATTTTATTTATTTTATTTATTTTATTTATTTTATTTATTTTATTTATTTTATTTATTTTATTTATTTTATTTATTTTATTTATTTTATTTATTTTATTTATTTTATTTATTTTATTTATTTTATTTATTTTATTTATTTTATTTATTTTATTTATTTTATTTATTTTATTTATTTTATTTATTTTATTTATTTTATTTATTTTATTTATTTTATTTATTTTGTTTTATTTATTTTATTTATTTTATTTATTTTATTTATTTTATTTATTTTATTTATTTTATTTATTTTATTTATTTTATTTATTTTATTTATTTTATTTATTTTATTTATTTTATTTATTTTATTTATTTTATTTATTTTATTTATTTTATTTATTTTATTTGTTTTATTTATTTTATTTATTTTATTTATTTTATTTATTTTATTTATTTTATTTATTTTATTTATTTTATTTATTTTATTTATTTTATTTATTTTATTTATTTTATTTATTTTATTTATTTTATTTATTTTATTTATTTTATTTATTTTATTTATTTTATTTATTTTATTTATTTTATTTATTTTATTTATTTTACTTATTTTATTTATTTTATTTATTTTATTTATTTTATTTATTTTATTTATTTTATTTATTTTATTTATTTTATTTATTTTATTTATTTTATTTATTTTATTTATTTTATTTATTTTATTTATTTTATTTATTTTATTTATTTTATTTATTTTATTTATTTTATTTATTTTTGTGAGTACGAAGAAAGTAAAAGACACGACCGAACAGTTAGAGTACATTTATTGGAGTGAAGAAGTTTAGAAAAGAGTTTATATAATGAACTTAAAACTAGTGACGCATTTGGGTTGCCAATGTCAATTATAGAATACTACATATTACGTTATTTGCTACTAAATTGCTAACATACTCTGCCTCAACCCAATGCGGATAAATCAAAAACAAAAGTATCTTCAAAATACATTTAACCAAAACAATGAAATAATTTCAATACTATGAAAAAACAAGTTTTAACAATTCACAAAAATATTTATGTTTATCTCGCGTTAAACATTTAGTGAATATGTCCGCCACGTTCTCAGATGATGAAACATATATGATCTGAATTTCGTTGGCAAGATGCTTCTCACGGATGAAGTGGTATTTGATGTCAATGTGTTTGCTGCGTTTATGTGCAATGTGATTCTTCACCAAAAACTGCGCTCCTTGGTTGTCGCAAAGAATTTTAGTCGCTCTCTTCACATATTTACCAAATCCCATCTCGGTGAGCAAACTTCGATAAAATGCTATTTCTTTGGCACCTTGACACATTGCTATGTATTCCGCTTCCATGGAGCTTAGGGAAATACCGTGCTGCTTTTTTGACTCCCATGCGACTGGACCATCACCAAAAAACACGACGAATCCACTGTAGGATTTTCGGTCAGTAGATTCAGTACCCCAATCCGAATCTGTGAAACATACTAAATTTGAATTATTTGCTTTGTACCTTAACATACCTTTCGTATTGGCTTTCAGGTATCTTAAAACATGTTTGGCCGCCAGGAAATGCTCTCTATGAGGATGGCTATGAAACTGCGCCAATTTTGAGACAATGTGCGCGATGTCTGGCCTTGATATTGTTGCTAAATACGTTAGGCCACCCATAAGCGATTGGTAATTTTTTACATCGTAACCAGCACAATCATTGTTGCTGCATTTTTCCAAAACGGTTCCAGAAGCAAAGGGTGTGCTAGCGCCTTTACATTCGAGCATATTCCATCGCTGCAAAAGTTCTGTTGTATAGCGGTTTTGATGAATTGCAATTTCACCTAGAAGGCCATCACGCTCGACTTCCATTCCTAAATAATTTTTAATAGGACCCCGATCAACTGCTTCCACTTGCGCGATAAGTTGACTAACTATTTCGCGCATCGTTGATTGAGAGGAGCATGCAAGAAAGATGTCGTCGACATATAATGAAATAAAATTTACCTCCTTGCCCGTCATCATATAATATAGACATGAATCCGTTTTGCACCTCAAGAAACCTAGGCTGGAAAAAACTTCGTTTATTTTGTTATTCCAATCTCTGCCTGCTTGCTTTAACCCGTACAGAGATTTGTTTAGCTTGCAGACTTTGTTGGGATAGTTTTTGTCTTGAAACATCTCAGGCTGACGCATAAAAACGTCCTCTTTCAGCTCTCCATTGAGATATGCTGCTACGATGTCAATATGGTTTACATAAAGATTGTGCTCCACCGCAAGTGCCAGCAAAAGCCGAATAGTTGAGTGTCTTACAACAGGTGCATACGTTTCGAAAAAATCTTCGTACTTTCTTTGTCCACACCCTTGTGCAACAAGACGCGCTTTAAGTTTCTCAACTGTTCCATCAGCGTTCATCTTCGTCGTAAAGACCCATCTGCAGCCAATAATATTTTTCCCAACTGGGCGATCAACGAGTTCCCAAGTTCCATTTTTAATAAGAGACTCATACTCTTTTTGCATGGCCCTTTGCCACTTTACTTTATTTGCAGATTCGAGAGCTTCAGTTATTGTCGTTGGATTTGTATATAAACCGTTCAATTGTTGAGGCACCTCAGCCATTTCGCAAGAGTAAAACTTTCTTGGTCTTCCAGGCTTACCAGTTCGGTTTATTTTCGGCCTTCCTCTTTTTCTTTTGCCGACAGCTTCCACTGCTTCATCTAAAGAAATGTCTTCATCGCTGCTGTGCTCATCTTGAGTACTTTCTGAATCCTCTCTTTCTACTTGTACAACTCGAGCTGCGTCAATACGTTTCCTTGTATTAAAATCAGTTTTGTTGGAGCTTCCATTGCTCTCACCATCTCTATTAACACCTGCCTGAGTATCAGTACACATATCGTCGCTGTGCTGCTTATCTCTGTACGCGTCGCTTGTTGGCACGCTCTCTTTGCTTTCGTCACAAATTTCCAAGGTATTCCTGCGCGCGTAGTCTGAAGCTGCACTGAATCTATGCTCATCTCTTATTGTCGCTCTGCCTCTGCTAGTGTCGCCTGTAATCGAAACGTCAGCCACACCGCTGCCTGCTCCTTCGTTATTTGGATTGTATGGATTTTTGTGTGGACTTACTATCCCAAAAAACTGTTCATCTTTATGCGCAATTCGATGGTCAAAATCACTGTCCTCAGCTTGAATCGAATTTTCAAAAAATATTACGTCGCGGGAAATAATAATTGACTTCTTCCACTTGTTGTAAAGTCTGTAACCCTTTGTGGCGCTTGCATAACCAACGAACGTTAATTTTGTACCTTTCGGTTCGAACTTTGATCTGCGTGAATGCTTATCTAATGCAATCGCACTGCAGCCAAAAATCTTAAAATGGACAACAGAGGGCTTTTTTCCTACCCAGCACTCGTACGGTGTCTTGTCACCAAGAACCTTTGTAGGCGAACGATTTCTGATGTATGCAGCCGTGTTTAAAGCTTCTGTCCATAAACTCTGAGGAAGATGAGCCGACTCTAGCATACACCTGGACATTTCCACTAACGTCCGATTAGCTCTCTCTGCTACTCCGTTCTGCTGTGGAGTGTAGGCCACAGTTTTTTGATGCACTATACCATGGTGTCTAAAAAATTTGTCAAACTCTTTGTTAATATATTCGCGCCCGTTGTCGCTGCGCAAGCATTTGAGCTTGTAACCAGTTTGTTTTTCTGCGCGAGTGACAAAATCTAGAAACGCCGAAAATGCTTGCGACTTATATCGTAAAAATTGGACTTCAACATATCTGGAGTAATCATCAATAAACGTGATGAAATACATGGAACCACCTTGAGAGCACACTTGCATCGGACCGCATATGTCGCTGTGCACCACTTCGAGGATTGAAGAAGTGTGCACGCTGGAATAGCTTCCAAATGGCGAAGATCTTATTTTACACACTGCGCATGTTACACAGCTAAATTCTTGAATACTTTTAACATTCAAACCACGAACCATAGCTTTTTTAACAAGCTTATTAATGTCTTTGATATTTAAATGGCCATATCTTTGATGCCATAGATTTATTTCATTATTGTTTTCAGTAATTGCATTTATATAATCTGTATTTTGATTAAAATCAACACAAAATATTCCGCCTTTCATTTTTGCGACAAACACAATTTTTCCTTTCTTTGTTTTGACATGAGATTCATTCTTAAAAAATTGTACCATATGACCATTGCTAATTATTTTACTCACCGATAAAAAATTAGAATGTAAGTTTGGTACATACAAAACATTACAAAGGGTAATGTCAGAACTCTCAAATTTCAATTGAACATTGCCTATGCCTTTTGCTGTGATACCTTCTCCTGAAGCTAGAGCCACTCTTTGCTCACATTTTTGCATCGAAGAGAATAACAGTTTATCTCTACACATGTGAGCTGATGCGCCACTGTCGAGTACCCACATGTCTCCGCTTGTTATTGTTGCTCCACCTTCGCTGCTTAAGCTCAATAGAACAGGCGATGAACGGTTTCCATTTACTTTGCATTCTGATCGAATGTGACCCCTTCTGCCGCATGCATAACATTTTACCTTTCTTTTTGTTCGCTCTGGCTTATCGTCACTCTTAAAATTGTTTTTTTTCAAACCGTTCGACCTGTCTGCCCTTGTGATGCTTGACTGCAAATACGCTTTGAACGTTGGCTTCTTTCCGTTCACCTCTCCGCTGTTCTTCCTCAAGAATTTTTGCCTTTAATTGTTCGACCAAAGGTAATTCGTCGCGGCTTTCCATAGCGACTACGAAACTTTCCATTTCGTCTGGCAAACTGCAAATGAGCAAAATACTCAAGAGATCATCAGGCACTTCCATTCCAACGTCTTTGAGGTCATCCGCGATTGTGCAAAAATCGTTGATTTGGGTTGCACATCTCTCACCGGGCTTAAATCGAAAACGAACAAGTTTTTTAAATAAATTTACTTTACGAGCAGGTCCACTCGCCTTGTACAGGTTGCTTAAAACTACCCATGCATCCATCGCTGTAACACATTTCTTGATGTGAATGAGTTCTGATGATTTGACGCACAATGTTATCATCGCCAAAGCTTTTTGGTCCACCTTGGTCCACACCAATTTTTCTTCAGCCGTTGCAGTTGTTGGACATTTTTTCATAGTTACGTCCCAATAATCTTGCGTAATCAACAGACTTCGCATCTGGAGAGACCACGACGCGTAATTTTCGCAATTAAGTTTTTCAATTTGAGAAAACGAATTACTCATTATTGACCGACAATAAAACAAAAAATTAAATGTAAAACTTTAACGAAAATAACTCCAATAATTAAATCAACAAATGATTAACCGACAAACTTCTAAAAAAAAAAAAATCAACGTGCTTTTAAATTACCGCTTGGACACATAGACTCTGGGCCCATAACCAATGTGAGTACGAAGAAAGTAAAAGACACGACCGAACAGTTAGAGTACATTTATTGGAGTGAAGAAGTTTAGAAAAGAGTTTATATAATGAACTTAAAACTAGTGACGCATTTGGGTTGCCAATGTCAATTATAGAATACTACATATTACGTTATTTGCTACTAAATTGCTAACAATTTTATTTATTTTATTTATTTTATTTATTTTATTTATTTTATTTATTTTATTTATTTTATTTATTTTATTTATTTTATTTATTTTATTTATTTTATTTATTTTATTTATTTTATTTATTTTATTTATTTTATTTATTTTATTTATTTTATTTATTTTATTTATTTTATTTATTTTATTTATTTTATTTATTTTATTTATTTTATTTATTTTATTTATTTTATTTATTTTATTTATTTTATTTATTTTATTTATTTTATTTATTTTATTTATTTTATTTATTTTATTTATTTTATTTATTTTATTTATTTTATTTATTTTATTTATTTTATTTATTTTATTTATTTTATTTATTTTATTTATTTTATTTATTTTATTTATTTTATTTATTTTATTTATTTTATTTATTTTATTTATTTTATTTATTTTATTTATTTTATTTATTTTATTTATTTTATTTATTTTATTTATTTTATTTATTTTATTTATTTTATTTATTTTATTTATTTTATTTATTTTATTTATTTTATTTATTTTATTTATTTTATTTATTTTATTTATTTTATTTATTTTATTTATTTTATTTATTTTATTTATTTTATTTATTTTATTTATTTTATTTATTTTATTTATTTTATTTATTTTATTTATTTTATTTATTTTATTTATTTTATTTATTTTATTTATTTTATTTATTTTATTTATTTTATTTATTTTATTTATTTTATTTATTTTATTTATTTTATTTATTTTATTTATTTTATTTATTTTATTTATTTTATTTATTTTATTTATTTTATTTATTTTATTTATTTTATTTATTTTATTTATTTTATTTATTTTATTTATTTTATTTATTTTATTTATTTTATTTATTTTATTTATTTTATTTATTTTATTTATTTTATTTATTTTATTTATTTTATTTATTTTATTTATTTTATTTATTTTATTTATTTTATTTATTTTATTTATTTTATTTATTTTATTTATTTTATTTATTTTATTTATTTTATTTATTTTATTTATTTTATTTATTTTATTTATTTTATTTATTTTATTTATTTTATTTATTTTATTTATTTTATTTATTTTATTTATTTTATTTATTTTATTTATTTTATTTATTTTATTTATTTTATTTATTTTATTTATTTTATTTATTTTATTTATTTTATTTATTTTATTTATTTTATTTATTTTATTTATTTTATTTATTTTATTTATTTTATTTATTTTATTTATTTTATTTATTTTATTTATTTTATTTATTTTATTTATTTTATTTATTTTATTTATTTTATTTATTTTATTTATTTTATTTATTTTATTTATTTTATTTATTTTATTTATTTTATTTATTTTATTTATTTTATTTATTTTATTTATTTTATTTATTTTATTTATTTTATTTATTTTATTTATTTTATTTATTTTATTTATTTTATTTATTTTATTTATTTTATTTATTTTATTTATTTTATTTATTTTATTTATTTTATTTATTTTATTTATTTTATTTATTTTATTTATTTTATTTATTTTATTTATTTTATTTATTTTATTTATTTTATTTATTTTATTTATTTTATTTATTTTATTTATTTTATTTATTTTATTTATTTTATTTATTTTATTTATTTTATTTATTTTATTTATTTTATTTATTTTATTTATTTTATTTATTTTATTTATTTTATTTATTTTATTTATTTTATTTATTTTATTTATTTTATTTATTTTATTTATTTTATTTATTTTATTTATTTTATTTATTTTATTTATTTTATTTATTTTATTTATTTTATTTATTTTATTTATTTTATTTATTTTATTTATTTTATTTATTTTATTTATTTTATTTATTTTATTTATTTTATTTATTTTATTTATTTTATTTATTTTATTTATTTTATTTATTTTATTTATTTTATTTATTTTATTTATTTTATTTATTTTATTTATTTTATTTATTTTATTTATTTTATTTATTTTATTTATTTTATTTATTTTATTTATTTTATTTATTTTATTTATTTTATTTATTTTATTTATTTTATTTATTTTATTTATTTTATTTATTTTATTTATTTTATTTATTTTATTTATTTTATTTATTTTATTTATTTTATTTATTTTATTTATTTTATTTATTTTATTTATTTTATTTATTTTATTTATTTTATTTATTTTATTTATTTTATTTATTTTATTTATTTTATTTATTTTATTTATTTTATTTATTTTATTTATTTTATTTATTTTATTTATTTTATTTATTTTATTTATTTTATTTATTTTATTTATTTTATTTATTTTATTTATTTTATTTATTTTATTTATTTTATTTATTTTATTTATTTTATTTATTTTATTTATTTTATTTATTTTATTTATTTTATTTATTTTATTTATTTTATTTATTTTATTTATTTTATTTATTTTATTTATTTTATTTATTTTATTTATTTTATTTATTTTATTTATTTTATTTATTTTATTTATTTTATTTATTTTATTTATTTTATTTATTTTATTTATTTTATTTATTTTATTTATTTTATTTATTTTATTTATTTTATTTATTTTATTTATTTTATTTATTTTATTTATTTTATTTATTTTATTTATTTTATTTATTTTATTTATTTTATTTATTTTATTGATTTTATTTATTTTATTTTTTTTATTTATTTTATTTATTTTATTTATTTTATTTATTTTATTTATTTTATTTATTTTATTTATTTTATTTATTTATTTTGAAGCAGCAGTGATGTGAATACCCATATTATTGTGCTTAAATCTTGAAAGATTGAAAGTGGACTTCCGTGAACTTAGGGAATTTTTCTGCTAAACATAACATTTCAAAATTTTATATTTGATATTAAAAATCAGATAATTGACTTGAGTAGTAAGTCTTTATCGAATAAAATAACTTTTAAAAAATTTACAGAATAATGGGTATACGATATGGGTCAAACACTGCACTGTGCTTGTTGGTCACTATTGAGATTTTGCACAAAGCCGGCACATGTGGATTTTAAGGCTTTACTACCTTAAAGGGATTTCCTGCATTATTAAAGATATTTGTTGCTGCTGTTAATACAATAGAGCTAGTGATTTTACTAGCTTCGCCCTGCTCAATTGCAACAAAGTATGCTGTAGAGTTGTTCGTTGTCTTAGCTCAAGCAATTTTATTGTTGCATTTTTGGTTTTATGCAAGGATATCCCCATATTGTGCTTTCTTAGACAATGTGTGTTTCATCGTATTTAGTCCTACATGAAATTTAGAAGCACTAGTAGAAAAGCACATTAATTTGTTCAAGCCTGACTGCATGCAATGTCATTTAAATGCAAATAAAATTTTATGCTTGAAAATTTTGTGAAGTGAACAAGTTTTGATTTGCTTTTTTAATTGTGTGGGAAAGAAGCAAATTAAGGAAGCAAAGCAACAACAACTTTGTTGTTCTTGTTCGCAGTTGCATCTTTCCACTCCATATGCATACATTTCATAAGTCTATTTAGCCTAAGGCCTTTTCCACACTTGGTCAACGCAACTCCAACTCAAGTTGCTAGCCTGTGTATTTATACCGGAACCTTCAGATTAAGCAACTTGCACGCAACAGGTTCTCGACACGTTCTCAACCTGTTCAACGCAACGCGGCTTTCCGCAATTTTCATCGGCGACTTGTTGCATCAGTTTGTTTGTTTTGTGAATTGTTTGTAGTGCAATATTAATCAAGGTGAATAAGTTAATTAATTAGTTCTTTTTTTCATTAATAGAATCTTAAAGAAGAAGAAATAGTTTGCAGGATGAATGAGCAAGTGTTAAATATTAAATAATAAATATATGTTGCACGACTTTTGAAGCAAGTCTGAAAGCATTCGGTTTATAGTTGCATTGCTTTTAAACTTTTTCGCTGTTGCGTTGATGTTTCGTTGGCATTGCGTTGACCAAGTGTGGAAAAGGCCTAAATCTCATTTAGGCGTGCGCTCTAAATATGAAACATTATATGTTAATTAATGTCTTTCGCTGTTGTAGTTATATGGTACAACGTTTTCACTTTAGTTGACCCATGATTCCCCACACAACCAACATACAGCACACCCTCACACTTCTCATGGCCTCCCACAAAATTGCCAAGGAATTTGGAGCCTATGGAGCCTATAACTGTACTATAATCTTACTCTTTTTGTTTTTTTTTGTTGTAATTTATTATGTTTGTTGTTCTTACTATGAATTCCACACGCACAGCAAACATGTTTTTAAATTGCGAATAATTGTTGTTTATACACCAATTTAAACAGTTTAATTCTTCTACTTATCAGGTATAACTTGTGTGTTTGCTGTTGTTTTTTTCTGTGTGTTTTTTTTTATCTCGATAATTGTTTCAGTACCTTTATTTACATTGTTGTATGCAAGTAAAACTACCACAAATTGGCACATTAGCAATAAGGAAAAAAGTTAAAGCTAGTTATTTGTGTGTGTCTGTGCGCATTTGAATTTTGTTTTGATTTTATTTTTATTAATTTTTCAGAGAAATCGAACGGGTGACTGTGTGTTTGTTTGAGTTGATTGGCATAATGAGATGCCCAGATGTATGAAGATAAATTTAAAGGAACTAAAACAAGTCTATTTAATTTTATTTAATTTTAGTAATTATCTTCTCTTAAAATAAGGAATTTCCAGGAGATCCGAGTTTTTCTTCTAGAAGATCCGAAAATCAGTTCTTCAAAAATTTTGAATACGAAAAATCGATAACGTATGTTGTTATTATTTGATGATGTATTTTATTCACCGAAAAATATCGATAAGCATTTTAATTTAATATAAATTTTTTAATAACACTGCTTTGTTTAAATCGGGAATATATTACTCTTTGGTTCCTTTTGAAGTAAGCAGAGGTGGTTTCTTGCGTTGAGCACAAAAAGAGAAGAGTAGAGAGCAACATGGAGTCTATTGAAACACTCTCAACACAAACTCGGTAAAAGAAAACGGTCAATCAATGCATGTCACCGAGGATGATTTCTTAAAAAACTTTACACTTGACTATATATGAAATCGATTCTTAAGGATTACACTCAAAAAAAGTACTGCTAAATGGTTTTCATATCACATAATTAACTTAAATTTTGTAAAAAATGCTTTTATCGATCCTTTCCGCTTTGTTAAAAATGCAAGACTGATCCTGTCAACTATCATCTGTTAATAGACTACTGTAAAAATTTCAGTTCGCTGCGACGCTTAGTTTGTGCTTGGCAGCCATTGATAGCAGACGATCTTGTGAATTTTGGCGAAAATGGATTGGTATTTCGTGTGCTCATCATGCATTATTTTTTGCACAAGGCTTGGTAAATCAGCCAAAGCAAGGAAAGGTTTGGTAAATACTTTGGGAACTCTGCACCATCGATTGGAATGATTCACAAGTGGTTTACTGAATTCCGATGCGGTCGTGCAAGCATAAGTGACGCCGAACGTTCTGGACGCCCAAATGAGGTTACCATACCAGAAATGGTCACTAAAATTCACGATATCGTGTGGGCGGATCGCAGAGTTAAAGTGCGCGAGATTGTTGAGGCCGTAGGCATCTGAAACGAACGGGTGTGGAACATTTTGCGAAATCATTTGGATATGAAAAAATTATCCGCATGATGGGTGACGCGTTTGCTCACTCTCGACCATAAACGCGATGGTGTGATTGATTCAAAGGCGTGTTTGGCGATGCTGAGCAAAGATAAGAAGGATTTTTTCCGTCAATTAGTAACTGTGGACGAAACATGGATCCATTACTACATAATAGAGATAAAGGAAGAGTCGAAAAAGTGGACTTCACCGACCGAACGTGCTCCAAAGAAGGCGAAGACGGTGCTATCGGTCGGAAAGGTAATGGCGACGGTATTTTAGGAAAAGCGCGGTATAATCTACATCGATTACCTTCCAACAAAAAGAACGATCAATGGCGAATACTATGCAGCCAAATTAGACCGTTTCAACGACGCTTTGAAAGAGAAACGTCCCCATTTGGCGAAAAAAGTGCTCTTCTATCTATATTCTAAATAGTTTATCAAGACAATGCGCGCGTTCGCACATGCCTAGCTCCCGTGGCAAAATTCCATGAATTCAAGTACGAATTGCTTTCTCGTCCAGCATATTCTCCAGATTTGGCCCTCTTGGGCTATTTTCTGTTTTCAAACCTTAAGAAATGGCTCTGCGGAAATATATTCCCCACCAGAGAGGAGTTCATCATTGAAACCGAGGCCTATTTTGAGGACCTTCTGAAAACTTATTTTCCGGATGGGATCAAAAAATTGGAGGAACGTTGGACGAAGTGTATCGAGCTAAAAGGAGACTATATTGAGAAATAAAACGAATTTTTTAGAGATGAGTGGTATTTTGATGCCGGTGATTTAGTCACCGTGATTGAAAAATCACTGGTAATTGCAGTGATCATATATTTTAAAAAACCGTGATCAGTTATTTAGCTTTTTTTAAGTTTTGACTTTTGTCGTTTACATTGATAAGCGATATAAGCAGTGATTTATTTTTGAGAGAATTTTTTTATCTCTCAAGTAAACATAATTGATGTGAGTTTTATTGTTGTTTTGGTCATCTCTCGTAATTACATGCGTGGATATGTACTTGTTTAGTTATAAAATAACGTGATCACTGTCACCATTTAAAAAAAAAAACGGCGATTGCAAAATCACTTTCACTAACAACGACGTACCTGAAAAATCACCGGTTCGCTCAACTCTAGTATTTTTGCCGTAAAAATCATTCCTTTTTAAATTTTTCACGGATTTATCAAACGGCCCTCGTCCATTATAATTTATAATCAGAAATTAAGTTCAACTTTAAAATCAAAATAAACAAGTTTTTTGTTTTAATAATCTGAACTTTCCTTAGTTTTAAGAACATTTTTTTTACACTTATATATTTTTTGAAACAAAAAAACTTGTATTTGTTTCAAAAAATTAAGAATTTTTATTTAAAAGTAAAAATGTCTTTGTTTTATTTTATATATTGTTTTAAAAAATGAATTACACCCTCAGAAAAAAGCATAATACAATCAATGAAAATTTACGCAATAAAAAGATTTACTTGTTTAAGCGCCAAGGAAATTTTCTGTTTTTCAAATGAATATTTTTTTTTGGAAAACTGTTCGTCGTAACATCGTCGCAGCATTAAATAAAGCATTAAACAAAAAGATACAAGATTTAGTTTATGTTTTGATGAGTGGACTAATCCCGGGATACAAATCTCGAAATCCTGAGATTTAAAAGAAGGTCCGGGATCGACATCCCTAGTATCTACTATATAACATTTACAAATAATTTTTTACAAGCATTGCTTTGATTTTTTCGCCTGGTCACCTTAGAAGCTTATATCCTGAAATAACATGCGCAAAATAAAATTTATGAACCGTCATTGCCTACCACGCCTTTGCAACTGTTAAAATGCCACTTTTTGAGATAATGTAATCACATGCTTAACATCACACCAGTTTCAACATTGTTGGGAAAACATTGAGGTTTTGCTCCATGTTAATTTTTTTCTCATTCCATGCATTGACTCTATTGCATTAAGTTTGAAAATTTGTTTAAGTTATTAGCTCATAGAACGAAAACCAGTCAATTTAAGACATTGAAATGTCACTGCTAAAATGTTAGGACGAAGTAAATTAAGAGATATTCTCAGCAAACATCAGCAAGAGATGCAAAAGGATAAACTTGCTAAAGTAGAAAATGTCACAAAGGCAAACAACAATGAGAATGAAAATATCAATAATAATAATTTAAATTATTTTGGCAAAGGCAGATCAACGCCAGTTATAACAACAACACCGTTTTTCCATATCAATAAAATTGACGATATAACTAATATAAAACAAAAAAATAATGAACGTGCTGGAGAGACGGATTATAAAAACATGGATATATTTCATCGTGCTGTCAGTCCAAGTGAGTTCGAACAGTATTTTGGACAATTTTTTAATCGAGTTAAGATCTTTGTGTGTGTGGCTCCTTAGTCAAGAGATCCCAGGTTCAATTCCACCAAATGCACAGAATGTGTTTTTAAATGGGCTGGTGAGGATCATAACTCTAATGTTAATTTAACTGCAACACATTTTACTTGATATACTACAATTAGTACATAAAGTTTTGAAAACTTGGCAAGCCAAATCTAACCAACCGAAGCATTTAACAAGCCAAAATCCCTACAGATAATTTAAGTTCTATCGTACTTTACTTTGCATTTCCGTTCCCACATACGAAATGCAAAAAAGATATCCTGTAGTTCGGCTGTTGACAGCATATCCCTTTGGACATGCCATTTCTCAAACCTCTGCAGGTACGGCCCAATGGGACAGGAGAATTGATGCACGTTGGGTCTATTCGCCCCTGTCAATGACATCGATGTGTTAAAAGGACGCACAAGATAAGAGGCGAGGGGCATGCCCCTACCACTGGGGGTATATGAATTCTCATACCAAGTAGAACTACTGGGTTTTTATCATTCTAAATTTCACTCTGCCACACACTCACACACACACACACACACACACACGTTTTTTTCAACACATTCATTGAATACTTAAAGTAGATTTAAAGTAAAATTTTAAATTAACCCTTTTCCATTCATACAGTTTTAATCATCGGCCAGTGCTTTGCGATTATGCCTGTGATGGGTGTGAGACATCCAAATCCACGTTATCTACGATTTTCATTCAAATCGTTGCAGATGTTAGTGACGATTTTTTTTTTGCCAGCCTGTTCCTTTCTTATGCTTTCAACATTGAAACATCTAATGCCCGTTGGTGTAAATGCAAAAAATCTGGGTAAGTTTAGCTGATATACTAACATAAATGATCCTTTCGAAGACAATGATGAGTGTTGCTATGAAATTACAGTCGGATTGGTTTTCTTTGGCTGTGTGCAGTGTGCATGTGTGCTGTTTTTATTGTTGGCTCCAAAATGGCCAACTGTGGTGCGATACTGGACAAAAACTGAGCTCATATTTATACGAAAGCCATACGAGCGACCCAAGCGAAATCTGGCCAAGCGAGTGCGGTGGGCAGCAGCCATAATTATACTGCTGTCTATAAGTGAGTGTTATAAAATACAAAATGTTGAAATTGATATTGGAATAGTTGGCATAGAAAAGAAAAATGCTGCTGCAAGTCAATGTTTTCTATTATATATTTCAAATATTTTAAAAATCTTTACAACATTGCATTTACAATATTTCACAGCAATAATTTCTATGTCTTCTCCTCACATGATGCAGTTGAACATGGTCTCTTCTTATCCTCTGCTGTCTATACATTCGTGCGACGGACGCAAATTTGTGGGCCACTACTAAATACCACCAGCAAAGTAACCTATGAAAATTATATGCTTCAAAATTATGATTATGTCTTTAAGCTGCTGCCCTACTCCACAGCTGTGGGTGTGCTAATACTAGTAAGTATTAAAGCTCATCCCCATCCCCATCCATTGTTTGTCTTCACACTTTAATGCTCACAATAAATACTTGAGCCTCGCTGGTAAATAGAGCAATATTAAATGTGAAGATAAGAACATTTACGACTCCCAGGACATTGTTGAAATAGAAGAAACAATATAAAGAGATACAAAGTCAAATGTATGCTTTGTGTTTGCTTCCCTCTCCCCCAGATTGTCAATGGTGGCTGCACCTTTATCTGGAACTACATGGATCTATTTATTGTGATGATCAGCATGGGTATCGCTTATCGTTTCGAGCAAATAGCAGTGCGTATTAACAAATTAGCTGATAAGGTTGGTGGACTAACTGCATTATGCCAATTTTAGTTGGACGATTATTGGTAATCGTTGGTATTATTTTATTAATTTTTTTCTCAGGAGGTTTCAGAATCTGTCTTTGTTGAGATACGTGAGCACTATGTTAAAGTTTGTGAACTACTGGAATACGTTGATGAGAAATTCTCTGGCATTATTTTACTGTCTTGCATGAATAATTTATATTTTGTTTGCTATCAGCTGTTGAATATTTTCAAGTAAGTATTTTTTGAATGAAGTAAGATTGTTGTCATTTGAATTCCACGAAATTGTTCCGTGCTTGTCTGTGCTCGGTGAGATTTGAACAGCTAGCAGCAGGGTAAGTGATGTTCTTTATGTGATGTTTCGAAAAGTGAACGAGTTTTTAACCCTTTCAGCCCTGTAGTTGCCTGAGAGAAACTTCACCAGTTTGTTGTTTTAAAGCAAAAGCTGTGTTTATTTGATTTATATTTTTACTAATACACAGCAAAATTTTTGATGCAAATGTGACATGAATTCTTAGGGAAGACTGCTTCCAGAAGACATTCTATAGATCAAACTGTGCTTCTTCTTAGTCCTATAAATAAGTTCTTTCAAGAGGCATTCTTACAAACTACGTCTGGAAAACATGCAAATGGCATTTAATTTCAATTAAAGTAAAAAAATTATTTACAACTGTAAAACAGAGAACAAAAATGAACACTAACTTAGCGTATGTTAAGGCACTGTAGTGTAGAATTCAGAAAACATACATTAAAAATGTATAGCTATGCAATGCAAATGCAAATAGATAACAGTACTCGTTTGCCATTTTTGTATAGGTGAAGTTTGTGTAAGTAAACGCAAACACAAACATAAACCCTTTAGTATTATAGCATACAAATTAACACAACCTATGTCATTCCGCAGCTTCATTGGAAAAACTGCGAGTATATATCTCTTCCAAATTAACATCGAAAAGAGTAAAAGGTATGAGCTGGCTCTATTATTCATCTTACCAATATTTCTTCCAAACTTATCCACCCCTTTCAGTTAGCCTTTTTGGGACCTCTACATTAATAAATGAAGAAAATTGCCGAAAACAGTTCATAGATGTTACTACCCTTGAGGTGGTCCTTAGAAGAGTCAAATGTATACAAAGGCCTTATTATGTTTTCATCTTAAATATTTCTTTTAAACACCTTAGGGGTCGTCCATAAACTACGTTACTGATATTCCGGTTTTTTTACCCCCCCCCCCCCTCCCCCTGCGTTACTTTTCGTAGTGCTTTTCAAAACCCCTCCCCCCCATAAAGTAACGTGACATATGAAATTAATTCAATCGAATGATTATATATTTTGACTAGCTCTGACAATTTTCACTATTATTAGTGACTAGTATGACTAGATACATTAAAGGAACAATTGGAAAAAAATCAATAATTAATATCATCTGTAAAAGCTATTCCATTTGCGATCCAAGATTCGATGCTCTCAATCACTGGGATAGAATAAGCTGGTAGCTTTGTTGAGGATTCTTCAAAATAGAATTTTTCATCGGATTCTATGTCGACCCATTCAGGTGAATCCTCATTTCTAACGCAAAGAAATTCACCTGGTCTTTGACAGAGTACCCTTAAAGGCTGCAACCCGAGCTGCACCAAGTTCTGTGTTTTTGTGTAAATGCTTTCTGAAAATTGATTTATTTAAATAGTATGTTTTATTCCGATTTATTGCAAACGATATAATACAAACTTATGACAATTCATAGAAGTTTTAAAAACGAAATACAAGCCTCAGGTAGGACACGACCTTGAACCGATTTCTTCTTTCTGATAAGGACAGTACATGTCATACGGTATCTCCTTTGATCAAGAACATTCAGGCCTTAACGTCAAAGCCTGTCGCAAAAGCAAAGACCCAAATTTTTCAGACGTGTGCTGAGATGGTGAAGGAATACCAAAAGGTTCCTGTGTCGAGGGAAAAGGCGGTGGAAGAAATCGTTGAAACAAAAGTTAACCATCAATTTAGACGATCAAACATAAACATGTAAGGTTAAAATTTTTTGAAATGATTGTGTTATTAATTAGAGGTTTTTCGTAGATTTTTTTAATTTTTGGTAACGTTACAATATCTAAACACCTCCCCCCCAACTGTTACTTTTCGTAGTGCATTTCAAAACCCCTCCCCCCTTAAATTGGTAACGTAGTTTATGGACGACCCCTTATGGTTTCTCTCATGGTTTAGCATTTTTCGAAAAACAAAATTGATTTTTTTACGCTCATATTTTGGATCCTAGGCCACCAGTCCAAATTTGTTTGTCATGTGAGCAACAGTACCTTTTGAATGCTAAATGATTTGTTTCCCTCCATTTATAATAAATACTAAAAAATATACGACAGCTTTCGTTCTTCATGGCATGAAAATATATTGTTTTTATAGTTTTTGGTTGGTAAGAGACATTAAGGAAATTTTTTTACCAAAATTATTTTGGTAGCTGTATTAATTTTTATGAAATGTAATAACAACATTTAAAAAACAGTTAATTTTCGCCAAAAAAATCCAAGCCAATGCCAATGATTTTTAATCCCAGATACTGTTTATTGAGTTTAGTGTTTAAATAAAGTAACTGTTGCGGATAAATGATATGTCATATAAAAAAGTGTAAGAAATTAAAATAAAAAAAAAAAGAAAAATAACACAAAAAACTTTTGACCTACATTGTGTACACATTGAGTACATACACACTTTTGAGTACACATTGAATATTTGAGAGGCTTTTTAAAAATAATATATAACATAGAATTGGTAAGATACCAATAAATATTTTTCCATTATTCAATGGGGATTTAATTGAACTTTTAGTCAGAGAAAATTTGCTTAACGCTGCTTCAGACTATCAGAGTAATCACATAACTATTTGTATCCTTTTTTCGTCAGAGTTCTCAAATCATCTGACAGGTCATAGCATTTTCTATTAAAAGTGTTTGCACTATCAAACTTTCTATCAGAGAAAATTGACACACAGAACCTTAAATGGATACTGGTAAAAGAAAATGACAAATGAATTAAATTGTGAGCTTTAGATCAAGTAAGTTTTTAAGAAGGCAACAACAACTCTGTATAGAGTCAATCACTTAGCTGACTAGACAGTCTGTTTCCGAGAACGCTACATTTTACTCTTCAGTAGTCTTTGAGTGATTAAGCTGTGATCAACTCACTGTTTGAACTAGTATATGAGTGCGCAGATTTTGGAATTCATTCTTTTGAATTATATGGCTGCTAATAATATGACATTTCAAAGCAGTAGGCTATTCATAGATCACCGCCTTCAACTCTATCAAGGTTGCCATCTGTTCTAGTTGCTTCTTTATTTATTTCAATATTCATTGGTGTTCGATAGTTTGTCGAAATGCACCATAGAAATGAAACGAGTTTTTTGCTTCGCTAGAGGCTAGTGCTCTAACTTAAGGGTGGCTATTTTTGAAAATGACAAATTTTAAGTCTAATAATGGTTAAGTCAATTATGGTTAAGAGTTTACAAAAAAAAAAAAAAGAACTAGAGCCTTGAGGAACAGTCTTCGAAATTGAAAAAACCAAATTTATATCTGATTTCTCTGATAGAAATGGAAAGAATTCTTGTGTCGAAAAAATCGTATGCTTTGTTGCTAGAGAAGTAATCTATAGTAATAAAACTCATTTTCTGTTTGTTTGTTTGTTTGGCCTTTACACAAATCTAAACGGCTCAACGGTTTTCGCTCAAACTAAGTATATATATTAAGTGTATCTTAACTTAAAATGTTACATACTTAGTTTTTGCCACGCCCCCTTCAAAATTTTTTAACTAACGGTAATTTTGTTGTTATTATACTTTTTTCCATCGAAGTTTTTTGTGTATTAAATTTTAAAAAATTTCTGTTATTTTGACATCAAAACCACTCACATATATTTAAAATTGTAGAAATTTTCAGTACAACGACTTTTTTATAAAATATCGTTACCTAAGAATGAGAAAAAAAACGACATGAAAATCAAAGTTTGGTCTTCCGATGCAAATATCTCCGCTGTCCATAAATATATTTCATTAAAATTTTTTGTTGTTCAAAATTTCAATAAAATCACTTCACAAAAATAGGTTGAACTGTGCCGTTGAGTCAGTGTATATATGTTTTATGATTATGTCAAAAAAGGTCCAAAATATTGATTTTTTACTCAAGAAATGACTCAAAAATTGTTGTTGTTGTAAAAATGAAATCCATTAAAAATGGCACATCTGGCTACCTTTCATATGACATAGCATATATTTGCAAAAATTCTTACAGCTAAGCGCAAAAATTATTTTACTGTTTTTGTCATCAAAACAACAAGGTACCCCCTTTGATTTTTTCGCAAAATTTATTTTTTCTAAAATGTTGTTTTTAAATTTTTTACAAAAAAGTCAAGTCTCAAAAAAATTTTTTATGTGAAAAATTACCCCAATATCTCTTTCCAATCAAAAGTCTTGGCTAAAATTCAATTTTTTCATACTAGACTTTTAATAAAACTGAGTATTGTTTTAAAATTTTCTATATAATTTGAACGTCCCCATTTATCTCTAAGAAAGCAGTTTGTGTATCTAGAGTAATTACGAACATTTTGGTTTATATAAAATCTTCCTTATAGTAATCTACTTAGTTTTTGCTTCCCCCACTCCCCGCCCCCGACCTGTTAAATTTGTTTTGTTGTGATGGCTCTATTTTTTCTCACTATTGTGTCACCGTTGTCACTTAGTTCTTTATCAATGGTACTTTAAATATTGTATATATATCACAATTTCATCGAAAAGGTAACTGTGAATAAGAATGCTGTAAAAGTTAATATTTTCATGTAATCAGTTTCAGCTATATGGCGATATAATAAAACATATGCGCATCTGGTTAGCACAAGTATTTCATTGGTTTTGATCTGATTTTTAAATTCACAGATAGATGGCGCCGCATTTGTAAGTACTGTGGGTGTACAAACTATACTCTTTACGGTGAATAGCTGAATGATGTCTACAAAAATTTTCTTCAAATCATATGACATTTCAAATCATTACAGACAGGTGGCGCTATTTTCTGCTTACAAAAGAATATCTGATGTTTTTATGTAGCTAGCAGATAAGTTTTGTGAAATTTTTTGCGAAAATGCTATTGCTACCAAACTTTTAAAATGTCAAGTAAGAGCCTGAACAGAATCAAAAATCGTTGCGACAGACGATTGAAATAGAATAGATTCTAAGTCTGCGATTTATCGTTGCGGAAAACGAGCTGCGGTTTTTTCTACATTTTGCATGTATTTTCCAACAACAAAGATCGTCGGCCGCAACGATTTTTGATTGTGTTTAGGCTCTAATGCAGTACTGCCAGTTTTTTCAGTCGCAGCGTCATCTAGCCGTCAATAACGGCTACGTGTTGTCTACTTTTACAGTTGCGCTTTCAACACTAAAAAACATAGAATTGGATCAATTTAAATGTCTAGCTCACTTGCTGGGATTTTTTGTTGTTTTTGCTTTGCTTGCAAATGCGATGTTATGATCCTGATCTCCCATGAAAAAAACGCAGCTAATATACATTTTAGTACAATCAGTTAAGTACAACGAATTTTTCATAAAACATTGATAGCTAATAATAAGAAATAAAAAATTATATGAAACATTTTCAAATTCAATTTGTTTCCATGTAATTTAAAAAATTTCTTCTCAACAAATATTCTTAGTAATTAAGTAAATTAAGTAATGTGAGGTCTCCCCTTATCCCTAAATAAAATAGCTTTAATTACTATTTAGCCCCCAAATTTTCCTCTTTTCAAATAGGAATACAAAAATTTCCCGGATATGCACCTGGAATGTCCGAACCCTTAATTGGGAATGTACATCTATCCAACTGACTGATGTCTTGGAAAAATACAAAGCTGATATCACTGCTATCCAAGAAATGCGATGGAAGGGACAGGGTTGCATTCGGCATGCACTCTGTGATATCTACTACAGCGGCCATGCGGAGAAGCACGAGTTTGGTTGCGGATTTGTAGTTGGCAAGAGACACGGCCCCACGTCCTGCGATTCACACCTGTGAACGAACGACTTGCCATAATCCGCATCAAGGTTAGATTTTTCAATATAAGCCTAATATGTGCGCACGCTCCGACAGAAGACAAGGACGATGAGATCAAGGAAATTTTCTACGAGCGCCTTGAAAATGCTTACGAGCGCTGCCCCCGCCACGACGTAAAAATCGTGCTTGGTGACTTCAACGCTAAGGTGGGCAAGGAAAATATTTTTGGTCCAACAGTCGGAAAGTTCAGCCTCCACGACAACACCTCCGATAACGGAATGAGGCTGATTGACTTCGCCGCAGCACGAAACATGGTCGTAAGTAGCACTAGATTCAAGCATGTCAATATTCATAAAGCCACCTGGATGTCCCCTGATCAAAAAACCAAGAATCAAATTGATCACGTTTTGATCGACGGAAGGCACTCTTCCAGTGTATTAGATGTACGTACGATCCGTGGTGCAAACATTGACTCGGATCACTATCTTGTTGCAGCCAAGATCCGTACACGTCTGTGCGCAGCTAAGAATGCACGCAACCCTACACAGAGAAAGCTAGACGTCGACAAGCTGCAATCGAAACAGACAGCCGATGCTTTCGCCACTCGACTTTCACTCCTGCTTCAAAGCACTCCTCCAATCGATGATATATGCGCGCAGTGGACACACATTTCCAACTCCATGCGTGCGGCTGCTGAAGAGGTGATTGGCTACCAACGCCCTCGCCGAAACCAGTGGTACGACCAGGAGTGTCGCGACGACACTGCAGAGAAAAAAAGAGAGGCAGAAAAGCGCGAGCAGGAGAAGAGTGAGATGTATGGTGACAGGAATGAGGCCCGACAATTTTTCGAAAAAATAAGACGCCTTGCCGATGGTTTTAAAACCGGGGCCTCTTCCTGCAAGGATGAAAACGGGAATCTAGTGACAGATGTCCAGAGTACACTGACGTTATGGAGGGAACACTTCTCTAAGCTTCTAAATGGCGACGCTGACAACAATCCCGCCAATAGAGATGATATTCCGGAAACCCCAATTACGGATGACAGCGTTGAGGTTCCGCTGCCTGACTATGATGAAGTTCTGTTAGCTATAGCTCGGCTTAAAAATAACAAAGCCGCGGGAGCTGATGGCTTACCTGCTGAGCTGTTTAAGAACGGAGGCGAAGCTCTACTTAGATGCATTCACGAGCTTCTATGCAGAATATGGTCGGAAGAATGCATTCCGAACGATTGGAATCTCAGTGTGCTCTGCCCAATCCACAAGAAAGGCGATCCCACTATCTGTGCCAATTACCGTGGGATAAGCCTTCTTAATATCGCATATAAGGTCCTGTCGAGCGTTTTATATGAAAGATCGAGGCCCATTGTAAACGAACTGATCGGACCTTATCAGTGTGGCTTCAGACCCGGAAAGTCCACCATCGACCAGATTTTCACGCTACGACAAATCTTGGAGAAGACTCAAGAAAAACAAGTCGACACCCACCATCTTTTTGTCGACTACAAAGCCGCCTTCGACAGCCCAATAAGCAAGCACCTGTACTCCACCATGTCTGAATTTGGTATTCCTGCAAAACTAATACGACTTTGCAGGATGACACTGAGCAACACCAGCAGCGCAGTAAAAATCGGGAAGGACCTCTCCCACCATTTGTTACCAAACGAGGTTTCAGACAAGGTGATTCCTTATCGTGCGACTTTTTCAACCTAATGATGGAAAAGATCATCCGAGCTGCTGATCTGAGACGTAGTGGCACAATATTCTACAAGAGTGTTAAGCTGCTTGCGTATGCTGATGACATAGATATCATTGGCCATAATACGCGCGAAGTCAGTGCAGCATTTTCCAGATTAGAAAGAGAGTCAAGTCGAATGGGTCTGGTAGTGAATGCAGATAAGACGAAATACTTGGTGTCGACAAACAAACAGTCCCAGCGTCTTGGAACCCACGTTACCGTTGACAATACCTCCTTCGAGGTTGTGAAGAACTTCGTTTATCTGGGATTCAGCATAAACTCAACCAAAGACATCAGCATTGAGATCAAACGAAGAATAACTCTTGCCAACAGGTGTTACTTTGGGCTCAGTAGGCAATTGAGAAGCAGAGCCCTCTCTCGACGAACGAAAATCACGCTCTATAAATCGCTCATCATGCCCGTCCTACTTTACGCATCACAAACCTGGACGCTGAGCAGTTTAGATGAAAAGACTTTAGGAGCATTCGAGAGAAAGATTCTTCGTAAGATCTACGGACCAATCTGCGTCAATGGCGAGTACCGAATACGGTGGAATGATGAACTGTATGAGCTGTACGCTGACATCGACATAGTCAAGCGCATTAAAATCATGGTTATGGTCATGGCAATGGTCATGTTCAGCGCATGAAAGACGATGCTCCAGTGAAGAAAACATTCGATTCGGTACCCAGCGGCGGTCAACGCAGAAGAGGATGACCGCATCTTCGTTGGAAAGACCAAGTAGAGGACAACCTGACGATGCTTGGAATTTCCAACTGGCGCCAGCAAGCGAAAGACAGAAATGGCTGGCGCAAATTCTTAGATGAGGCCAAAACCAACATACGGTTGTAGCGCCAACTAAGTAAGTAAGTAAGTAACCAGCAAGATTTTTAGACAATTTTTTTTCAGTTTTGGAGGACTATAACTCATAAACCAATAGCAAGCGGCCTAAAATTTATCAGATTTGGATCTAGGAGGAAAAAATCACTGTTCTTGAAATGATCCCCGCATGGACATCAACTGACTTATTTCTTTTTTCAACATGCATCAGTTCTAGCAATATGCAAGTTACTAAAATCGAGTTTGGGAACATACCTATTATATCGTCGTTACAAAAGTGAACTTGCGAATCTGAAAAACTAAATTTTTCATTTTTAATGAAAATTCTATGGAAAATTAAAAATGAAATTTTTCAGATTCGCAAGTTCACTTTTGTAACGACGATATGAACTATTAAAAAAAATTTATTTTTTTTTTGATAAAAACCAATGAATAAATATATAAAGAGGTACATGTATAGATGGGTTTGGGGCTCATTTATTTTCTAAACATTTTCCAGAGCCTCGTTGCAAGACTTGATTCTGAGTTCTGGATGTAATATAAGCACGCGAAAAAATTCAGAAAATTTTTAAAAGGGTGGACGCCTGTTAAGAAACGTGAGTTCAAAGAAGTATAAAATAAATTTTTCAAATCGAGTTTCCTTTTTCAATTTTAGTCATAAAAAAACTTTTGACCATTAGATATTTTAATGTAAAAGTGTTTTCTTAACAAGAATTTGCCATCAGTGCATGATTTAAAATTAAAATTCTTTATTCAGAATCTCCTCATTTTTTGTTTTGATTTTGAATCAGAAGCTTTTCCCTCGACTAGATCGCTACAATTTTCTCAAATTTAAATGCTGCAGGATTGTTAGCAATTCTATTAAGTTGACGACAAATTAAAATATTATCCAAATTAGATCTTATTTATGACAGAAAAACGATTTTTTTATGCCGACTTTTGGGAAAGCATTTAGTTTTTTAAATTTATTCTACTTTGTTTTCTTCTTGTGTTTAATTACTTTAAAACTCAAATTCACTTATCTTCCAAGTTCATATGCGTTATTGGCCTAAATGCTCCTTGCCATCTGTTGCTCCAAAGAATGATCATCGACTAATAGGGATACCATTCCTTATTGTTCCTCAATTTCTCGTAAGAATAACATCGAAATGTCTTCCATTGCATTCATAGTATTTACAAATGGCTTCGTACTATTTAATATTAGTTGAGTTAAAAAAATTTACAATCAAAATCTTTCAGCCTGGTTTGTTGAACAATTATCGAATATAAGGAAATGTGAGTACGTGGCCCATAAGCTAAGAAATCGTGGTTCAAACCCCAGCTAAGATAGAATGTTTCTTTTTTGGTATTAGTAAATGTCAAAGCTGTCAAATCGGCATTCATATTCAGAATTTAAAGTAAAACTGAATAATTACATAAGTGCATTCAATGAATGCAAAATTGATTTATAAATAAAATTTTTAATTCACATTCATTTTTAAAAAATAATTTATTATTCATTTCCATTATTAATTTTCGTTATTAAGAATAATGAATAAATTTTTTTATTCATTTGAATGCTATTCACAAAGAACGCATTATTATCGATTAAATAAATAACATAAGAATCGTTATTAATTTTTTTTCATTTTTCATTTGTTATTCTTTATTAATTTTTTGTTCATTTAAGGCCTAAAAAAGCCTTAAGAAAAAATCAATTAAAAAGAAATAATGAATAAAAAAATGAATAATGAATAACAACTGAATACTGAATAAAAAATTAATAATGAATAACAAGTGAATAATGAATAAAAAATTTATAATGAATAACAAATAAATAATGAATAAAAAATGAATAATGAATTGAAAATGAATAATGAATAAAGAAAGAATAATTGAAAATTCTGAAATTCTTTGTGAATTGCATTCTTTGTGAATATCATTCAAATGAATAAAAAATTTATTCATTATTCTGAATAACGAAAATGAATAATTAAAATTTTTTTAAAAATGAATGTAAAATAAAAATTTTGTTTATACATCAATTTTGCATTCATTGAATGCATTCTTATTTTGTTAATCACTGATTCACTATTTTGTGGATAAAATCAAATTGATAAAATCTTTTACAGCTCTGGAAAATGTAACAAATGTATTCGTACAATATACATTTGTTTTAGTACGAATGCGAATACGAATAAAATTTTTGTAGTATGTACCAAACTACGTCCAATCTACGAATCCTATTCGTGACTGAAAACTACAAATAAAATTCATAGAATTGACGTAGTTATTAGTAATATTTACACACAAAATTTTTTGAGTGTAAGAATACCTCTTAAAAAGTGCCTGTGAAACAAGGGTAAATGAAATGGTATCGTAACTTATCACTGCGACGGGTACAACATACTATTTAAAAAAGCATGCATGCTTAAGCTTAGCTTTATTTATAAATTTACTTTAAAAAAAGTATTTTTGAATTCTCTTCAAAATATCTGTGGTCACAAGGAATAACGACTCAACTCAAAGTATCGTAAAAAACGATATTTTAATTGCACGAACTACAAACCATTTTTTGAAATATATAAACCGTTACAAATAAAATATGTGCAGACATAAGTGATGATCAATTCTGGGTAAAAAATGGATATCTGTATACTTTAAAAAATTGGCAATAAAGTTCTATATCGTTTTTTTACGATATATTGAGATTAGTCATTATTCCTTATGACCACAGATATATTAACATTAAAAAAATATCGTCATATAAAATCAAAAAAGCCGTAAGTTATAATAAATTCAAAGTCGACTTTTTGATAGATTACACTATGCGACAATTTGAGGGTCATGTAATCTAACTAAAACGCGACCAACACAGATCGATGGTACTGATCTAGACCAACAAAACCCTAAAAGCGTTTTGCAAAGTTAGCTCGCTTTTAAAAGATATAGGCATTGAAAGTTTGCCTCTTGCAGAGTATTTTTTAAAAATAAATTGCTCATAAGGGCGTTAAATTTTGTTTTAATTTCTCATTCTAAGACGTCTCCAAAGTTCCATAGGGTGGTTAAGATCTCCCACAAAAATTTTAGGAAAAAAAAAAGAATGTCTCTCTCTTTCGCAAGGACAAAGTTGTGTTTAGAGAAAAACAGTAAAAATAACCGATCTATAAATGCTTTGATTTTTGTAATAATAACTACATATGTCTTAAAGCAAAAGTAAATATAGACTTTAAATAATAATATCTCGCCAAAAAAGATGCCACTCTTGATTTTTACCCACAGTGTCCTGTGTGAAGGATATTCGAATCTTGGGGTACACTCGAAATGTCACAGAACTTTTGATTGTTATCTGATTATGTTAATTTTGGTGGTATTTATTAAAGTGTTTACGTTTTCCTTATATTTGGTGTATTTAAAATTTTCACATTTTTTACCTATGCATTTACTGCTTTTTGAGAAAAGCATATATGAACGCAATTCTCCAACTTTTTGAAAAAATTAATGTAAGGCTTTAGATCTCAGGCATCAGAAGTGGTACCGAAAATAATTTTCGCTATTTGGATTCTTCAAATATCTCCTTTAAGGTTATTATTTTCTGAAAACATAGCTTAAAATCAATTGTTTTTCAATCAATTGAGACTCATCGAATGGCAGGCTCAGAAACTCAAAATTTTAGTTTAACATTGTGGTAAATGATGAGGTGAGGTGTTTTGACGAAATGATAAATTTCATGCTAGGAAGAAAAGCTTTTATAAAAAATCCAAATACGAAAAAAATCGTGGTCTTAACCTGGTGTTTACAAAAAATACTTTCAGACAGTTTTTCGTTCAGAAATATTTAAAGAATCCAAATTCAAATGCCCAAAATATATACAACCTTATCTTAATTTTTTTGAAAAAGTTATATATTTGCAATTAAAATACATTTCTCGAAAACAAGAAAATGTATTTGTAAAAAATATGCAAATTTTTAATTCACGAAATTTAAGGAAAACGTAAACACTTCAATCATTAACACCAACATTTAGACAATCAGATAACAATCAAAAGTTCCGTGCTATTTCGAGTGTATCTTTGGATTCGAATATCTCTCACACAGGACAATGAGGATAGAAATAGAGAGTTGTATCTTGTTTGGCAAGATATTGTTAGTTAAAGTCTGCATTTACTTTTGCTTTAAGACAAATGTAGTTTTTCTTACAAAAATCAGAGCATTTTTAGGTCGTTATTTTTTACTATTTTTCTCAAAAAACAACATTGTCCTTGTTTAAGAAGAAGACATCCTTTTTTTCTTTTTATTTTTTTTCACATCTTGACCACCATGAAACTTTTGAGACCTCTTAGAATGTGAAATTCGAAAAAAATTGTAATTCGATACGCCCTAATGAGCACTTTATTTTTAAAAATACTCTGCAAGAGGCAAATTTTCAATGCCTATATCTTTTTAAAGCGAGCCAACTTTGCAAATTCCTTTTAGGGTTTTCTTACTATTTACTGGTACTATCTTCCTATGGTATCCACTTTTCCGTTCCACAGTGTTATTGATGCACTTTCTCAATATACATGTTCCTGCTAAATTGTACACTCCTATATATAAAAACGACGTTTTTAAAAAAAATTTTCTAAAATCCCTAATTTTGAGCGCAGCATACAATTATAATTACAATTTAGAAACTTTTTTGACCCTCCAGTAAAATTTTTTAATGTAGCTTACGGATTTTTGATTTAATATGAAGATATTTAAAAAATGCACTGCCTTGGGAGGCGCGTTTGCCCCCTTTCCCCCCTGTGGACGCCCATGCACCAAAGTATAGCGTTGAAACAGAAACAAGTAATCTATCAGATGAAGCTGCCATTGCAATAAAAACAATATTTTTAAGGTTTTACATAAGTTTTTCGACCTATCAAAATTAAGAATTGATTTGGTTTTAAAGACCGTGATTGAATGTGTCTACTCCGGCAAATGTATTTTGAATCAGTAAGGAATATGTTTCTGCAACATGCACATTAGACTGGTCGTTATTGTAACTCTTTTACCCCGATTTGAAACCGCCGGGCGGATAAAGTTACCTTTTAACCTAAAAACATTGAAAATAAAATTTGATGGCGATCGGATAAGATTTAATGGGCGCACTTGGCTCAAAGTTTGAGAAAACACGGGATATATGGGTAAATTTTTTTTTTTATTCTGAAACATATTCGCCATTTTTTTTTAAATATATTAGATTGACAGATTCATATTAAAATTTCCTTTGTAAAATGCTATCAAGGTCCAAAATCGGTTGAAAACTAACGAATTTACAACGTTTAGTAGCGCATTAATATGAGATATCTCTTACTTGCCTTAGTGAAAGGCAAAAAAGTAATTATCTGATGTATTATCTGATTTGTATTATTATCATAAGTATACAAATTTCTCCATGAATTTAAAACCTTTAAAGTCAAATAGTTAGTTTTATAAAAGTCTGATTATATTAGCGCCGATTTTAAAGGTTTAATACTCCCCAAATGGATGTTCTGACCTCTTGGGATTATGTCCGCTTTTAAGAGGTCATAATCCCAAGTGGTTTCAACAAATACTAATATCTGTGTCGATAAGGAAATTTGAAATTTCTTATTATTTGGAATTATGTCCCTCGGGGCTATGTCCCGGCACCGCGAAAATATAGGAAAAAAAATGCAACAAAAACCACACAGCTCTGTCTTTTTTCACTCTCGCTTTCTGCTCTCCCACAGCAACGCTTCTCGATAGAGCATATGTGTGAGTGAATGTTTGGCTGGGTTTCTTGTTGCTGTTTTTTATAAGGGAAAAGTGTTTTTAATTTCTAATTTTTACCTATCTTAATGAGAAAACATTTCAATGAAAATTATAATTAGCCGTTGCTATGAAACAGAGCTTTCAAATGATATAAATTTCATTAGAATTGGTTGTCTTAGAGTCGGTAAAAAGTGGGATAAAGTTTTATGTTTGCGTATTGATATACAAGCTGATATACCCGATGATACTCGAGAGTCATTTATATAAACATTTTAATATACACTTCTCGATTAAATGGTTTTTTTAATTCTGGTATAATGAAAAACATGTTGAATTTAATTTTTAAGCTACCATTAGAAAGGTAATTGAACGAACTTTAATCCAAAAGAGTTTTGGAAAATTTGTGTTGTTGGTGGTCTCTTGCGGCGAGCTAATTGAATTCAAAGAAGGGGTACGAAATAGACATCTGCTTGAATGCATTTATTTTATTTGTCTTAACGTATACTTTACTTCAGTACACAACACTTCAAAGTAGCCATCAAGCAAGTGTTTAATAATTTCAAATTAACCAGAAACAAAAGAAAGTATTGTACAACATTCAGTTTCATCTCAACAGAGTGTGTATATAATGTACTTTATCGTTTACTCTGTTTGTTTGCAGCATACATAGCTAACTACAGTAGTTTTTCTTTGATACACCATGTACAAAAAGTATACCAAGTATACTAGTAAGAGAAAAATAATTTATTGTACAAAGTTTCTTTGCTCTCTTTTTAAGTACTTTTTTCTCACATCTGCAGATCTAATAAGTCAAACAAAGGGAATCACACAAAGTGTGCACAGTAGACTGGCCCTAACAATTTTTTTTCGAAAAGTAAAGTTCTGCGCCTCTTAATTTGTGAGGTTTGATGTAAAAAACTATGTCAAAAAATTTCAGCTCGATATCTTGATGCCTAAACGTGCCTAGTGGGGCCCAAAGTATCCCCATATTAAAAATAAAACGTTTTCTAGCATTTTTTTCAAATTTTTTCAATTATGTTTTAATTTACGGTAAAAAATGAACTTAAACTATAGTTTGGTTGTATAAATAAAACAATTGCTTAAATGTACACAAACTTGATGGTTTATATGCCCTCTTTTTGTATGAAAAACATCTGTGGCGCGAGAAAAAACTTTCTTAAATACGGGCTGAAATGAGCGAGGATTTAGTGTGAGAAGGAAATATATGTATATAGTACTCGATAGCTTGCAGTAAAAACTGCTTGTCGTCTTCATCCTGGGTTAAAGTAAGATTAAAATCTGTCATTAATTTCAATGCTCTTTCAGCCGCATCGTTCACAACATTCAAATTTATACAAATGTTTTTGGCGGCCGTTTTAAAAATTTGTTTCTAGTGACAACCGATTGAAAAGCCGAATGGTTCTGGAAGAAACAAAGTCACTCATGTCTTTTTGGCTAAATTGTTCCATTTCCGCCAACGTTGCCGCCACTCTTTTGGGAACTTCCTCATTTTCGTCAACTTCTGGTTCAGAACCGACATCGAGTGCCAATACCATTTTTTTCTTCACGTCTAACGGTATTTCATCATCGAAAAATGAGAATCCAACTGCTTCCTCTGCCAAATACCACAAATGATTTCTTATTTTTAACAACAGTGTACAGGAAACATTTTTATCAAAATAAAAATATATATTTTGAACCAGTGTGAGATCTATCCTTGGGACGTTAACAGTATTCATACACTGAAACCAATATGGTACATAAATGATGACCAAAAACAAGCAAATACTGCGAAGGCTGCTTAATTCCGATGTTGTGAGTTCAAACCTCTCACGGAGCATAAAAATTTTGAGGGAATAAATGCACTTAGACATAAATCTTGCATGTGAAGTTGCGCCAGGCTTTCGGAATTGCGTGAACTTGGGTACATTTGCCCCAATAAAGAGTAATGATAGTTGCAAGAGCTCCTTATAGTCTGCTCGCAGATATTTTGAATTTAGTGCATTGAGACAAAAATTTTTCAAGTCCTCTACTTTAGAAGATGTTAAAGTCTTTTGAACTTCTTCATCTGCTATCCCACTCTTAAAGCTTGATGTCTTTAAATTTTTCCAAGTTTTTGAAAATCGGTTACACAGCGGAACGTCTGGACCTGATAATTTGCCAAAATTCAATTCGAAGACAGCTTTAATTAATAGCTCGCTTATATGGTGCCGACATGGAAAAAAAAGCAAACTGCGCCCCAATTTTTTTTCCAACAAAAAGGCAGCGCCATTATTCAATCCTGTGTTTGCAACAGTTGTGTCAAAAGCAACAATTGCAACTAAAGAATCTAGGCTCCATTTCTTAAGAAAATTAAAAGTTGCTTCTGCAATGTGCTCTCCAGTTGAACGTGCTATTACTGGAATACCAAGCAGTTTTTCTGTGTTTTCGCCTGTAACAACGATGGCTAAATGATCTTGTTTATCATTGCCTTTAAATTCAGGAAGTAATTTGCCATCCCAGTGAAGAACAAATACCTCTGGAATCTAGAGAAAGCGCTTCTTAACGATATATAAAAAAAAAATTAAATAATATATTTACACTAAATGCATCAATAATAAGCTGAGCTTGTCTTCTTCGATAGTCCTTTCTCATTCGGTGAATAGTTGTTCTATTTAGCACAAAGTCTTCCAACTACATCGATGATTCCGGTTGCACTTCTTGCATTTTGTTTAAGATTGCTCCAACAGTTGCAGTAATAAAATGCATGGCGTCTCTTGAAGAAAGCTTGCATTTGTCCATGCTCGCAATTATCCTATCATCAATGAAGTGCACTTTTCCTCTATGCACAGAACTGTTAACGGCCAGACTTTGATTACGTGGTGTAGAATCTGCATTTTCCATTATAGAAGAAAGTTCATTGCTCAGTGAACTATCCGTATCTTCTTCTGCCTCCAGGTTATCTGCAACACTCATAGAATAAGCAGCTAAAAAAGTATATAGTGAATTGTTTGCATTTAAGGTTATGTCAATATATAAAATACATTGAATGAATTGCTTTTCATGGCGTTTTTTCTTTTCTATTAAACGTTTCTCTTTGCGTTGTTCTTTGGTTGCTAAAACTCTGTCAACGCCACACATTGCACCTGGACGTCCTCTTTGTCTCTGCAGCAAAACAAATCAATGTCCTCTTTTATTTTCATAATTTGAAGAGCATTTAAAGCTGCAATGTCGAATATAAAGTTCTCTATTTCATCAAGGAATGCTTTTTCATTTTCACGACACTTTTTATATGGAGTTTTCATATTCTTTTGCAAACTTCTCCATTTCTCATAATATTTTTTTAGTTTTTCAATACAGTTCTTTTCATGCAAAGTAGGAATGTTTGCTTTTCTCCAAAATTCAAGCGTAACACCTATTGTATATTTTAAACTGCTCATTACATTCTTATGTTCTACGCGCAATTGAAAAAAGAATAATTGTAGCACTTGTTTTGTAGATGGCAGTTTGGAACCGAAGATATTAGGTTCACAAAGACCAACTAAAAATATTTGAAGACTACTACGTTTTGTTCGAGAAGTCATAATTGTTTTTTATTTATTTATTTAACACTTTATAATGTTCACTGCTCACACTTTGAGTAATAGACCGCAAATGACACATTTCAAAAGCTTTCTTGGCATGCCGAAATGTATATACTTGCAATTTCCGCGAATTTCAAAATACTCATTTGTTCTCATTTGTTCTCATTTGTTCTCATACTCATTGTTCTCCCGCTAAAAATGGTTTTCGAACAGTAGAACATTTAACTCGTCAAATTGTTATACACTCATACATTTGTATTACTTATGTACACAATCAGATGATATTTTTAAGCCCACCTTTTACCTTAAAACAAAATATAATTGACAAAGTTTGAAAAAATGCATGAAAATGTATTTTTTTAGTATGGGGATACTTTGGGCCCCACTAGGCACGTTTAGGCATCAAGGTATCGAGCTGAAATTTCTTGACATAGTTTTTTACATCAAACCTCACAAATTAAGACGCGCAGAACTTTACTTTTCGAAAAAAAAATTTTTCCCATACAAGCAAGGGCCAGTCTAGTGCACAGTTAAGTGCGGTTTTAGTGATTGTAAACTTTTTGTGAAAAATAAAACTGAATTTATTAGTGAATTAGTGAAACTGTTTCAAAACATATTTTAATAATAGATGTGAGTGCAGTAAAATACATTTTACCAACTATTTAACTCTTTCGACCCGGCTTTGAAATGATAAAGTTAGATCGCAATTTATGTGTCCAATGTTTATATGTAGTATGTTTATATTGTATGTTTATAAAAATATTATAATTTTAATAATTGAAAAAAAATTTAAATTCAAGATGTTTTTAAGCTTAATGGAAGTGCTTTGCCCGGGTAGAAACGGTTAAGGTTACTTAAACAAAAAGAAAATAACTGAAAGACTTAAAGGTAAAATTAAAGTAATTTAATTGCAAAGAGATAAAATCTAAATGCTCATGGTTGTTTCGTTTTCTTATACTGTTAATTGTGTTTCTCATCTTATGCAATTATATTGTATTTTGAATTATTATTATTTAAGCAGGTGTCCACTTATTTAGCGAACAACACAACAACTGCAGATAGTTTACTTCACAATTCTGCAATTAAAGCTAAAATTATAAAAGGAGAATTTAAAATAAATATCAAAAGAGGGAGGTGTAAGGTCTGGGATGCATTTGGAAAAATTTAAAATGAAAATAGAGAGTCAATTAAGAACTTTGTAGCGTGCAAGTCTTGTTTAAATGTATTCAAATTTTCCAACAACTGTACTTAAAATTTAGTCAAGCATAAGTGCTACATATGAGAGAAAACCCACAGTGAAAGTATTTCTTTAAAAGTATATACAGAAGAAAGAAAAAAATGGAGTTCGCATTTTGACTACATGGTGCATTGAAAATTGTCGATCCTTTAGAATTGTTGAAGATTCCGGTTTAGAAAAGTTTGTGGAATTTCTTATAACTTTCTTATATTTGTTTACATAATCACATTTTCTGTGTCAATCATTTGCTTCACAATGCATTAGAAAAGTCTATGAAAGATGTGCTTGAAGTGGATGAATTGTGCAATATGTGCAGTAAATTAGTAAAGAATTTAAAAAAATTGGATTAATTCGACTTTAAAAACAACATTTAAAATTTTCTCGTCTACACGATGGAAAACTATATATTTTTTATTCGATTCCATTGAAAGAAATTGGGTAAAGATTAAAAATATTTTAAATTATAGAAATGAGCGCTACACAGGATAAATAACATAAATTTAAGTTGCATAAGCCCTATAGCAAAACTACTGAAGCACTTTGAAGAAACATCGAAGAAGTTGGAAGATTTCTTTTCGAACTAGGACAAGAACTAGTAGAAACATTAGTACAAGGGCGAGGAAATGGATTTCTACAAGTGCAAGGACAAGGGTTTGAACAAGCATAAGAAGAAGGAGTAGGAAAGGGGTTAGCACAATGATTAGAACAGGGATTAGGACAAGAATTTCAACCACTAGGTTTTAAGGATTTATTTATGGATTATAATAGGGATTGGATAATAGGGAAAGATTAAGGATAGCGACTACGAGAACTATTAAGATACTTTGTCGCGACAAAGTACTTATGTGCTTATGAGGGTCTTGAGAACTTAGCCAACTCTAGACATCGATCTAAAGCATATACTTTCGATTTCAGCTTAAAGTAATGAGCTCTCTTTTTAAGAACAGTCTCTCCGCACTGTTCCTTTAAAAATAGCTGCTTTATTTTAATAGCTGTGAATAAAAATTCGAAGCTTGACTTTAATCATAAGCATTTTTTTGCAATTTTGGTCATGACCACAACACATTTGAAGCAGATGTGCTCAGAGCTAATTTATGATATACAAATTGCATTGTTCATAAAAAATCAAACCAAATTAACTAAACTGTGCTGTTATTTTCTGTGTTTATAAAATAATTTACATAATGTCTTTTCATTAATAATTCTGTATTATAATTTACAGCAAATTACGTTGGCCCATTAATTATATTTACTTTTGGTACTCTTTGTTGTACCTCATGGGAAGGACAGCCTTTGTCTTTCTAACAGCTGCATCTATAAATGATGAATCGAAAAGTTCATTGAGTGTGCTGCGTCGTTTATCCCTTAAAACGTGGTGTATCGAGGTGAGTGTGATGGATGATTAGCGCAAATAACGAAATAGCTTCATTTTTGGTAATTTATCATAGAAATGTCATATAGGAATGGCTATTATTAATATGCATATGTGAATTTCATTGAAGCTTATGAGATTCTTGGATTATTTATTTTTGCCACGTTATCATAATTTTAATACTTTTAATAAAAGCACACTCATTGTTTTAAGCATGCAAGCATATGTACCGTCTTCTTAACCTTAGCATGGGCAACTTAACCTGAGCACGCTATTCACTCAGATACCTTAGCCACCCTTAAGTAAATGCCCACCCTAGGGTTAATTTTCTTTGCTTCTAAGAATATTTTTTAATTATCTGTTGCATAACTTGCGGCGCCTTTTAGGTGGAACGCCTTATTTTCCAGATAACCACACAAACGGTAGCTTTGTCCGGCAAGAAGTTCTACTTTATGACAAGGCGTTTACTCTTTGGGGTAAGCAACAGTGATGGCGATATTTGTTTAACACAAACATACTTACTTTTATAACGTTTACAGATGGCCGGTACGATAGTGACATATGAGCTAGTTTTGCTACAATTCGATGAACCAAATCGTTCCAAGGGCTTGCAAAGTTTGTGTGCTTAGGATAAGTGTATTTTGTTGCAGTGGTTGCAAGTTTATGGAAATTCGGACAATGCTCTTTATGCAGAGATAGAGAGAGAGGGAGAGAATTATATTAGTTGTCATACTGTTGTTGGCTTACGCCCATGCAAGATATGCTATCGTTAATTATTTTTAACTACATCTTCACACTCACACATAGATATTTTGAACACATACATATTTGTAATAAAAATACCATATAACTTTACAGTGGCGGAGTTTTTTTTTAATGTATGGGTAAAGGGTTTTTTCTGTTGGAATTCTAGTTAAAGAGCAGTGTTGCCAATAATTTAAACCAAAAACCAGAAACTCACCAAAAAAACGCGTACTGTTGAAAAAATCAGACATTAGTAAAAAAAAACCATTTTTGACTTGAAATTCACCTTAATTTGTACAAACTGCAATGGTTAAAAGCTTGTGTTCTTTCTGCAGTTAAAATTTCAAATCAATAAAACAAAAACGATTTGAGCTCTGCTCAATATTTAAATAACCCAGCAGTTATTTTAGAGTCAATTGGAAAAACCAACTAGTTAATTTCTAGCGCCTTTTGTACTTGCTATGAAATAGTACAAAAAACTTTCAGCGTAGAACAGTTTACTTTGATTTTATTTCATTTTCTTGTCCAAATTTTTATTGACAAAAATAAATTAAATCTGAACAACACGTGTGGCAATTTTTTCATTTTCAAACAGTTTGAGGAAAATTAATTTAAAAAATTTAACAAAGGTAAGTTTTTGCATTATATTTAAAAAAAAATAACTACATAAAATAAAAGATATACATCATCTTTTACGTGATGCACTTCTTTTCGTCATACATGCAAGAGATTAGAAATTAATGCTTCTAACGTTTGAATACTTTAAAACCACTTTACGATTTACTTTAACACTTTAGCAAAAAGTACCAGTTTGAAAAGGTTCATAATGGAACTAGTTCAAATATAGGGAAGAAGGCATTTTTTGGGTACAATTATCTTTTCCAATGACATCAACAAGTAAAAAGATTAACAATTTTTTTAAAACCCCTACAAAACTCAAACACTTCTCATATCCAACACCAAAATTGCGAGAATGTCGGGCAGAGAGATATTTTCTCAGGGATTATTTTAACCTCCAAACCAAAAAAAACCATTCCATTCAATTGAATGCCTTCTTAAAGTTCTACTGGAAAATACCTACTGGAATCATTTCTTTGAAGGGCTTAAAGAAATCTTCCATTGCAAAAGTTCTGGAAGCACTACTAGAGAAGATTAAGGAAACCATTCCCCCCAATAACATGCATATGTTAAAAAAAATGCCTTCTAAGTATGAAAGGGGATGGAACTCAAGGCTTTCCCTTCCACTTTAGCTTCTTTTGGAAGCACTTTTTTTGTTGGGTTGTGGAACTAGTTCAGAACTATTTAAAAGTTGGTTAAATTTTCTGCAGGGAATTTTTTTAAATTTCTTATTTTATATCTTCTCACATCGACAACGTGAAAGTATTGCGTGTTTCAAATAAAATTAACCAATTAACTGTTTGCATGATTTTCAATTATGAGCTATTTAGATCAAGTAAGTTTTGAAGAAGACAACAACATCAACAACTCTGTATAGAGTCAATCACGTAGTAGACTAGACAGTAGTAGTAGTAGTAGTAGTAGTATTTTTATTCAACAATTCATTACATTCTTAATAATAACAATATATGTATCTATAAGAAGAATTATGTTATACAAATAACTGCAATGAATGTTAAGCTGCTTCTATAGTTCATAGGAGCTAGAGGCGAATACAGCTTGTTAAAAATTAAGTTAAAACAGTAGGGCGGATCAATTTTTTTTCGCCCTGGAATCATTGATTTTCATATTCTACGTTAAATTTTAAGAAAAAAACTCTTTGTGTGCATATGGATACGGTGAAATAATTTTCTCCGTAATTTCGATTTAAAAATGTGATTTGATATGAGAGTGCACTGTGGCGTATGAGTGACATTTTATATAACAAAAACTAGGGTTGTCATTTAACCGAATTATTTTAGTAGCCGGTTATCGGTTAACAGTATGAACCGAAAAAATGAATTAACCGGTTACCGGTTACGGTTACCAAAAATAATTCGGTTAACCGGTTAGTTATAAATTAAAAAACAAATACAAATTTTTCATTATTTATTTTTTCTGTTTATTTGTTTAGTCTATTAGAGGTAGTGCTGTAGGAGCTGGTGAATCTATACCAACAACATCTTTGGAGTATCTTCCTTGTTTAAACTATATAACAGAACACAATATTTTGATATTTGATGCATCTGCAGATATGACAACAATTTCTTTGCCTTCTTATTCACGTGCTAGAGCGAGAAACAAACTGTGTTCGTACAATTCATTTACGGCTAAAGTTGCAAATACAATTATTAAAATTTGAAGGAAATTATGTGTAGAATTTTATGATAGAAAAGTCATTTGTACAAAACTATATCGCTTTATTGATAACTACAGTAAAGAAAGAAAATCAAAAACCACAAGCAAGAAATTTGAAACATTTCTTAATTTTATCAAAAAATTGTTTTATATTGGGCTATGTAAATGCTATTTACAAACAACGCAATGCTCATGTGACAAAATACCAAAACATCTAAAAGAATTCATGCGTGATTTTCAGCGCAATCTAAGAAAACTCACTATATTAGAATTTGAGCAATATACTTCAGAAATAGTAGCTGCTACAATATCAACATCACAAACTTCTGCAGAGGTGTCTTTATATGAACCAACTCATTTCGAATTATACAATTATGAGGATGTTGGCAAGTCCGCGTGTGTACATGATCCTGAAGATGCAATGACACGTGGATCTTACGCACCACAATATAGTGCTTTCCATTTCTCTATGATATGCGGTGGATTCGCTATAACGGACAGACAAAGTGCATGTTTAGTAACAGCGCTTTTTAAGGACATCAATTTTAGAAATGATCGTGGGCATCCTGTTATAATGGACAAACCCACAAACTTTGATTTTGATTGTGAGGATTACGTAAATATAATTGATTTCACAAAGCACATTCTGTACAACAAATTAAAAGAGTAGCTCCAAAATACTGACGATATCCCAACATTAAAAATTTTCCAGAAATCCGATGCCACATACAAGCTACTGAGAGACACGTTCAATTATGCATCACTGTGCCATAGCGTGTCATTCACAAACATTGCGAAGGAGTTATTGGGATATCACTTAAAAGTAGATATCAATTGCAGAGAGTCGAAAGCAAACAGAATTTAGATTTTTATTCTATTTTTATTTGTGGGCGTTGCATAGGTCTAGCTCCTTTCACTTTTTTCTATGATTTTTTTTGATACTTTGCTCTTTTACTTACACCAAAGTTCATAATTTCTACAATTGGCTAAAATTCTTTAAAAAGTGGGCGTATATTTGTTGCGGCCACGCCCATTTTTAGTACAATTTCCAGTAGTTACCATACGAACTAAATAACCAAATTAAAGTTGAATACGTCCAAAAGCGCCTAAATATAAAATTTTTATTAATTTGTTGGCGGTAAAAGGGGGTGTGGCAACATATCCTTTTTTCTAAATTTTCCCTGAAATGAGGCGAACAAAACAAAAAAAAATATTCAAATCGGTCGAGCCGTTTTCGAGCCTTAGCATGACTAACGCACAGCAATTGATTTTTATCCCAGTGGGCATTTTAGCTTGCGATACGCAAAAGAAAGCATGCTAGTAGTGCTCTTATTGGCGTAAATATACCTTCCATGCTCGCTGTATTGATGAGTGCTTCTGTAAGGCCTACCTTTTGAAGGTTTGGAGTCTTTTTTAAGAAAATTTAGAAAAAACAAATCGATTAAAAAAAAATCAAAACTTAAAGAAAAAACAAAAATAATTTTTTTATCAGAGTTTTGCCAGGTCTCCGAAATCTAACACATTACATATCACATTATATGAAAACTTTTATACGGAAAAATTCCAATTTTTTTTTATTATTTTTACATGAAGAAATTTTATCAAAAAATTCCAATAAAATTTTTAAATGAATAGAAAAGTTTGTAAAAAAATGTAGATTTTAAAAAATAAAAAAAAAATTGTTTTTGGTCCGAGCTGGGTCTCGAACCCGCGCTCCCGAAAGCTAACTTTCATTTGTAATGATGCAAAATAAACTAAAGTTCTTTAACAACTGTGGTAGACGAGTGGATAAGATGCCAAATGAAAGGACGTCGGTTCAAATCTGGAAATTGTCAAAATTTTTTTTATTTCAAGTTGATATTTATATTGCTTTTCTTTCTAATGTACATTCTCAAAAAGGGCTTCTAGCAGGCTTTTTTAGAGTCGTGAGGCCTAGAAAATTTTCTTGTTTCATATAAAAAAGTTAATGGGCTTGGAAATGAGTACGGAAGGGCTAAGAAATCCATTTGATGGCCTGATAGAAGCGCATCAAAGCCCTGCTTTTCTCCACTGGGATATATATAGATTCCTCACAGGTGACGTATATTTCAAAGACTGTTGAAAGTCGGCATACCACAATTCCAATGACGTAGCAAGCGGGGGAAAAGGGGGGCAGTTGCCCCCCGCTTATTTAGCTAGATAATAATTTAAAAAGAAAAATTAAAAAAATATTCAAAATATCAGTCTTTTTACAACGATAATATATTTGTATTATATATTTTGCTCTTCTTTTTCTCTTCTTCATAAACATGCTTTCGGATAACCATTTTCTTTCTCTGTATTTGCAAAAAGATAGAACAAAATGTAGGCTTTCTACTGCAATTCCTATTTGAAAAAAAAATAATTTAAGAAACTATTAAATGAAGTTGAAAAACGTTTTGCTTTGCTTTTGACTGTGCTTGCATCAGCAGCTTCATCTGAGCGTCCTTTTATTTATTTATTTATTTTACTTGATTGCTAAACCTTAACAGGTTTTATAGCAAATTTAAAATTGTAAAATAAGATATTTAATACAATTCAAAAATATAAAGTATGATTTTGAATGAAATAATGTATTATTAACAAACTAAAAAGTTTTAGTAAATTGCTTAAAGTATATAATTTTATTAAAGTATAAAAAATAATAGAAAAAAGTTAAGTCAAAATCGATAAAATCAGACAGCATAGCAGGGTTACGTTTTCAAGACAAACAAGGTCAAGTTAGCAACAATTTTTGTATACGGCGGAGTCGTGTGACAAACAAGGTCTCATACCCAATAAAACACCACTCCAATAGGTATATATATAATATATATCGTTCTGTCTCCCTGAAGCCGGTGAAATCCTGGCTTGACAGGGTGGTTACTCGACAAACTAGGTCAACTTCACCAAACCAATTTTCATAAAATAAAAAAAACCAGTTGCGAACGCAGGCACCAAGACAAACTAGGTCTTATCGGCCACTCATATTAATATATTACAAATCGATCTAACGTAGTGTTTCAAGAGGTAAAAAGACACCAAGACACCACGGTACCGTCAACAAATGTTGTCACAACCATCTTGAAGATATGAGGCATTTGAAGATCCCAGGCTTAGGTCCATTCAGATTATTTAGATATATTATACACCAAAATTTTCCATTTTACGCTTAGGTCCATTTAGATTGTTATATTTATGTGTTTACAAATCACCAGATGCATCAGATATATGTTTGAAAGAACTTTACATAATCAACGACGGTACTGCAGGTAATCTATAATTTTATGTTTGATTGAGTCCATGGATTCACTTAAGGATATAACATCAGATACAAAATTAAAATCACCGCAAGCGCTTCTAAGAGGTTCATTTTGCAAATAATTAGTTCTACAAAAGTTCATGTGGAGTAACTCAAAAGATCTTCTAGGACGAAGAGGAATATTAAAATATATTTTACTCAATAAATATGGACTGTTTACATAGCCATGTAAAAGTTTTATAATCCAACAAGCATTTATCATAATTCTCCGATTTTTTAAAGAAGGAAGATTTAAGAGTTGTAACCGATATTCATAAGGTGGTAAGTGAAAATCAGTATTACAATAAAGATAGCTTAAGCAAAACAAAAGAAATTGTTTCTGCACTGATTCAATGTCGTCTATGTAACAACCGTATCTTGGGCACCAAACAACTGAAGCGTATTCTAAGATAGGCCGCACTAGGGAAGTGAATAAGGTTTTCGTTATGAAAGGATCATTAAACTCTTTTGCCCAACGTTTAATAAATCCTAAAGTACTATTTGCTCTATTTATTATTTTATTTACATGAATATTAAAGCGTAGTTTAGGATCCATTGTAACTCCAAGATCATTGAAGCTATCTAAGGACTCCAATGGATAACCACAAATTTTGAAGGTACATTTAATTGGTGGTTTGCGCGAGAAAGACATATGCTTGCATTTCTTCATGTTGAGGTTCATACGGTTCGTTTTGCACCAGTTATGAAGATGATCTATGTCGGCTTGCAAAAATACAGCGTCATTATCATTTTTAAAAGAAAGGAAGAGTTTGACGTCGTCAGCAAATATTAAGATGCTGGAATGCATTATGACAGATGGCAAATCGTTTATAAAAAGTAGAAACAGAAGAGGCCCAAGATGACTTCCTTGAGGTACTCCTGAAGTAACAGGAAACTCGTGTGATTTCTTGAGCTTAAAAAGAACAGATTGTGTTCTATTGCTTAAGTAAGATTCAATCCACTTTACCAACGGTATAGGAAATCCAACAAGATGTAATTTTAAGATCAATAGTTTGTGATTTACAACGTCAAAAGCTTTGCTAAAATCCGTGTAAATAACATCAGTCTGCATGCCTTTTCCAAAGTTTTCTATAGTTTTTGATGTAAATTCGAGAAGGTTAGTAACAGTGGATTTTCCAGAAAGGAATCCATGTTGGAAAGGAGACATTAAAGATTTAATGCTATGCGATAGTCGTGATGTAACAATTGCCTCTAAAAGTTTAGGCAAAGCGCTCAATTTTGCGATGCCACGGTAGTTATCAATTAAAGACCTATTTCCGGATTTATGCAGCGGAATGATAAATGAATGCTTCCAGGCTGCAGGAAAATAGCAGGATTTTAATGATGAAGTAAATAGTAAAGAGATTGGAGTTACTAATTCTTCACAGCAGTATTTTAATATACACGAAGGTATGTTATCAGGACCACTTTTATATGATGTTTTAATATTTTTTAAAAATGATAAGACTGTGTTTGAGTCAATTATTGGGAAATATATATCCCCAGATTGAATATTGAAAGGATAACTTAAATAATCATAGGACGATGATGAATAAGTCGACTTGAAAAAGTCAGCAAAAAGATTGCAAATACTATTATCATTATCAGACTCAACCGAATTATACTTCATAAAAGAAGGATAGGAATCAATCTTGCGTTTTGTGTTAACAAAGTTCCAGAAGGATTTAGCATCAGATTTGATGTTTAATTTTACTTTTGTTAAGTAGGTATTATAGGATTGTTTGCATAACTGTTGATAACTGTATTTAATCGAGGTATAGCATCCAAAATCACATATGTTATGTGTTTTTTGATATTTTTTATAGTATTTAGATTTCAAATTCCTCATTTTTCTTAATTCATTTGTATACCATACCGGACCCGATGTCAAGGAAGCTTTCCTTTGCGGAACAGCTTTAAGAAAACAATCATTGAGCGTTCTATTAAACGCATATACCGCATCATCAAGACTCTGAGAAGATAAACTATTTGTATTAATATTTAGAATAGAATTCCAGTTTATATTAGACAAGTTATTCTTCAAAATCACGTAGTTTGTTTTTTTAAAGTTAAACTCAATAGGTGGTTGAGAATCAGAATACTGCGCAGATGGTTTTGGAAAATTTAAAATAATTTCTAATGTTGGATGATGAGAATCTTCGGGTGTAACCAGAGGATCTGATTTAGACACAGAAGCGATATTACTGTCATCAAAAAACACCAGATCAAGCAAACGATTATTTTTGTTAAAAATGCAGTTAAGTTGGAATAGCCCTTGGATTGAGAGCTCGTTTAAAAGTAATTATCGGATGAACTTTCAGACGAAGGTAAAAATATTTCAGGAATTTCAGAACAGTAGTTCCAAGAAACGTTTGGCAGGTTAAAATCTCCAGTTATTAAAATATGATCATTTGATTGCAGTTTTGAGCAAACTTTACTAATAGAAGCCAAATGTTTGCTATAAACTTCTAAGGTAGAAAGGGGAGGAATATATGAGCATGTAATAAAAAGGCTCAAGAAACCAAACTTAACATGAACACAACAGAATTCAATGTCCAAGGATTCTGGAATTAATAACTCTTCAGAGAAATGTGTCGCTTTGACTGCAATCAACACACCCCCACCTTTAGAGCAAATACCAGGAATGGAGTTTCTATCTTTGCGGTATATGTTAAATTTGTTGCACAGAATTTCAGTATTTAGAGTGTTAGGTTTCAGCCAAGTCTCACTAAAAGCTATTATATTAAAGTGAAGGTTGTGACTCAAAATTAATAAATTATTTAGTTTTGTGTTAATGCCACGAACGTTTTGGTAAAGGATAAGGAACTGAAAGCAACAATCTAGTTTTTTTGATTCTTGTTAAAAACCGAAAAAGTAGCCAAGGAAGTTGTAGGCCGAGGTCTAGAAATAAATTCATGCACCATCGTATTGTCAGGCCAAAACTTTTGATCCAATACCTTGTGAAAAACATCACCAGGCAAAGATATTTTAAAAGAGGACGTAATTCGCTCGTATGAAAAATTGAATTTGTAAACAGAGATATTTTTATTTACAACATTCAGCTTAGAGTTTATATAGAATAACACGTCTTCACCGGATGTATCAGCTGCAAAACGAGAAACAAATATAGATTTTGCAGGCTCAATAATCACAAGTTCTTTATGAACAGGGGCTTTGATACTGCTGTTCGATACTTGTTTCGGTATCGCTCCTGTAGAAAACGGAGTAATCTGAGAAGGTGCAGGGACCACATTTGAGGAAATACAAGTTTCAGCGTAAGTTTTTTTTGTGGCAGAAACGCGAGGAGAATCAGCATTTTCCTCTATGATTGGTATTGCTTCAACAGAAAGAGAAATCTGATCAGCTGACGCAGCGACCTTAGTTGGTGCGATATTATCAGCCATTTGATCAGTATTGACAGCACCAATTGATTGATCTTCAATCTGTATGTTCACATTAGGGAAAACAGTTAAAGTAGAAGGTAGAACAGTATTATTATTGGGTGACGGCATGGCTATGTCAGTAGTTTTAGCTGAACTACGAAGATTTTTGTTTGAACGTTTACGTTTTGGAGAATTGTAAGCTTCCTCCATAATTTTAAACTTTTTAAACAAATCTTCGTATTCACTCAGTCTATCTTGTGCTACCTTTAGATCCTTAGCCACCTCCAAAAAACCTTTCCGAGATTGTCTAATAAGTTTAAAAATCTCAACGTTTGTAAACCTGCAATCTTCACATGACCAACGAAGTCCCTTACTTTCGTTGAGTGCATCGAAGATCCTCGCAGTCAACGCTACACACTTGATGTGAAAAAATGAATCACACAACCAGCAAGTAACCAGCCGGTCTGATTCACCCTTTACAGCGCAGTTTCGGAAATTGCAGATCATTTTCAGTTTAATAGTAAGTTTTGCAATATAGATGAAAGTAAAAGGAGAAAAATGAACTTAAATGCTTTTAGTGAAAAACAGTTTATTTTGTTTAAAGACACTGTACTGTAGAAACTTTGCAGCCCTGATTTTATAGAACCAACGAATTGAAAAGTTTTATAAGCACTAGAGTTTTTGCAGTAGCGTGAAAACAGCTGTAAAAGTAAATACAATAATTTGCTCTATAGAAACCTGTTTGCGCTAAAAACAAAACAGGAAGAAGGAAAGAAGCAAATTATAAACAAATATACATATATATATATATTTATTTATATTGAAAATTAAATTAAATATCAAGTATTTTAAAAGGATGTAATCCACGTTATCACGCTTCCAGATGATGAGCACGCCGATCAAAGCTGTTAATTTCTATTTATTTATATTAATTTTGAACTTTTGGTTAAATATATCTTTAAAAGTAAGAGCTCGCAAAAACACGTCTAAACGGTAAGAAGATAACGAAAGTGCACTAAAACGACTTAAAACGTGTCTTCGAGCAACTATGACACAGAAACGACTCAATCATGTGGCACTTATACACATTCACAAAGATAAAACCGAAGAATTTAATTCGATGGAGGTGGTGAAAGAGTTTGTTTCTCGCAAGTACAGGAAAAAACATTTTGGAATAATTTAAATTGATATAACTTTTTGTAGCTTACTGCATTTAAACCTTGTAAAGATATATCTAATCTAGCTTTATAAAAGCAACAATTATTTCTTATATTTCACAGATCCTTTAAAAAATGATCTCTAATATCGAAATTGGAAACGCGGTTGCCACTTTGGTACAATTGTACCAAAATTGGTATATATATTTTAACTTGGTATCTTGGTACATTATTTTCCGAGTTGGTACATTTTGTAAAAGATTTACAATTTAACAACTTGTTACAAAAAGCGAAATTTGGTAGCACTGCAGAAATGTTCAGACTTATGTTTAGTGGAACTTTCATTGCATTGAGTTCTAAAAGTTGAAAGCTTACATGCTTTTCTTGTCATATATATTAAAATCACATTTTTTGAGACATTTTTTGAGACTTGAGTATTTTTTGTGAGAATTTCCACTCACAAAAAATAAAGCTGGAAAACCTTCAGCAAGTTTTTATATATGAAGTTTTGAAAATTTTTGTTCTCTATCTCTCTCCACACTCAATGAGAGAGTATCAAAAACTTACTACTTTCCCTTTGACTTGATTGACTTAATTTAAATTTTCTTGCTGAATATTTTTGAGTTGTGTTGCCAGAATGGAGTTTCTTGAGTTGAAATTGGCATATTTTACTATTGAAGCTTCAAAATAAAGAAGCATTGAGTCTGGAAATATTGAATATTATAAACAAAGGAAAACAGAAAACCTGCTGAAAGTTTACATATCAGTGCATCGACCTGCAGCACATTTCCACAGAGAGAGAGAGCAAGAAAGCTGTCACAAAAAACTTGCTAAAGGTTGACCACCTTCCGCCCAAGGCTCATTTAAAAGGTTATGGCACTTGAGAGCGAGCTCGGTCGAACTGTCAGGATAGATGAAAAGAAATCAAGAAAATGAATGCATAGAACAAAGAAAAGCACAGTGACAGTTCGAACAAAGGCGGAAAAAGAGTGCAATTCTCTCAAGTGCCACAAACTTATAAATGAGCCTTGCTTCCGCCTGGATTCTGGAATCCGCCTTTAAGCAGAAAAATATCTCCAATCAGAAAATTGTTCTCTTATTACCAAAGATATTCTAAAACAAATTAAAGACAATTTCGATTTAGGTAAAGAAGATCTAAATGTTTTGAATATATTAACATCTTCACAAGTCATGTCAGAAAACAAAATTTCTTTATTGCCATAATTTAATAATTCATATTAAAATATCATCTCATAGAATGCTACCCTGACGTTATTCTGACTCAGAGGAATCTTGTTCAGGTTTCAAATATTAGTTTTTAAAATTGTAATGACGTTGGGAAAAAATTTGGGTATTTTGAGAAAAAGTCTAGGTCATGAAGAATGGGGAAAATTTGGGGAAAATTTGGGGAAAATTTGTTTTAATGATTTTATCAATTTTGTAAATAGTCTGGTGTGCCTTCCACACAGCTCAGCAGCTGCTGAACCAATATTATTTTTATTTTAGCCTGATTAAAACTTAGCTTACAGATAAATTGGAATATAAAACACTTAACAACATAAAGCTCTCTGAAAAATTGTGTGCCGAACGCAATAAATCTAATTATATTTGGCCAGCAATAGAACTATTTTGATGTATTTATTATTTTGTTAATAGCGTATAACATAACTTAATATTTTTGTTATGTTTGGTATGTAAACAAATATACTCCAGTGAATTTTTATCAGAAATGTTATAAAATTATTATATTAAAAAAATTGGTACATTTTTTCCTATTTGGACACACGAGAGAAGCGAAGCTTTTTCGCAGTTTTATATGTTTCATAATTTAATGGTTTTTCTAATAAAAAAATTTTTAAATTGAAAAATTTTAAATACCTAATGTTAACTAAAAAAATAATTTCCCACCAGTAAATTTTATCACCTTACATTAATTTTTAATTATTTTTGTAAATGTTAATGAAATAATTGGGTCTTAATATATAAAATATCAAACGTATATTATATAGATGTAATGTCATCGATATTTCTAGCAAATATTGCATCAATAGTTGTCTTAATCTTGTTGTGCAAATATTTGGATCGCTTGTCATTCGCAAATTATATTTATCAAAACAGCATTGTTTAAGGCTTTGAATTTTTATGAAACTGTTTTTTTTTATATTTCAAAAGTATAGTCTTTCTGACGTTAATGTCCAATTATAATAGAAGTAACGTAATGTGATCTCATGTCAGTTGAGCAGAGCGTTCTTTCACTTATAGTTTGAAAAAATGCTTTCTCATACAAGTGGTTATAATAAACGCAACGTGATGGGACGTATAGATCCGTGGATTTTAGATTTCTATGTTACTTTACATTACGTCTTGTCAAAAAGCAACTGAAGATTGTATTTTCACTTCTACAGCCGTTTTAGTAGGTGTCGAGCCACAGTGTTTCGTCTACATTCATTCTCTGTATACTCATTTATCTCGAAACTACTTTTTTCGGCATGGTATTTTAGGCATTTTAAAATAATTTTTGTAAACTTTACGCTTGCAAAAAAATAATAATCAGGATAGTATTGCTATATGTCAAAAAATGTCTACTAAGTTTTCATGCAATTTTGTGATGGAAACTTGTTATTAAAACAAATAAGTAATTTAATCCTTTTTCTTAAAGGTAGGTTCGAGGAAATGTACACCGTAAACTTATAGCTTTACGCTTACGTCCTTCATCCAATACCATTATTAAATTTTGATAAAAGTGAGAAAGAATTTTTAAGATGAAGATTCCCGAATTCCCATGCAATTAAAAATAACACGCCGAATTCCCACGCCAATTAAAAAATACCACGCTGGATTAAAAAATACCATGGGAATATCCAAAAAAAAAATTCCCAAGACCAATTAAAAATTACCACGAATGGGATTTTTCCCGCATTACTGGCAACCTTGTCTGCTGCATTCACAATAGAATATGTAGGGCAGCTAATGAACAATCCCTTTAATAAATTCCTGTCCTCACTGCAACATAGCTTCAGTTAATATTGAATGAATCACAGCCCGTCATAACCCAGCAAAAAAGTGCTTCCAAAAGAAGCTGAAGTGGAAGGGAAAGTCTTGAATTCCATCCCTTCCACTTTCATACCCAGAAGGCATTCTTTTAACATATGCATGTCATTGGAAGGAATGCTTTCCTTAGTCATCTCTAGAAGTGCTTCCAGAATTTTTTCAATGGAAGATTTCTTTGAGCCCTTCATTGAAAGGATGCTAGTAGGTGTTTTCCAGGACATTAAAAAGGCATTCTGTGGAATGGAATGGTTTTTCTGGTTAGGGGGGGGGGTAGTTTAAAATCCCACGAAATATATCCCTTTTCCAATTTTCTCGCAATTTTGGTATTGGGAATGAGACGTGTTAGAGTTTTGTTGGGGTGTAAAATATCTCTTTCAATTTTCACGGCATTTTGATGTTGGAAGTAGGAAGTGGTTGGGTTTTTTAAAAAATCCCACGGAAAGTATCTTAAACATTGATTAGAATTATATACAATTTTTTACTTTGAATTTAAATGCTATTTGAATGTCTTCCAGAAGTAGTTTATGAGAATGTCGCTTCTTGATCAGACTAAGAATCACAATTGGATATATAGAATATTTTCTGGAAACAGTGTTCCTAAGGATGCACGTCACATTTGTATCAAAAATATTGCTGGGAAATGGTTGTTTTGAAGGAGTGGTTAGTGTGTGTAACTCTCGATCGGAAGGCGCGAGTTCGATCCTCATGCTTGCAAAGAAATATTTTTAATTTTATATCCTCTAGTTGTAATAGACGCAAGTAAAAAAACAACAACAACAATTCTAAGAAAAGGTGTATGGAAAAAAGTGTCGTTTTTTAGATTTTACTCAAGCAAATCACAAAACGAGGCGTAAAAAGCTTCGCTTCAAAAATTTGTTTATTCATATTCATGTTTCTTTTAAGAAATTTTGGTGATTTTTTTTTGCATCCCCATTTTTACTGCCCCCCAGATGAAATTAGTCTCCGACGCGCTTGCACAATTCCCACTTTTAAACATAACAAATAACTAAAAAAAAAAGAAAACAGATGCGTCCCTGGACACACGAGAGAAGCAAGGCTTTTTCGCAGTATTATATGTTTCATAATTTAATGGTTTTTTTAATAAAAAAATTTTTAAATTGAAAAATTTTAAATACCTAATGTTAACGAAAAAAAAAAATTTCCCACCAGTAAATTTTATCACCTTACATTATTATTAAAATAAATTTTGAATTATTTTTGTAAATGTTAATGAAATAAATGGGTTTTAATATATAAAATAGCAAACGTATATTATATAGATGTAATGTCATCGATATTTCTAGCAAATATTGCATCAATAGTTGTCCTAATCTTGTTGTGCAAATATTTGGATCGCTTGTCTTTCGCAAATTATATTTATCAAAACAGCATTGTTTGAGGCGTAGAATTTTTATGAAACTGTTTTTTTTTCTGTTTCAAAAGTATAGTCTTTCTGACGTTAATATCCAATTATAATAGAAGTAACGTAATGTGATCTAATGTCAGTTGAGCAGTGCGTTTTTTCGCTTATTGTTTGAAACAATGCTTTCTCATAGAATTGGTTATAATAAACGCAACGTGACGAGACTTATAGATCCGTGGATTTTAGATTTCTATGTTATTTTACATTACGTCTTCTCAAAAAGCAACTGAACATTATATTTTCATTTCTCCAGCCGTTTTAGTAGGTGTTGAGCCACAGTTTTTCGTCTACATTCATTCTTTTTATACTCATTTATCTCGAAACTACTTTTTTCGGCATGGTATTTTAGGCATTTTAAAATAATTTTTGTAAACTTTACGCTTGCAAAAAAATAATAATCAGGATAGTATTCGAAGTATCGAAGTATCGAAGAAATGTAAATGTAGGTTCGAGGAAACTTATAGCTTTTCGCTTACGTCGTTCATCCAATACTATTATTAAATTTTAATAAAATTGAAAAATAATTTTTAAGAAGAAGATTCCTGAATTCCCATGCAATTAAAAAATACCACGCCGAATTCCCACGCCAATTAAAAAATACCACGCTGGATTAAAAAATACCATGGGAATTTAAAAAAAAAAAAATTCCCAAGACCAATTAAAAATTACCACGAATGGGATTTTTCCCGCATTACTGGCAACCTTGTCTGCTGCATTCACAATAGAATATGTAGGGCAGATAATTAATAATCCCTTTAATAAATTCCTGTCCTCTACTGCAACATAGCTTCAGTTAATATTGAATGAATCACAGCCCGTCATAACCCAGCAAAAAAGTGCATCCAAAAGAAGCTAAAGTGGAAGGGAAAGTCTTGAATTACATCCCTTCCACTTTCATACCCAGAAGGCATTCTTTTAACATATGCATGTCATTGGAAGGAATGCTTTCCTTAGTCATCTCTAGAAGTGCTTCCAGAATTTTTTCAATGGAAGATTTCTTTGAGCCCTTCATTGCAAGGATGCTAGTAGGTGTTTTCCAGGAGAACTTTAAAAAGGCATTCTGTGGAATGGAATGGTTTTTCTGGTTAGGGGGGGGGGGAAGGGTAGTTTAAAATCCCACGAAATATATCCCTTTTCCAATTTTCTCGCAATTTTGGTATTGGGAATGAGACGTGTTAGAGTTTTGTTGGGGTGTAAAATATCTCTTTCAATTTTCACGGCATTTTGATGTTGGAAGTAGGAAGTGGTTGGGTTTTTTAAAAAATCCCACGGAAAGTATCTTAAACATTGATTAGAATTATATACAATTTTTTACATTGAATTTAAATGCTATTTGAATGTCTTCCAGAAGTAGTTTATGAGAATGTCGCTTCTTGATAAGACTAAGAATCACAATTGGATATATAGAACATCTTCTGGAAACAGTGTTCCTAAGAATGCACGTCACGTTTGTATCAAAAATATTGCTGGGAAATGGTTGTTTTGAAGGAGTGGTTAGTGTGTGTAACTCTCGATCGGAAGGCGTGAGTTCGATCCTCACGCTTGCAAAGAAATATTTTTAATTTTATATCCTCTAGTTGTAATAGACACAAGTAAAAAAACAACAACAACAATTCTAAGAAAAGGTGTATGGAAAAAAGTGTCGTTTTTTAGATTTCACTCAAGCAAATCACAAAACGAGGCGTAAAAAGCTTCGCTTCAAAAATTTGTTTATTCATATTCATGTTTCTTTTAAAAAATTTTGGTGATTTTTTTTTTGCATCCCCATTTTTACTGCCCCCCAGTTGAAATTAGTCTCCGACGCGCTTGCACAATTCCCACTTTTAAACATAACAAATAATTAAAAAAAAAAAGAAAACAGATGCGTCCCTGGACACACGAGAGAAGCAAGGCTTTTTCGCAGTTTTATATGTTTCATAATTTAATGGTTTTTTTAATAAAAAAATTTTTAAATTGAAAAATTTTAAATACCTAATGTTAACTAAAAAAAAAAAAATTTCCCACCAGTAAATTTTATCACCTTACATTATTATTAAAATAAATTTTGAATTATTTTTGTAAATGTTAATGAAATAAATGGGTTTTAATATATAAAATATCAAACGTATATTATATAGATGTAATGTCATCGATATTTCTAGCAAATATTGCATCAATAGTTGTCCTAATCTTGTTGTGCAAATATTTGGATCGCTTGTCATTCGCAAATTATATTTATCAAAACAGCATTGTTTAAGGCTTAGAATTTTTATGAAACTGTTTTTTTGTATATTTCAAAAGTATAGTCTTTCTGACGTTAATGTCCAATTATAATAGAAGTAACGTAATGTGATCTAATGTCAGTTGAGCAGTGCGTTTTTTCACTTATTGTTTGAAACAATGCTTTCTCATACAAGTGGTTATAATAAACGCAACGTGACGGGACGTATAGATCCGTGGATTTTAGATTTCTATGTTACTTTACATTACGTCTTGTCAAAAAGCAACTGAACATTATATTTTCACTTCTCCTGCCGTTTTAGTAGGTGTCGAGCCACAGTGTTTCGTCTACATTCATTCTCTGTATACTCATTTATCTCGAAACTACTTTTTTCGGCATGGTGTTGTAGAAAAAACAAACACTATTTAGCAGAATCATCTGAAATTTAAAATTGCTATTCATAACAACGGTGGAACTAGAATAAAAGTTTTATTTCAAAAACATCGTATATTTATCACTTAATAACCGGTAGAGAACAAGCTTATTTAAGAACTTAATTTTCAGAAGCGCGTCATTCTGTCAAATTTTCATATCTTTTTTTCTAGTGCCAGCCATAGCTGCACTCATGGTGATGTATAATATTCTAGGTTTCTATTTTTCAGATAAATAGAAAAGTCAAAATCTACAACACCGCCCATGCCTCTTTTCATTGAGAGCGTCTCATTGACCGCCATTTTGAACAAGACCAACAATTTTTTAAATTAAAAAAAATATTTTTTTATGATGAATGAGAGTTACAATATACCTTAAAAGTTTAAATATCGTTGTTCAGTATTTTAACTTTTTAAAAAAATCCTAAAAATACCTTAAATTTTCGAGCACTAGACCACCATGCTTGCCTTAAGTGCCTATGAACATTCATGTCTGAATTCGCAATTAAATTCCACCTATTCAATAGAACCTTGCTACTTTTGTTGTTTGGATAGCTAATGCAAAATGCTTTTTGCTACGTTTCCATGGCGAGTTGATCCTAGGTTGGGTTTTCTTCAAGTTGACATAATGGCGTTTCTAGCTCGATAGTGCTTCCATGCACAACATTGAGTCGAGTTGGATTTCTGCTATTCTATTCGCCATTTTTTCTTAGCATAAATGTGTGCGTTCAGAAGGTGTAAAATTTACTAAACATATTGAGTCTTTGATCAGTATTAGTTTCCGCTACTTTGTGTGCCTGCTGAACGGTTTATTACATTTTATGTCAGCGCAGTGGCAGAAATAAAATAAAATAACAAATAATCAATAAAACCTCACTCAACAGTTGAGCAACTGTTTCATATTCTGAACGTATCCAATATAACTCAGTTAAATCTAAGAAGTTTCGTGGAGTTTTGTGGATTTGCCAGGATTTGTTGCCAGTCAAAATTCGGAACAATTCCCACGAAAATTACCTTTTTCCCACAGTAACATAAATTATATACCACCAAAATTCCCACGGTAAAGAAAAACAAAAAAATTCCAACTGCAAATAAAAAATACCAAAAAAAAAAATACCATGATCATTAAAAATTACCATGAAAATACCACTCTTTCTAAAAATACCACCTAAAATCCCACAAAAAATCCCATACGAATTAAAATATAAATAAAAAATTTAAAAAAAAATAGAAATAACATAACATAATAAGCAGAGCGTGTAATGCGTATGTGATTTAATTTTTATTTTAAAAGATAATTGAAAACCAATGGATTCGATAAGCAAACTTGCAAATATTTTTTATTATTGTTTTTGTTTTTTTAGTAATGTTATTTTTCACTTATTTAAGGCATTTTAAAATAATTTTTGTTAACTTTACGCTTGCAAAAAAATAATAATCAGGATAGTATTGCTATATGTCAAAAAATGTCCACTAAGTTTTCATGCAATTTTGTGATGGAAACTTGTTATTAAAACAAATAAGTAATTTAATCCTTTTTCTTAAAGGTAGCTTCGAGAAAATGTACACCGTAAACTTATAGCTTTACGCTTACGTCGCACAGTGGGATTTTTTCATACAATGTTTGGCAAAAAATATAAGGAGTGCTTATAGAATGTTGAAATTTTGCTCTGAAACTTTGGTTAGCTCAATTAAGAAAAAAATAAAGTTTTATCAAAATTGGCCACGCCCACTACCCCCCGCCCATACAACCCAAAGTTTATTTTTGACCCAAAGTTTTTGAAATTTTGCACATAGCCTTTTATTATCTCAATTAAGAATAAAATAAAGTTTCATCTAAATTGACCACGCCCACTACCCACCGCCCATACAACCCAAAGTTTATTTTTGGCCTAAAGTTTTTGAAATTTGGCACATAGCCTTTTATTTCCTCAATTAAGAATAAAATAAAGTTTCATCTAAATTGGCCACGCCCACTACCCACCGCCCATACAACCCAAAGTTTATTTTTGACCCAAAGTTTTTGAAATTTTGCACATAGCTTTTTATTACCTCAATAAAGAATAAAATAAAGTTTCATCTAAATTGGCCATGCCCACTACCCACCGCCCATACAACCCAAAGTTTATTTTTGGCCCAAAGTTTTTGAAATTTGGCACATAGCCTTTTATCACCTCAATTAAGAATAAAATAAAGTTTCATCTAAATTGGCCACTCCCACTACCCACCGCCCATACAACCCAAAATTTCTTTTTGGCCCAAAGTTTTTAAAATTTGGCACAGAGCCTTTATTACCTCAATTAGCGCCCATCACTCATCGCCCATAAGACCCCTATTATATTTTTTCCCACAACTTTTTGTTTCTTTACCAAAACTAATTATTTTATAAATAAATTTCAATACATGCATTTAAATATGGACTTTTATTCATCATCTATCATATCTGTAACTATATCGTCAAGTTCCAGAACCTGTTTACGGGGTTGAGATCTAATGCTACTTATAAAAGGATCTGATGATACTAGAAGTCGATGAAAAACATCTGCTTTTGTTGCAACTCTATCGCACTTTCTGGAGAACCTTAATCTATAATTTCTATAATCTTTATTTCTGGCTTCTTGGCCTTCTTCAGAAAGCATGCCAATAGGAAGTATTGCCGCATCCATGATATGTTTTCCGTGTATCAGTATTTTGTGTACTGTTACTGGCATATGATACCAACTATATTTTTCAACAAAAAGTTTTGCTGTATCTTGAGCAAAATTCTTGAACTTCAAGGAATTAACTTTTTTGCTACAAGTTATTATTTGTAGTATAATGCGAAATCGATCAATTAGTTGCTCCTCTACACCAGTCACATCGGCAACAAGTGCGGGATTAGAAAAGAAACACCTGGACGTATTTCCATCGTTAGTAGACCCAGTTCCTTGTTGAACTGCATCCACTCGTATACCCATCTGTTCCTTTAAGGCCTTCTGAATTCGAAGTTTATTTTCCAGTTTTAGACTTTTGTGTTCATCCTGGTTTGTTGTAGGCAATATGAAGTATGCACTCCATAAATTTAATGCGAGCATGTAAGGAGTAAACGCCCATTTTGATTGCTTCACCATCAATAGCTTTGCTTGAAACTAAATTAAGATTATTCATTTCAGTAGGTTTTGCTTTGCAAATGTTACAAACAGCTGCTGAAAATGTATCTGTAACCGTTTGAGCTGTCTTTCCATCTAACATTGTAAACACGAAATTATGCTTGATCGAAAATTGCTTCCCGCATGCTACAACTTCGGTATTTTTCAAAGCAGCAATATCTAAATTAATTTTTTCAACAAGGCTTAGCACTTTTTCTTTTGTTGCTTTGGTAAATTCAAAGGAGATAGGACGGCAGAATCTTGTTGATGACGGACTTTTATTTCGCCAATATTCTTCTTGAGAAATCGTCTGTAGACTTAACGGAACCATACATGCCAGTAACAAACTATCGCTTACATCAGCTGCTAAACTCTGATTGTACTCAACATGTCCAGAGGAACCATCGCAACCCCACTTACATGTAAACTCTTATTTATCCGCCATACCATTTAATTCTTCATCCGGAAAAGTTTGAAATAATCGGCTTAACGTATGATCCATTAAACTTTGCAAGGAAACAGACGCAGCTTTTTCAGTTATTTCAATTTCATCTGGAAAGCAATGCCTTTTTTTTCTCTGACGTTTGCATATGGTGGCAAAATATCGTATCCTTCATTTTTGAGAAAACTTTTGATGGCTTCATACTGACTCTATGTAAGCTCTGCATCCATCATCATTGCTAGTACAGCCGGCGAACGAATATAACATCGAGTTGGTATATTTCCACCCATCACTTTACTTGCCATATTCAAATGTTCTTGTGAATATTTTGAAGCTAATTCAGTAGCCTTGAACCTTTTTGTGCGAACTTGACAATCTTCGAAATCTTTCGCTGGCCTTCCTAGTTTAGTTTAACAACTAGGCTCGCTATTAAGTGATACCTCAAATACAGCTAAAAACACAATAGGAAAAAACATTTACACATATAAAATTTTATAACGTACTTTTTAAACGTAATTTTTAACCAATCTTAATTTTTTTAAAAAAAATGGGATTTTAGTTTATGCTATTCTTGCCACCGTTTTTTTAAATGACCAAGAAACCTCTTTTGAATTGCTCTTTTCACTATATCGATTTCTTCATCCTAAAGCATTGCATTTTTTGATTTATTGAAATCGGTTATTAATTCCAAACTTGCATTGCAATTAATGAGTTCGTAACTCAGTTCACTATGTAACACAGAAAATTAACTCATTTTAATGATATTTCTTTCACTTCGCTATTTGCTATTTTGACGTTGTATTTTTATAGCTGTTAAATCATATGGTTTTGTTTTTAATCCATTCCAAATAAGTTATTGTTGTAACTTTAAACGTACTTTTAAATGTCATAATAACGCACGTGCCTAAAAGTATGCCATATCTTTTTGTAATTTTTTAAAAATAAAAATTTCATGGATTTGGAGACAAATTTTATGATTTCATAAAAGATTATTAATTATTTAAACTGTTTTTTTTTAATTGATAGTATGGAGTCATACCTTTCATTTTATTATAGCGGGAGCACCTAGCACGACCGAGCAATCTTTTTTTTCTTCCAAGGAAGTTTGCAATCAGGGCACATTATAGAACAAATTTTATTCTATCATATCTTTTAAACAATATGAGCGAACTTTATAATTTTTTTTTAAATACGCAGAAAAGGCTATATTTGAAAAAAATCACTATTTAAATCAGAGCAATAAAATTATCTTACGTACATACACTATAGAAGTGCGTAAACAGTTTTCAATATTTTGGATCAAAATTTACATGTGGCTTTACTTCATTATTTCAAAGGCAAATAAAAGTATTTTTGGGATAGAATTTATGGATTCTTCATACTGAATCAATTCTCTACAAAACTGCATCATTACATTTTTAAATTTTATGTGTGGAAAAAATTACTTATTGCATAAAAAATCCCACTGTGCGTCGTTCATCCAATACCATTATTAAATTTTGATAAAAGTGAGAAAGAATTTTTAAGATGAAGATTCCCGAATTCCTATGCAATTAAAAATACCACGCCGAATTCCCACGCCAATAAAAAAATACCACGCTGGATTAAAAAATACCATGGGAATTTTAAAAAAAAATCCCAAGACCAATTAAAAATTACCACGAATGGGATTTTTCCCGCATTACTGGCAACCTTGTCGCTGCATTATAGCTTCACGCATTTACAATAGAATATGTATGGCAGCTAATGAACAATCCCTTTAATAAATTTCTGTCATCTACATAGCTTCAGTTAATATTGAATGAATCACACCAAATTGGGAATGGTTGTTTTGGAGTAGTGGTTAGTGTGTGGAACTCTGGATCGGAAGGCGCGAGTTCTCGATTCTCACGCTTGCAATGAGATATTCTTAATTTTATATCCTCTTGTTGTAATAGACGCAAGCAAAAAACAACAACAATTCTAAGAAAAAGGTGTATGGAAAAAAGTGTCGTTTTTCAGATTTCACTCAAGCAAATCACAAAACGAGGCGTAAAAAGCTTCGCTTCAAAAAATTGTGATGGAATTGAGAGGGGTCGGATTAGTTGAGAGATAGTATTTCAATAAGTTCCTCTTCCGAAATCTCTAAGAAATTTTGCTGAAACTTTTTTAAAGGTCTAATCGGTCACACAGTGTAATTTAACTTAATTTATGAAAAAACTTCTGATCATACAAGTAATAGGCAATTTGTAAGAGGCATTTTTTTTAGTGTGTAACCCAAACTAATCCTAAAGCTAAGGTATTTATTTCCAACCCAAACATTTTTCACCACCGGTTAATAAATACTGCACTAGCACTTGCATTTTTTTTTATACAGAACTGTCACGATTTCTAAATTACCAACACGCCAGCTGACTATACTTTAACATTGGAGTAGCTGTTAATAATTGTATCTAATCGGATACATTTAAAATTGTTTCTTTTTTGCTGCAGTAAATATTTCAATAAAGCAATGTTGCAATACGTTGCTTAAAGTTTTCGTTTAATTGCTGTCCAACTTCTATAAGCAATAGTTGTGAGTAGTTCTGGACAACAGTTTGTCAAAATGTAATCTATTATCTTGCTATTTCACTTATTGGTACTTTAGTTCATTGGGAAGTTAAATTAATGGAGGATCAAACGTTTCATCAGTCTTTTTCAAAAAGTAATTAAAAATATTCCCGTAAAAATCTTACAAAAACCCAATTGGACCAATTTAGCTCTTAATGAAAAATTCTTCTTTAGCTATTGCCGTTTCTCAACTTTTTGCTCTGCTGCCAGTCTCCAACATTCTCTCGTCCAATGTTGCCCATGTAAGCTACTCTTGGTGCAGCCTTCACACAATCTACAGTAGCATTGTAGTCTTCTTAAATCTGCTTGAATTTGCGACTGTAATCAATTTAATGATCAAAGAAGGGCTAAATTTTCATAATTCAGGTAAGCAGCTTTAGAGCGAATATTCGGATAAGAGGATGATTTTGGTTTTACGTTAATACATCCAAACTCACATGTGCTTGCTGTCTTAAGGAACTTTATCACTATTCGTTGTTTGCATTTTGGAGCACATCTTTTTCTGGCGCTTGGCCATACGATGGCCCTACATCATACAGTGTTGGCGTCAGACGGAGGAGGTCTTTCTGCGTCCACCTTATCGTATATATGCGACATACAATATGAAGCTTAGAATTTATGCATTAACATTTGCTGTGCTGCTCTCCGCACTACGTAGGTGTTGTATTGTGGTGGCTATGATGTTGATAGCAATTCTCTTTTTATTTCTCTCAATTAGTAGAACACAGTGTTTTGGTGTATAATTCGGCCAATAAAAGCTATTTGGAGGTGACACAGTGTAATCTAAGCATCAGCTACTGGGAGATTTTATATAAAAGAGAACGCTTTCATTTGTATCTAGTCTTACCATTTCGTATATGGTTGCTTCCGTTTCTAGAGGTCAGTCTTGTAGGCTTTATATGGTCTTGTCCTTTCTATGAAAGTCCTTATTACATAAATAGTTGAATTTATTTTTAGTGGATTAATTTAACGCTGGCCTACCCACGCTCTTTTACGGATGGTTTCATTATTTGTCTTGCTATTGGATTAGCTACCAGATTTCGGCAGTTGTATCTGCGCATTGATGCTGTTCACTCTAAGGTTGGTTTTGTAGTGTAATATCACTGATTTTATGCTTTTTAATTAAAATGCATGTTTTCCAGGTTATGCCAAAAATTTTTTGGACCGAAGTTCGACACCATTATTTAACTTTAAAGAGTTTATTGCGCTTGTTAAATAAGGAAGCTGCTTATTTGATTCTTTTGGCCTGTAGCAATAACATGTATTTTATTTGCTTTCAACTCTTCAATAGTTTTCAGTAAGTACAAACAGTCAAAACAAACTAATAAAATAGTACATAATTAATAAGATTTCTCCATGGTTCTTCAAAAGAAAGCTTAGGAAATCTTAGGAAATCTATAAAAAAAAAACTCATTTAAACTTTGAGCATTTTTTGAAAGCTAAAAAATATAAGTTTAAGAAGAAATCTTATTGTTTTTAAAAGGAAAAATTTTGTAAACATTTTTCTGTGCTCACTTTTTATATGTTTCGTGCTATACACACACAATATTATCATATCTTTTTAAAAAACCACACTTAATAATATAATGGGATATTAAATATACATACCAATCATGGGTATCATTATCACCTTACCCCATTTGCACTTAAAACAATGGAAAAGGTAATAGATAACTATATAAGAACTGAGATTCTGGAGAAGGCACCAATGCACCCATGTCAACACGCGTATAGGGCGGGTAGGTCTACAGAATCTGCTCTATACCAGTTGGCTAGTAACATCCAGTCAGCTTTCAAAAACAAAGAAACCGTACTCTGTGCCTTTCTAGACATACAGGGAGGGAGCCTTTGATAATACTTCTCACGAGGCTGTGAAGAAGTCTTTACACAAAAAAGGAGTAAATGATATGCTCAGCAGATGGATATGCCAAATGCTTAGCACTAGAACTGCAGAAACAAAAGTGGGCAACACCACTATAAGAATCAAAACAACAAAAGGCTGCCCACAAGGCGGAGTCCTCTCTCCACTGCTGTGGAGTCTTGTTGTAGACGAATTATTATCGATGCTAACCGAGAATAGCATAAAATGTCAGGGTTATGCAGACGACATCGCCGTAATAGCGAGAGGGAAGTTCGAGGATACACTCTGTAACCTGATACAAAGAGGACTGTCAGTAACAAAGGAATGGTGCAACACAGTGGGATTAATTATCAACCCAGCGAAAACTACCATAGTACCTTTTACTAACAAAAGAAGCCTGCCAAACCTCCGAATAATGAGAATGGATGGCACGGAAATTCCCTTCAAAGATAAAGTAAAGTACCTAGGACTTACACTAGATTCAAAGCTTCTCTGGAGAGGACATGCAGAGGTAACTATAAATAAAGCAACGCGCGCACTCATGGTATGTAGGAGCCTTGCGGGGAAAAGCTGGGGTTGTAACCCAACAATTCTCCGTTGGATGTATACTATGATGGTGAGACCCATCCTCACCTATGGTGCAATAGCATGGGCGGAGAGAACCAAGCTAACCACAATGACGAATATGCTAACAAAGGTGCAGAGACTGACCTGTGTATGCATCACAGGGGCCATGAGGACCTGCCCTACAGCAGCACTTGAAGTAATTCAGGACCTAACACCCTTACCTGCAACACCCTGCAACACCCTGTCATAGAGGGAGTAGACAAGCGAACTCTGTTGGACATTGCAAGACAGGTTTAGGTAAAACTATCAGCAGTAGAGAGAAGGAGGATATTGCAAAGCACACTCCCTACATCGATCTACCAAGAGACGATATAGTAAAAAGGTACAACTTCGAGAAACACTTCGAAATTAAGCTTAGTACCAAGGAAGAGTGGGACAGTGAGATGATATCACAAGTCAAGAAACCACACAGTATATCATGGTATACGGATGGCTCCAAGACATTGGAAGGTATAGGCGCAGGGGTGTACGGGCCAAGAACCAAGTACTTTGAACCTATGGGGACAACACCCAGTATCTTCTAAGCGGAAATCTTAGCAATACAGCTGTGTGCACAATTCAATCTGGATCGTAAATATAAAGGTCAGGATATAGTTGTGATGTTAGACAGCCAAGCAGCAATTAAAGCATTATTTTCCTGTGAGATATCATCGAGAATAACATGGGAAGGCCTAACAAAACTCAACGAACTAGGCAAGAATAACACTGTTACTATACTTTGGGTCCCAGGACACAAAGGAATATAGGGTAACGAAGAAGCCGATGGTCTAGCGTGATAGGGTGCAGCCACAAAATTTATAGGACCAGAACCATTCTGCGGATTGGGCACACATTCTATAAAAGAAGAACTAAGAAGGGAGGAGAGGCATAAACGTTTAAACCTTTGGAAAAGCTTCATAAAGCTAAGACAATTGAAATTGCTCCTCAGAGATTTTAACAGAGGGTTCCTTACAGGACACTCAAGGAAACCACCAAATACCACTCAAATACCACCTGATGAAATTGGGCATAGAGACCGATAGTAACTGCCGTATCTGTGAAGATGCAGAGGAGACTCCAATACACCTACTTACAAACTGCGACTCCGTGGCTCGCAGACGTAAACTAGCACTGGGGAACTATGAGCTGAGTCTAGAGCAGGTTTCATCCCTTGAACCTAAGAATATTCTCAAATTCAGTAGAGAAATAGGGCTGGATGAAATTCTGTAATCCGTAATCCGCAAACCCAGTGGAGCTTTGAGAAGGAGGTACAATAGATCTCATTTAGGTCGCAGTACGCATCTCCACCACACAACATTAACATTAACATGAGTATCATTATATGATAACATTATTATCTATACATTTATTTCAGTAAGGATGTCTGAGATGTCAGGATTGGCGAGGTGTATAATGATGAATGAGGTATCGAATGAAAGAGATGACTTTTGACCTGAAATAGAACCATTTAAATCAGAGACTGTAAATAATAATTATTTTTAGACTTTTAAACAAAAAAAGCATTACGAAAAAATTGTCGCACCGCCGCACAGTGTTGCGAGCCCATACAAAAGTTGGACAAAAATAGAAGGAGTCGTCCGATTTGGATGAAATTTGGAGTGGTGAATTATTTAAGGTCGCTGATATAAAATATGAAAAAAATTTAAAAAAAATTTATTCCATCATGTCTAAATTAAGGTTATAAATTTCAATTTTTGAGATTTTTAAGTTTTTTAAAAAATTATTACCATATTTAAAATTCTTAAATTTACAATTTTTTTAATTTTGGTTTAATATATGGTTTATGATTTATCAAAAAAAAATTATTTCTTTGAAATATGTTATAAAGTTTAAAAGATATAAATATTTTTGTAAGAGTATTTTTGTACTAAACTATGCTGGAAAAACTTATATATTTTTAATACATTGACGTTTTCTTCTTTTTGAAAGATATTCGCTTTGAATAATGAAATGCAAATATTTATTTTACTAATAATTATTTAATATTTTCTTTATGTACATTATTTGAATTAAAAAAGTGCTAATCTTCATCTTTATTTTCATTATAAATATACAAATTGATGTTAGAATCTTCCTCAATTATCTTTTTATTATATTTACTTTTTCTTTGAGAAGATAAAAGAGGGTCTGATGAGATTACCAAATAGGTCATAAGATCTGTATTGGAATTTTCTCTTGAGCACTTCCGCGTGTGATTAAGACGAGTATATCGAATATTTTTGTGGCTTCCTTCTAAAGCTTCTTCAGATAAAGTTCCTGCGAAAATAATTATTGTGAAAAAATATACCTTAGATCGAATTACTTCAAACTACAATATTAAAAGTTTAGTCACCTATTGGTAAATCGAAACATTTTACCACTTCGCATCCATGTACTAAAACTTTGTGTACAGAGCAAGGCATATAATACCAATTGTAGCACTCTATGTACAAGTTCCTCGTTTTTCTCAGCAGCTTACTAAATTCATCAATTTTAATGATTTTGCCACATGAGAGGATTCTTAACACTAATGCAAAGTTGTATATAAGATCTTTGTTAAGTCCTGTGATTTCTGCAGATACTTCATAGTTTAAAAAAAACTTCCTAGCCGTATTTCCGTCGTTTGTGGTGCCATAACCTGTTTTTACATAATCCACTAGCAGGCCCAGTCTCTCTCTAAACTCTCTTTGTATTCGTGTTTTAGTTTCAGCAAAAACCGTTTTATGTTCTGCTCTTACTTGCCAGTTTTTAAATGCCAATCGATAGGCTATATGCAGTCAACATTCAAAAAACCTTATCCAACAATGTAGTGTTGAAAGTCCATACTCATAATGATTTATATTTGGAGTTTTAACCAAATCAATTCGATTCATTTCAATAGGACTTGCTTTGCATATAAAACATCTACTTGTTGAATTGGTTTCAGTTAGAATATTTGCAATGGCACCATCTATCATTGTACAGTGCATTATGTATGAGACCTCAATAGGTCTTCCATCAAGATCGATTATGTCGCATTCTAACTCATTTATCTGGTTTTTCATAGCAGCATTTTCTCAAATAATAATATTTTTATTTTCCTTTGCCATGATAAATTTCACAGGTCTACAGAAAAGAGTGGAAGAGCATTTTTCATTGCCCCAAATTTCATTTCTGGATGTTGAGTCAATTAATCTAAAGTAATAAAAATGTTTTTTTACTATATAAAATTATACAAAGGTTACTCACTTTATTGGAACAAAAGCAATTAAAAATAAGAACTCATCGTTGAACTCGCTTGAAGAAAAACTCTGCTTATACCGACTATGGCCAGAACTTCCATCCATACCCCACTTGCAGATAAGTGTAACTTTGTTTTGGAGTAAATTAGGTTTAAATAAACTCAAAACGCTTTCTGCTGTCTTTCGCATTAAAGGTTTTAAAGGAACTTCAGCAGAATTTTCTGAAGCTATTACTGGCGGTACTAACGTTTTTTTTAAAGTTCTGTATAGCATAATAACTAGGAAAGCAATTTTCATGCAATTTGTTCACTGTTTTTCGCAAAATATTGTACTTTTCTACAGAAAGGTCCAAATCCATATACAGCGTTAATGCCTCCATTGGTGACAAATTTTTTTTTTCTAGGCTCACTTTCAGGATTGCTATTTGTTTTAGCAAATTGGGAAGCAAAATCTAACTCTTCCGCAGGATATTCACCAGCTATATCAGCTATTCTCCTTTTTTTTGTTTTTTCTGATGCCAAGTGAAATTGTATTTGAGGCCTTCCGTGACTTGTGCTAGGTTGCTAAATTATAGATTAATTTTAACTTTTTATATTAAAAATATTTTATTTTCTTTAAAGCTGTTTACTTACATTATCTGGATGTGGAAATTCGAAAGCTTTGAGATTTAGCCAATTTGAATTTTTTTTTAAAAAATATTCTTTTTTGTAACCACACTCAATCCACTTTCTTTGAAGTTTTTGACAAAAAACGCGTACTTTTTGTTTTACTTGATTTTCATCAAATACTCTTTCATCAATTTTTTCTTTAACAAAAGCTACGATGAAAGATACTTTATCTCGTGGTCCAGCACTAATCCAACTATTAAATAAATCGGAATTATTAAAAATATATGACATTTTTACTACAAATCACGCGTTAAACTTTTATGTAAAATGTTTAATTAAAAACGGTAAATGCATTGTGGGTGGCAATAGTAATCATAGGTGTACTCTACTTAAAAAAAATTTACGTAATTTCCAGTAATTGCCTAAAAAACTATTACGTTAATATATGTTTGCAAAAAAAATATATATATTTCCGAAAAATACAATTAATTAAATATGAATCTTTTATTTTTTAGTTAATTTGTGCCCAATAATTATTGCAAGATCTTTAAAGGCCTTCTTTAACTTGTAGGGTACAACTTTTTAAAATTGTTCGCTTATTTCTAAAATGAATTAAGTTTTTTTTTCCGGTATGATATATTTCTTGTATATATTAAAATACATATTATTCAAAAAATGTCCTATAATTTAAAAAAAAACATCTAAAAAAACAGACTTAGATCATTTTTTAATAAAATAGATAAGAAACATGTTTGTTTACATTTGTATTGCTGTTAAAACAATAACAATTTTTCGAAAAATTATGAAAAATTGCATTTTGGACCATTTTTAAAAATACGATTACTCAAAGAATTGGACGTATTCGGAAAAGTTTTTTATAGATTCTAAAAGATAATAAACCATACTTACAATGATTGTTGGTTTCAAAGGTGATCTCAGCGGAACTTGGAAGAAGCTGACTAATAAATTTAACACAATTTTTTAGTTTTCCATAGTTTTATCAATTTTTGAAATTTTTGAAAAAATTCAATTTAACTTTTTTCTTCCCAATAACAAAAACCTTATTTTTTACTATAAATTAACTTTAAATAAAAATTAAAAATATTAAAATATCTTGAAAAATGAGTTAACAAAAAAAAATTTGCCTAAGCGCTCGGAAACGAAAATGTACCATAAAAAAACTATGAAATTGTATTGACTTTTAACAGGTGTAGCGTCTCCAAAAATTATTTAATGGAACTAAAAATTTAAATTTTTCTTAATTGGAGTATTTCCTTTACAACGATACCCATTTTGTATGATTTGATGAAAAATTTTTTTGATTTTTGTCCACTACACGCAACACTGTGCGCTGCACGGTGGGGCGAGCCCATACAAAGGGTTGGACATCGCATATTGCTTAAAATAATTGATTGTAACTCTGAATTCATTTGATGTATTTTGGCCAAATTTTAAACATGTCTTCTTAAAAAAATTTCTCATGAAATCCTTTAACCTTTATGAGCATAGCGGGTCTAGGAGACCCAAAAATGCATGGTAAAAAAAATTTTTTTTGTGTTGAGCGATATTTCGTACCTGTATTTTATTACACAATGTGTTTTTAAACAAGAATTTATTAGCTTATTAGATTTAAAAGATGTTTAAAGACAGCATAAATCTCCTTTTAAAACAAATTATATATAATATCAAAAGCAAACAGTGATTTATTTATACCACACATAATTATGCAATATGCTTAATTTTACACATTATCTGTAAAAGTTATGTTTTCACTTTCCTCATAAAAAAGGTATTTTGCTACAATCAGATAGCTTTGTGGTGATTATTTATTAAAACCAAGGATTGAAAGTACTGGATCTGAATTGAGCAGATCTTGAAAATTGCATGCAGATCTTGAAAATTTTCTAGTGTTGTGAAGTCCGAAGAACTGAAAAAACAGTAAAATCGAAATTTTATTCCTTGTAATAATAATACTTTTCATTATATTCAATCATTATTACCCGATTCCAGAAGTCTGAGCCTTTATTTAAATTCGACTCGCTTCTTGCGGTTCCGTTCAGATAAATGGCTTTTTGGCTATGGTTCTGGCGTTGAAACCAGCTTCTCTAATGCATCGACGGATTGTTTCAGCACTCACATATTTGTTTCTGTCTTTTTCCAGCATGGTCCTTAACCGGGTGCCAGGAGTAAAAATATCTTTCTTAATAATCCGTAATACATATTCTCTATCACTAGCACTTAGTTTTTTCCCTTGACCTTTTCTGCTCACATTTAAAAGTCTATTTTCTTCTTTAAACTTTTTGATGATCTCATGTGCAGTAGATGAACTACGATGGACAATGTTTGTAATATTTCTAACAGTTTTTCCGTCTGTCCGCAGCCGTGCTATAATTTTTTTTAGCTTCAATGTAGTTTGTGTAACTGATCTTACACTTGTGAAAACTTTTTTGAAATGATTTACAATTTGACTATTTTCCCTTCGCTTTTTTTACTTTTTGTTCCAAGGTACCGTTATAAGCATATACTAACAGCCCTATTCTGGCAAATTAACAAATTGTTAACCAGTATTTTGAATATTTCTCTGTGTTTGTTGCTTTTAATACAAAATTTAAAGCTCAAAAAACAAAATTTGTTAATGAAATTGTCAATAACTGAAAAGCAGTTGACAATTTTTATAAACATTTTTTATTTTTCATAGCTTCAAATTTTGTTTTGAAATAAAAAACTTACAACAAACATACAGAAATATTCAAAATACTGGTTAACAATTTGTGAATTTGCCAGAATAGGGCTGTAAATTTGTAAATTTAGATAGAAAATTTGTTGATATTTCGTTGGATAATCTTAAAATTTTTGCTTCGCTACAGCACATGACACGAAAGTGATTGATTTATTGATGAAAAATTTGATATTTTTTCTTATATACAAAATATTATTTTTTATTTTATGGTAAGTAATTTAGATTCTAGATCAATAATACTAAAAAAGTACCAAAACCATAAAACACCCTGTATCTTGAAAGTTTTACAATGTGGGAGGAAACTCCATAAAGTTTTATATTCGTCTTATCAGTAGGAACCACCACCCGAGGGAATTAATGCTATATCTGTTGCACCTTGTATCTTATCCATGCAGCTTTAAATATAAAAATACAGGTGTCCCTATTTATTTTCACAAGATTGTATATCGCGATTTTTTACTCTCTTTTACTCACTCTAAAATTTTTGATTTATCTCTGCTCACGCATAATTTTTTGATTGAAGTACCGATGCAGGCATTTGCTACTCCTCTGCCTACTTTTTGCCTACTTTTCTGTCTATCCTTCCTTTTTTCTCTTCAAAAAACTGCTTTTGTGTTCAAATAAGTACTTTTTTGCTACTAAACAACAGACAAGTAAAAAAATGCAGCCCTTTGACTGATTGTTGCAGGTCTGGAGCTCAATCAAAATTTTAACTGATTCGATGAAGAGTTTGAAGTTCATTTTCGCTCTCGCAGAGAGTTCATTTTTGTTAACAAAGGAAAGCAACAAAAAATTTTGATTGATTCAATCATTTGACAGACGTGTGAACACCCAATAAGAGTCTGTGATGGAATGCCGCCATAAACAGAGCTAAAGAAAACGAATTACTTAAAATAAGCTTCATTTGCATATTTGGAGCACAGATAACTTATCATATAGATGTACATCCCAGAACAAAAAAAGCGGCCGAAAAGTTTTTCAAATTTTGCCTCCAATGTTAAACTTCTTTCCTCTGAAGCTAAAACTCTTGCCTTCAATGTCACTAACACAAGCACACGAGACAATTCCCAGTGGGCATTTTAGGGAGTGCTCCGCAAAAGAAGGCATGCTACCACTGCTATTATTGGCGTCAATACACCTTTCATTCATAACTACGCTTAGTACATTTGGCGCAACAATTGATTGAGATACAAAATATTTTGTTTTTCCACTAAAACAAAATTAATTTTTGAAAGAAAGTGCCATAAGATCAAAATAACTTCAAACAAGCACAAAACCACTTTTGATATGTTGTACAAAAACCCAAATAGATTTTCATTTTCTCCTAGAACAAAAAAATAAAATGCTTGCAAAGAAGTGCCACAACTTCAAAAGAACTTCAGATAAGTACAAAACCGGTTTTGATTTTTTGTACAACAACCAGCAGTGAGCTAGTTATCATATTAAAAATCCTATAAATAGAACTGCGCTACTTCTTGCATTTAAAAAAATGCTTGTGTATGTGTTGCATTCGAGCTTTGAAAATAAAGCTCTTTTTCAAGCTTCAAGAAATTGCTGCCGGTTTTTAGTGCCAATATGAACATCTATACACCCAAAAAAAAAGCTTCGTACTATGTACAAAACAATTATTATATTCTACAAAGCTGTTTGTTCTTTTCAGCCTACGAACGACTTTGTGAATAATACAAATGACCGTTTGTACATTGTACAAAGAAATATTTGTATATTTTACAAACGCATTCGTTTCATATAGAAAGATACGAACAAATATACGAACGCTGCTGCCACCGCTTTGTATATTATCAAACAATGTTCGTTCAGTTGCCAAATTTATACATTATAGATTTTTACAAAGTAGCGTTTGTAGAATGTACAAAGTTACGAATTCAAAAATTTTTTTTAATGTGGCCAACACTACAAACGTTTGTACTATGTACAAAACATTTGTACATTCTACGAATAGCCTCTGTTCGTATTTCTACAAAGATTTTATTCGTAATTTTATCCTAAATATTTTTTGGGTGTATGATACGTTATCTGTGTTTGGAGTAAGCCAACCAACTCCAGCGACAAAAACATAAATGCTGAAATTTAAATTTTCGAGAACCGCTCGAGCTAAAATTGAAATCAGTTGTTTGCTGAAGTATACTTTAAAATCTTTCTAGGCGGTTCGAGTAAGAAACGTTTTTTTAGTAAACATGTGTATTAGACCGGTCCTTATTTATATGGACAAATTTATTTTCTCGCATATATGTTACGGCAATCGCTAAAAATATTCGTTTTAGTCTCAAAAAGCATAAAAAAAAATTTGACAACGATTGGATAATTTTTAGCCATGCCCCAAGCACCTTTTTGTTTTTATTATGAGAAATAAGGCAAAAAAAATATATTTTTTTATTTTATTTACATTTATTTGAAAATTAAGAATAAATGAAATATTTTTATTTATTACATACTCATAGTAACATTAATATTACTTTAATTTAATAGTGAAGTCTTTTTAAAAGTGTGATAATTCATGTTATATTCTTTAACCACTTGAAAAAGGTATTGTGTCTCCTCTTCATTGTGGGTTAATTTATAATTATAATCTGTAATGAATTTGGCGTCTCTTTCAGCTGCATCATTCACTACAGATAACTTTTTACAAATTTGTGATCCCTGAGCGTAGTCAAATCTTTCATTCCAATCCGACGGATCGACTTGCAAAAATTCTTTTGAAAGTTCTAAGCGATCAAAGAACGCGTGTGTATTGGAATTTTCAAAATCGCTTAAATCTTTTTGCGCAAATGTGTCGATATTTGTTGGATTAGTTATTATTCGCGTGCATTTTTCTGTATTTGCTTTAACATTAATTGCCTGAACCATTTCTTTTTTAATTGCAACACTTACATTAGGATCGAAAAATGAAAGACCGACTGCTTCTTCCGACAAATACCACAAATGATTACTTATTTTTTGTAGCAAAGCAAGAGCTATATCCCTTTCAGGATAAGCTATAATATTTTTATGAATTAAATTGTGAGCTTTAGATCAAGTACGTTTTTAAGAAGGCAACAACAACAACAACAACAACTCTGTATAGAGTCAATCACTTAGCTGACTAGACAGTCTGTTTCGGAAATCGCTACATTTTCCTCTTCGTAGTCTTTGAGTGATTAAACTGTGATCAACTCACTGTTTAAACTAGTATATGAGTGCGCAGATTTTGGAATTTATTCTTTTGAATTGTATGGCTGCTAATCATATGACATTTTAAAGCAGTAGACTATTTATAGATCACCGCCATCAACTCTATCAAGGGTTGCCATCTGTTCTAGTTGCTTCTTTATTTATTTCAATATTCATTGGTGTTCGATAGTTTGTCGAAATGCACCATAGAAATGAAACGAGTTTTTTTGCTTCGCCAGAAGCTAGTGTTCTAACTGAAAGGTGGCTATTTTCACAACCAAACGTTCAATTACACATGACTTTGACCGAAAATCGATCAATTATTAGATTATTTAATCAATTTGACATTAATTAAACTTATTTGGCCGTGCTCCGCCATAGTTAGTTAATTAGTTTTATGATCTATGAAATTATTCAATGAATTAAATTGTGAGCTTTAGATCAATTAATTTTTCAAAGAAGACAACAAACAACAACAACAACTCTGTATAGAGTCAATCACTTAGCTGACTAGACAGTCTGTTTCGGAAATTGCTACATTTTCCTCTTCAGTAGTCTTTGAGTGATTAAGCTGTGATCAATTCACTGTTTAAACTAGTATATGAGTGCGCAGATTTTGGAATTCATTCTTTTGAATTGTATGGCTGCTTATCATATGACATTTCAATGCTGTAGCTATTTATAGATCACCGCCATCAACTCTATCAAGGTTGCCATCTGTTCTAGTTGCTTCTTTTTTATTTCAATATTCATATAATATTTCTATGATAATATTTTTAATTAAATTTAGGCCTTGATTTGGTGCTTCAATTGCTTTAGTGCATCTAAACCAGGCTTTTACATAAATACGAACAATAAACAGACACACACTACGTATACCGTTTAGCTCTTGTTTAGTCATATTGAATTCATTACGAAACAAATACATTTTAAGTGCATAAATAGATTTTGACATCCATCGAGCATGAGAAGTTGCACCAGGTATACGAAAGGTGTTAAAATTCGGCACCGTACCACCAAGAAAACTGACAACTAATTGTAATCATTCTTTGTAGTCGCGTCTGTTATGAGCTTGTTTTAAGTTATCTAGACAGTGATTTAAAATTGTTCCACGTTCTTCAGCAGTCAATACTGTAATAATGTGTTCATCTTCTAAGCAACTCTTTTAATTTAAATTGTCAATATTAATCCAGTATTTGCTAAAGCGATTAAAAATTAGCACTTCTGGACCGTCTGTAGTAGCCACTCTTATTTCAAACACTTTACGGATCAACAACTCGTAAATATGGTGTCTACAGGGAAAATATAATAAATCGCGACCTAGTTCTCCTTCAAGCAGAGCAGCAGCACCGTTTTGTGCTCCTGTATTATGAGCAGTTGTGTCGAAGCTGATAACTTCAACTAGATCAAGCATTTCATATTCTTTTATTGAATTAAACACGGCATCTGATATTTCTTTTCCACTCGAAGATTTTAACTTTGGAACGCCAAGTAGTTTATCGATACCTTGAGATGAGACTATGGTTGGTAAGCGATCAACTTTTTCCCTGCCAGATATCTTCGATATCATAGCCCAACGCGTCAGCAGTTGCACTTAGGGTATGAACTGCAGCACCATCAGTGATTTTCCACTTATCCAAAGTTGAAAGCAGTCTTGATGTAAAAAAATTTGTTTTATCTTTGGATGTACCTGATATACCTGGATATGCATTTCCTGCTGATGTTGATGCTACAACTTCAATATCGTTTTCGTCGTCAATGTCAATCATACCTGTTTTACAACAATAATTCTGATTTGCTTAAAAGATAGAATTTTTAATTGTATCCCTGTTTGAGCCTGTTGTTCATATAACTCTTTTCGTTCATCTTCTTTTATTCGACGCTGGTTTTCTTGTTCTTTCTGGACTGCCTTTCGCTTTTCTTTCTGCATGATAATTTTATCCGTTCCTAGCATACAACCTGGTCTTCCTTTTTCTCGTTGATTTTTTAAGAACTCTTTGTCTTCTTGTATTTTAACCCTTTCGCTACGGATGGTACACATATGTACCAAAAATTGTAAACTTTGAGAAAAGTGGTAATTATCGTGCTCTTTGCTTTCCAAATTTACCATTTCGTCTCTTCAATTATGCTCTTTGTTAACAAACGGTACTTTATCAAGTATCATTGTCAACACGTGTTCAGTTTATGGATTTTGTTGACAGAGACGGATTAATTGATCATTTTTTTTCATATTTTGCAATAAATGAACCTATATATCAAATTAAAATAACAAATTTCGTCTAAATAAAGTTCGTTTCACTTTTGGTTTTCAGCTGGTAGGAATATTTTAACCTTTATATTATTTTTTATAAATTTTTTTTACATGGTACATATATGTACCACCAGTCCTGACAGGTGGTGCACATGTGCACCAGTAGTACCAAAAAAACGTTTACTGATTTTTCACAGGATGAAAGAAAAATTATGAATTCAGAAGATATTCGGAAGTTGTTGGAGGATGAAGCTGAAAGTGATAGTTTGGGAAACTTTTCTGCTTCAAGCAGTGACAATTATGTGGCAAGTGATGACAATAACAGTTTAAAAAGTTGCTCAGATGAGGAAACCGAAGATGAAGACGAAGCAACTGCCGAAGAGCTAGTGGAAGATATATCCGCTAGCAACCAACCAGCTGATATTAACTTAATTTGGAATACTCCTGATAAAGCTTTTGTCCCCAAGAGATCTATGTACACCCCTCGTAGTTGTGCAATATCGCAACATATACCGCGCACATCAAGTATTAGTGAAATTTTTCATAAGCTTCTGCCAAAATCGGTTTACATGTATGTATATAGCTCAATGCACAAATGAACGAATTGAAATACTCCGAAATGCTCAACCTAAAAGGAAAAAATTTAAAATAACTCCAACGAATAGTGGTGAAATAGAGGTAATCATTGGATGCATGTTTATTATGTCCTACAATCGTCTTCCTTGCATAAAAGATTATTGGTCCCTTCATAAATCTCTTGGTAATCAATCAATTCATGAAGCAATTGCAAGAGATCGTTTCGAGATTATTTCATCTAAGTTGTACTTCGCAAGCCCAGAAAAACCACCAAATTGTAGTAAGACTTACTACATAGATGACATGGTGGAATGCCTGAAAAAAATTTTTCTGAAGTGTAGACAAGACAGTTGTTACCAAAGTATTGATGAATCTATGACCAAATTCAAGGGCCGTAGCACACTGAAGCAATATATGCCTCTCAAGCTCACCAAGAGGGGTATTAAAATGTGGCTTCGATGCGATTCGGTTACTGGATATACGTACGATTTTAACATATACTGTGGAAAAGATCTAACAGCATCCCTGGGAACACTTGGAGAGCGAGTAGTACTCAAACTCACAAGTGCAATCGTAGAAAATAATGTAACCTTAGGCTTTGATCGCTTTTTCACCTCAGTGCATTTATTAGACACGATTCCTTTTCCAGCTGTTGGTACAATTATGGCCAACAGGAAAAATGTTCCTCAATTTACAAAACGAAAACTGGAAAGAGGAGAATCAGAATTCAAAAGCACATCATCAGGCCTCTTATGTGTAAAATGGCAAGACACAAAAGAGGTTTTGGTTATTAGCAACTGCCATAAACCTGGCATAAGTAATGTACCAAAAAAATTGAAAACAGGCGATCAAATTCAGGTTCCATGCCCAAATCAAATAAAATGCTATCGCGAGATAATGGGAGGAGTCGACCTGGCAGATCAAATGACTGGCCTATATGAATTTGATCGCAAATCGGATAAATGGTGGAAAAAAGTATTTTATCGTTTGATAATGATGACAGCTGTCAATGCATGGACGATCTACAATGATCTTAATAGAAATAAGATTCCGTTCAAGCAATTTTTGGTGACTTTGGCCGAGACACTGATCGAAGAAGGTCTTAAAACTACAGCCGTTCTCAGATCACATAGACCAGGTCGTGTACCTAAGCCCGTAAAATCACTCCAGCTTCCTACTGAAGGCAAAACAAGACGCCGTTGTGCTCATTGCACACAACAAAAAAAAAAAACAAACACGTACATATACGATTTGCACTGAGTATCAAATACCATTATGCAAAAACTGTTTTGCAATTTTTCATTCATAAGTTTGCACTTGTCGTTAAAAACACTTCATTAAATGTTTACTTCCTTATTATACTGAGTATTAGACTGAACTAATTGTTTTATTTTTTTGTTTTAACATTACATCTCTTAATAAATGAATTGCTTTATTTTATTTTTTATTAAAATTGTTTTTTTTTTATATTTGTATTATTTGCGTTTTATGGGACGGTTGGTACACATTTGTACCACTTAACAAGACGACTGGTACAATGGTTTACCAGCCCCCCTGAGTTTCCCCACTAGCGCAAGCACCCACTTCCCACCCAAACTAATTCTGGGAGACACAAAACACATATTGAGTACATAAATTACAATATAGCATTGCAATTCGAAAGCCGTAGCGAAAGGGTTAATTAATTCTAACGCGTTTGCGTGTGTGATATCGAATAAATCAAGTAATTTATCTTGAAATTCAGTTTTTTTCCTTTTTTGACATTCTGTTTATTGACCATGATGCTTTGTAATATCTCTCCACTCGTTGTATAATTTTTCCAGCTTCTCAATGCAGTGTTTTTCATGGTGTGCTGGAGTTCGTGCTTTTTGCCAAAACGTGCTATTCTCAGCAACAACTAATCTAGAACTTTCTCTTAAATTTAAACCAACTATTCTTAAATTATAAAATAAAACTTGTAGCACTTGTTTTCTTGCTGGTAATTTAGCTCCAGTAATTTGGTAGTCTATTACGCCAATTAACATAATGCCATCATCCCATCGAAGTCTTTTGGTTGTCATCGCTTTGGATTTTTAATTTTAAAATTTATTTGTTCAATTTTTTAAAGGTAATCTTTTGGACAATATTCTTTTAAATTTTTTGTTTGAACTTCACGATTTCACTAAATTTGTCGATCTCCACGTGTGAAAGTTGCAATACAAAATGATTTATTTATGCAAATTTTCGTCAGACGTACACAACAACTACACAGTACTGGGCCGCCACAAAAAATGAGAGAGTAATGGTCATATTTGCCAAACGCACACACACACATTTCAATAAGTACTTAGTAAGCATAGTGATATTCCGAATGAGAGAACAATAGTCACGAATGACAAACAATTGTTGGCGGGGGCACGGCTAAAAATTGTCCAATCAAGCTCAAATTTTTTTGTGTATTTTTAGGATCAAATAAAATGATTTTAGCGCTTGCCGTCATACGAATTCGGAAAAAAAAAGATATAAGGACCGGTCTAATGTTTATGTTATTCTTGTTGGCTGTACTGTTATCATCGTTACCATCATCTATAACTGCCAATGTTTGATCCGATAAATCACGATGCGATGGTTTTCACTATTGTTTTTTACACGCTTCAGCTCATAACAAATACTTTTACACGTAAACGCAACTTCAGTATATGATTTGTTAAGTTCTTAAAACATATTAAAGTGATTCAATGAACTTAATTAATTTTGATTTAAATTTCGACCCTCCCCGAAATTCCCCTTGGCTACGGCCCTGGTGTACGTGTTAATATATAGAAGATTAGCATTGAAAATATTAAATATTACTCATACGCCCCGTGCACGCTAAATGCATATGATAAATGCTTTATGTAAAAAAAAATTAATTGCATTGTAACAGTATTAAAAATTGGAGGTTAGAGATAAAGATATCGAGTGCTTACATGATATATCTTACACTTTTTTATTATAAATTATTTTTTTAAATAAATTTTGCAAATTATAACACAGTACAACACAAAAATTCCAAACAAAAAATCACTTATCCCAGCCGAAAGTACTCGATGAGAGGAGAAAAGTAATTTCTGGATTTTGCTAGATTGGTTGCCGTTCGTTTTTTATGAGCCTCTATAGTTTTTTCGCCAATTTCGATTTTGAGCACTTTTTTGCAATTTTCTTCTATTTTTCGCATGGCCATAGTTCGAAAAATGCTGTGAATTTTTTTTTTGCAGTCTTCAGTAAAGTTGTAGCTCTTGACTCGGCCAACAAAAATGCTGAATATATTAAGTCGGAAAAATTTCATCTTCATGCTCAAAACCCCAAAAATGTCGAAAAAATTACCACTTTTTTCACTGATTTTTTCTGTTTTTCGACTACAGCTCTTGAACTATTGAAAATTTTACCAAACAATAAAGGGGAGAAATGTAGCCTATAAAATAGTACATACCAACTTCATACAACTACTCCTTGATACGGATTTGGCCATACAAATGTGATTAATTTTCATTTTTTTTTTTGATTTTATTATTTTTATTGAGCAAAAGTTTAAAAAAGGCACATGTATTATTTTTTTTGCAATTTAGTATTGAATTTTTTGATTAAAGTGAAAAACATGAAAATATATGAAAGATTATGAAAAAAAGTATAAAAAAAGGCATCAAACGGGTATTAATTTGTATTTTTTTTTTTTTTGGTAATCAGTATCGCCGATATCCATTTGGGCTGTCTGGCGCGAAGTTGATGATTTGACAGTTGACGTTCCAGAAGTGGAAGGCCGAGATTTCTTTGCAGCTGGTTCGCTTGATTCGTCGTCTGGTTCTGAGTTAAAAAAATAGCCACGGCGATATCTTCTGCGTCATTTCCAGTTTGTGGAGTGAATAACGGTATATCTTCTTCTGTATGTCCTTCTTTATCATCCTCCTTCAACTCGTGCTCGAATTGTGATATCTTTTGAGACCACCAGCATACTTCAGCAATCATTGCGTCGATTTTCTTACCTTTGAAACGTCTTTCCATCGGCATGGTTACCTGGTGGAATCGTTCACCCTGCTCGTCTGATTCTGTGGGCAGTTGTTTCAGGAACACGTCCAGATGATGGTGCATAAAATGGAGTTTTAATGTCATCGATGCATGAATGGAATCAAAGGCAGTGATCATATTCTTCACCAATTGCGTTGCTTTCTCATTGTCCACGCGGTTTTTACCCAAAACATATTGAATAACTGCTTTTATTGCAATCCAAGCCTCAAGTTTTTTGGCAGACAATACTTGCGTGAAAGCTTCACTTTTAATGAGTTTAACACACCTGTATAAAAAATGAGAAAAAGCAACAAGTAACATACATAAAAAACAGTGCGAATATAGTGAAGTGAATCAACATTAATGCTAAAAAATGAAATACAATACCTGCAGTAATTTTATCATTGCTTAGTTTCGGAAATATTCCTTTCAAACAATCGAAATTCTGATCGTTACCTTTGACGGCCACTTCGATAAACTTTTTCACGATGCCCAATTTCATAAGTAGTGGTGGTAGAAAAATATAATCAATATTCTCAATTAACGGTTTGTTGAACAAATTCAAATGCTTTTGATTCTTCAGATCTCTTTTCACCCAATGTGTGGCCTTATAGTGGTCATGTTTATACCATGTGCAGTAGAAGCAGAAGAATTTAGGGAAGCCGCCTTTTTCAATGACACCTTGCAAAATATTTACTACTTTTAAGTCGCAGCAAATTTTCCAGTTATGCTGCGTATATTTGATTTTGTCCAATATATCTGCCATGACTTCATAACATTCCTTCATATTCGTTCCGAATGCCAACGGGATGGATGGCATTTTATTTGTAACATGCAATAATACAGCCTTCAAACTTGACGTGGAGCCATCTATAAATAATCTCCAGTCGGCAGCATTATATTCCATACCCATTTTGTTCACTAAGGCTTTTATGTCGTTGCAATATGTGACCGTATTCAAATCATTGACGTTGTATAGTTTTTGGAACTCAGCTTGGCGTTTACGGTAACCGCTGGCGATAACGTTTTTCTGTGTCAGATTTCTGCGCTTCATAAATGTAGTGAAAAATTCGGCATCACGCTGCGAAAAACGAAATTTGGCCACGAGGAAATCGATTTCTTCTTGTGCTAGTAGCTTTGATGCATCATCTGCGGTTTCAGGGAAAAAATCCGGATCGAAGTCACCATAGTTGGTGTTTCCCCTTTCTGATGTCATCATTGATAGCATACTCGGACTCGGTGGTTTTGGAACTTCGGCATCATCGGGCATCGGTATTGGTAATTCAGCGGAGTCAGTGGCATTATATACTTTTGCTCTGCGTTTTTTTCTATTAATTTATTTTGTAAAATTTACGCAAGCGTAGCACTTGTCTGGGTCATGTACCCCGGACGTATTTCTTACCCACAGCATTGGCTTGACATACCGTAAACATAAATTTCTTTGATGCAACCACCCCAAGAGATTGCCATAACATAATGAACACACCGTATTTGGCGTATGTTCGTCGCCACTTGTATCCTCTTCACCGAAATAAAGTTTATATGTGAGTTTAAAATTATTAGAAAATAAAAGACAAAAATTTACCATTGCATCTGTTGATTTCAAGTGTAAAACCACAACCAACTTCGCGCGTCACAGCTGATTGTCACCACTGCTGTAAATGAGGTCAACCAGGGTTGATCTTACACAATAGTGATGCCAAGTCGTGTCATGGAGTTATGTGGGTTAACTTATATAAATTTACTTTGTTCTTTCATAAAAAAAACAACAACAACGATTTTGACAAATACGCATTTATTTTGTTGTTTCGTATATAAAAAATGAAAATAAAAAAAAGCGCAAACATTTTTGTCAAGGTGTGGTCATATGAAGTTGGTTTGTACTAGAAAGGTTGTTCAAAATTTTATAGGCTACATTTCTCCCCTTGATTGTTTGGTAAAATTTTCAATAGTTCAAGAGCTGTAGTCGAAAAACAGAAAAAATCGGTGAAAGAAGTGGTAATTTTTTCGACATTTTTGGGGTTTTGAGCATGAAGATGAAATTTTTCCGACTTAATATATTCAGCATTTTTGTTGGCCGAGTCAAGAGCTACAACTGAAGACTGCAAAAAAAAAATTCATAGCATTTTTCGAACTATGGCCATGCGAAAAATAAAAGAATATTGCAAAAAAGTGCTCAAAATCGAATTTGGCGAAAAAACTATAGAGGCTCATAAAAAACGAACTGCAACCAATCTAGCAAACTCCAGAAACTACTTTTCTCCTCTCATCGAGTACTCTCGGCTGGGATAAGTGATTTTTTGTTTGGAGTCAAAAGTTGAATATTGCGTCACAGTGTAATCAATATATTTTTCGATATTGATCGACGAATACATTTTTTAAAATATTTAATAAACAAATCTTTACTCGCACACACAGAAATATTGGCGTTGATACGATAGCTGTTAGTGTCTTTTGGTTCTCGCTACTCTTTGCCATCGCACGCACTCTGCTGACACTTTATGTAGCCGCTACTATAAACGATATCAGTCATAAAATACTGTCGACATTGCGTGATGTGCCGTCAAAATCTTGGTGCTTAGAGGTGCGTATTTTTTGACAATATATTCGCATAAACACTTATGTGGTTACATGTGTCTTTTCCTTAATGCCTGATGCCTCTTATCTAAAATACTGAATATTATGTTTTGCTGCAATTTTCTTCCTTCTCCTTGTCATCATGACGTGACACTTCTTTTTTTAGATACAACGATTTAGTGAACAACTTGCGGTTGATTTGTCAGCATTCTCTGGCAATGGCTTATTCTTTTTGACCCGAAAACTAATGCTTGCGGTAAGCATAAAATCACTTTTGCCACTAAAATGAGATGATCTTTTCTGGTCACTTTCAGATGATAGGCACGATAATCACCTACGAGCTAATGGTGGCAGATGTCATAAATAAAGGCTCTATACAGCAGCAAACAGATTATTGTTCGCATTTTGGTTCGGATGAGGTCCTTACCCAAGAGGATGTTAAATCAAATGAGCTTTTAATAGATCCCGAAAATGTCTATGACCTATTTTGGTGAATGTTCAAGTGGCTGTAAATGAAATAATGAATGCAAAATAAGAGTCTGCGGTGGTTTTGAGGTGTGTAGAACAAATAATGTTAAACAATGGTTAATCTGTCAGCTGTTTGTGTAAAATGCTAAATTTTTTATTTTGTGTCTGCCTCTACTGTCTGATTTTAAGTAAATAAATTATTTTCAAGATAAGCCATGTTCTAACTTTAATATTCAACGTTAACGACATGCCCAGCAAAATGGCAGCGTATTTGTTTATAGTACATTTGTTCCCCACATCAGATACGAATTCAGCATCAGATAAATGTTCTAAATATTATTTTGAAGTGTGCCAACATGTCGCACGCCACTACAAACTACCAGGCAGATACCGACTATGTTGACCGTTTATATCTACAAATTTAAAGCCTTCAGTCATGTTCATGACAAACATGAAAGTGGGCAACATTTATTCGCTTAGCTTGGACTAATATTAAGGTTGTTCATCGTCTTCACAACGTGAGCCTTGCCAGCGTGTGTAGCCAACAACACATTGTGGAATTCCCATGAATATCTTGTGGACAATCTTTGGGTTCTTCTAACAATTCAAACAGATAAGTATTTTGAGAGCTTTTGAATATGAAATTGCATCCGCATGATGGCGTTGGTGTGCAAAATACACTACATCATGCTGTGGGTCCATGTGAGTAAATTAAATATATTTAAATAGTATATTTTTTTGGCTCTTCCATTGTCCATTCAAACAGTTTTGGTGGTTGCGCGATTTTTTGGCATACTTCCGGTGCATGGTGTATGGCCTAGTGCTAATGTTGCAAAGGTTTCTTTTTTTTGGTGCTCACCGTTTGTGCTCGTGACAGTTTTCATGATTTGCTATTCAGTGTTCGATTTATTTATCTCTGCCAAAGTGGTCATGGAGCGTGGCTTAAAGCTGTACACAGCAGGTAAGGCATGGCTAAGAGGAAAGGAAACTTTTTCCTTTAAACTAAAATGAGGCGCAGCCCAATTTTAAGTATGTGTTGTTGATTTTCTTTTGTCCAGGACCTTTTTCCTTCAGTCTCATCTGCTTCATCGCCTACAGCGTGTTTTTGCATTTGGCTTTATCTTGGCCACAATTGATAAAACAGATACGTCAAGTTGAAGTTAATTTTTTGCAAAAATCCTATGCAAACTCAGAATCTAAACACTTTAGTCGAAGAATTCGTAGATATGGTGTTCTATTCCTGGTTCTTGCCGTTTGTGAGTATAGCCCACATAATGGCAAAAAGCTTTAAGTTATGCACAAAATTGCCTTTCGAATTGGATTCTACACATTTTATAGTTTTATTTTTATTTAATTTGAAGAAGTTTTTTTTTTAAATTATGTTGATCAGTCCTATTAATTATTCAGAAAACAGAGAAAGCACTAGGAAAAAAAAAACCACACTTAAGTTTTGAACATACCCACTGAACCACAAGCAAGGACTTAGCAACGGTACTTTTTTGATACCGTTTTCTTAAAATTTATGTCTTTTTGCCACCGTTTTCTATTTTCCTGCGTCTGTTACAACAACAAACTATCATAATTAAAATATTTTTTTATACGCCGCACAATGCAACATTTTAGCGACTAAAAAATGCAAAAAATGTGTCTAAATAATTTTTTTTTAAGATTCTAAAATAGAATTTTATAAGACTATCAAATTCGGTGAAAGTTTTTTTAATATCTTTGATAGATTTCTGAGATGTAAGGGCCGGAATTCAGAAATTTTTTATTCTCTGCGCAAACTGAACATTATTTTTTTTTAACTTTAAGCCTGTCTTGTAAGCGCTTAAAGATTGTAAGTTACGCTTTTCTTTTTCAGTACAGTTTAGATATTATTTAGCAACCAACTTTGTTTTAATTATAAATTCATTTGTCTGTTGAGCACAGTAACTGAAATCCAGAAACCTTATTCTTAACGTATACCTTATTCTTCAGAGTTTTCGAAGCGAAGCTTTTTACGCCTCGTTTTGTGATTTGCTTGCGTGAAATCTCAAAAACGACACTTTTTTCCATACACCTTTTTCTTAGAATTGGTGTTGCTTTTTGATTGCGTCTGTTACACCAAGATAATATAAAATTAAAAATATTTCTTAGTTTGTAGTGAGAATCGAACTCACAACTCTTCGATTGATAGTCCTATACACTTCCAACTGATCTAATAGTTTTTGTTTCGTAGATTGATTGGTTTATTCAATATTAACTGCTTTATTTTGTATAACGAAAATGAACACCAACGACAAGCAAGACACGAGAAGTAATAGAATTTTGCATAGAAAAAAGTATTGCTTTCCGTGTCTTGCCTGTCGTTGGTGTGCATTTTCGTTATACAAAATAAAGCTGTAAGTATTAACTGAAGACATGTTGCACCAGATAGCATCTTAGGGCATTAATCTGTATCACGAAGCAGCACACCAACGACAAGCAAGACACGAGAAGCAATACTTTTTTCTATACGAAATTCTATTGCTTCTCGTGTCTTGCTTGTCGTTGGTGTGCTGCTTCGTGATACAGATTAATGCCCTTAATATATAAAAGGCAAGCACGCTACTCCGTGTCCAATAACTGTTCAGCCTGAAAGTATGCACATCTTAGTACATAAAAGGCAAGCTGCTGCTCCGCACACAGTATTTCTCAAATTTTAATTATTTTTTGACAGTAAAGTAATTTTACAAGACACATTGTTCTAAAAATGTTCAGCCTGAAAGTATGCACAGAAAATATATTTGATACTTATCAGTGACAATGTTGGGTTTTTACAATAGTACGTTTTTTATCTAACTTCCACTTTTCTTTCATCCTTTTATAAAGAAGTTATGACGAATTTAATGAAATTATTTTGAGTCGATTTGAGTCGATTGTTCAAAAAAACATATAATTGTATCAGCCGCAAAACGACACCTGAGTTGCTACGTTTCAGAGCTGTAAAAGAATGCAATCATTTGTGATTTTTAATCATGTGATTTATATTCAAAATAAATGCAATCATTTTTCCAAATCATTGAATGTGATTTGAAATTTCAAATCACAATCAATGATTTGAAAAAGTGATTGCATTCATTTTTTCAAATCATTGATTGTGATTTCAATTTCAAGTCCCAATCAATGATTTGAAAAAATCAATGCAATCATTTTTTCAAATATTTGGTTGGAAATTATTGACTGCATTCACGATATTTCATTCATTTATTTAAATCATTGAAAACAGTCACTGTTATCTCAATAATATAATGTTTTAAAATATCAGTGTGAAGTAAGTAAGATATTTTTTATTAAACAGTGTGTTTTGATCAATGCTTCAATCCGGCTTCGATTAAGTCCTTGGGACAAGATGAGAACAAAATTTTATAGCGGGGGTCCATGTTTTTCTGTAACATATCTTACTATCAAAAGAATCGTTATCTCTGTTCATAGACTTATATTATTTGTTTAACAGTTTATCTTTGTTACTTGCAAGCAAAATTAATTTTTTGAGAGCTTTTTTAACTTTATTTTGTTATTTATTTTTCGGTACGCTCTCGCGGTCTTTCACAAATTCAGCTTACTCTTTTAATATTTCAATTCCTTATACACGGTTAAGAATCTTGGAATAAAGTTTTAAAATTTAAACTTTCACAAATATTAATCTATAACTAAAATTTTTCTGTACTAAAATTTAAACCAAAGAAAATTGCAATGCTGAAACTCAATATTAGGCTATTCGGTTCATATGCATGTTTATTTCTTTTGTTTCGTTAGCGCAATAGCCCAGTGGTTAACGTAGTAATAAACAGGCAGTAAAATTAAATTGTCGTGATAATTTCACGCAGCGGTACAGAGTACTGCTCTGACGAAAATGTTATGAAAATTTGCACGCCTTAAAAATTTGAGTTTTGTCATTTTTAACAAAATATTTTAAATTAAATAAAAAAAAGAAACAAAAAATGAATGCATTTATTTGTGATTTAAAATCATTTAATTCCCAATCAATGATTCAAAAATTTATTGCATTCATTTTTTCCAATCATTGATTGTGATTTAAAATTTAAAATCTCAATCAATGATTTGAAAAAATGATTGCATTTTTTTTTCAAATCATTGAATTGGACTTGAAATTTCAAATCACAATCAATGATTTGAAAAAAAGAATGCAATCATTTTTTCAAATCATTGATTGAGATTTTAAATTTTAAATCACAATCAATGATTTGAAAAATTGATTGCATTCATTTTTTCAAATCATTGATTGGGAATTGAATGATTTTAATTCACAAATGAATGCATTCTTTTACAGCTCTGCTACGTATATGAGGGTTGCAAGGCCAGTTTGTAAAACTGTGTATGAATATGGTTGTAACGAATCTCGACTTTTTGCACTTTTACACTTGAACTAATTTTTCAACACTGCTTCAATACGTAAAGTGTTATTTAAAGTGGTGCATTTGTATTTTGCAAAAATCAAGTGTAAAGAAAATCAAGCTATAAAAAGAGAAAAAAGTGCTTTCGGCAAAAGGAAGTGTGCGTAGGACTTGTCATACACTGAGCTAAAAAACAACGTAAAATCAAAGGTTACCACTTCAATTCAAATATTTTTCGGAATGATTTGGCACCGAACACGAAAATATTGAATTCAAAGTGGAAACACTTACATTCATTTTTATGTTGTTTCCACTTTAAACTAAAGTGTTATACACCTAAAAATGATAAGTATTCGATTTTATTTTAACGTAGATGCAGATTTAATTCAAAGAAGAAGCATATTCAATTGGAATACTAACGTATTTATTTTTAATGCGTTATAACTTTGAAGAATGAAATTTTCTACTTTGATTGCACGTCCTTGCATTAATGAATCAAAGTGATTTTCACTTTAAATGAAATACTTAACATTTTTGATATTGAATGGTTACAGAGTCCGTGAAACAAAATCAAATAAATAAAACAAAATTAGTTTTTATAGAAATGTTCTTTTATTAAAATATTAGAACAAATGTGGTAAATTTTTAAAAAAAATTATATGATAATGCAATAAAAATATTACATTTATATAAAGTAATTATGATTTTAAAAATGTAGTTTTAAAAATTTATTTCTCACATAAGTTTTACCATTATTCATTTGGTATAAATGCAAAGGAGTACTTGTGAAATAAGAAATAGTTGTAATTAACACACTTTCGTCTTTTAGACCTACTTCATATGATTGAAAATGTTTACAAAATCTTTTGATGTTAATGGGGTTACAAATAACATAAACATTTTGATCTACATTAAAAAACAAAATAAATTTCTTAATTAATTGAGCTACGGCCGTAGCAATTAAACAAAAACTCTTTTGAATTTGTTTATGTTTTTAATTTTCGATATTTCGACTTAATTTTTAAGTCATCATCAGGATCTGAAGGAAAGTAACAATATTAAACAAAATTACAACACTGTTTAAAATACATTTCATAAAATTATAAACTGTGTCACTGTAACTGTAACTCATGCCACAGATACATAAAATTTACAAAAGAAGAAGAAAACGAAGGAACACTATCATATTTAGATGCACTAGTTATGAGGAAAAATTATACGATCAAGATAGACCGGTACCAAAAACCTATGTCGTCAGGAAGATTGATAAATTTCTACTCAAAGCATCCAAAAAAGACTATAATTAATACTGCCAAAAATTTTCTTCGTAGAGTATTCAGCATCAGTGATAGAGTTTTTCACAAATGCAATAAAACACGCATAAGACAAAAACTAGCCAGGAACAGTTTTCCGGAAAGAACAGTTAACCACCTAATAAGAGAAGTCACGAGTCAACCAACATAACACGAATTTCACTGCCAAAAATTTACAAAGGAGTAACATACATACACGGCTTTACAGAAAAATTAAAAAAAACCGACACGTACGACAAAAACAAATATGTAATAGCTTCTAAAACTAACAACACACTAAAAACCATCTATAGCCAAACAAAAAGTAAAGTGGAAACCATGGACAAGGCGAATGTCGTTTACCAAATCGCATGCAAAGGAGACGGGACCAACATATGCGAACAAGTATATGTTGGTACGACAAAATCAAAACTAAGGACACGATTAGCTGCACATAAATCGGTCTTAAAATCAAATAACGAAAACAAAACAGCACTTCCAGCCCACTGCATTCAAAATGGTCACAGTCCAGCTTTTGAAGAGACAAAAATTTTACAACATGAGAAAAATTACACCAGACGATATACAATTGAAATACTTCATATTATAAACACTATAATACAAACGAATCAACTTCAAATCTGACACAGAAAATTGCGCTCACATATACAAACATCTTATCAAACAAAAATTTAGTTGACAATTTAAATAGCTGACGGACAACACTTATCTGTGACACAGTTTATAATTTTATGTAATGTATTTTAAATAGTGTTGTAATTTTGTTCAATATTGTTACTTCCCTTCAGATCCTGATGATGAATTAAAAATTAAGTCGAAATATCAAAAATAAAAAACATAAACAAATTCAAAAGAATTTTTGTTTAATTGCTACGGCCGTAGCTCAATTAATTAAGAAAACAAAAGAATCTTAAAAAGATGATATAATAATGGACTCCAAAATGCTAAATAGTAATAACATTTATAAATAATTCCTTTATATTGGACCCACTCTGAAAATATTCGTCTTCTTCTTTCTTCTTCTCTCATCGTCTTCTTCCAAATTTGTAACTTCGTGTGGATACACTGTTGACAAGTGTTGTGTCCAAGTTAAGAACTTGGCCAAATTCATTAATATATTTAATATTTTCCAATTTTGTCAATATTGTTAATAAAACTGTTATTAAAACGATTGAAACACACAAAATAAACACAAAAATATGTATCCAACTTCAAATTGAAGTGTCTTCCACTTTAAAATATATATATTTTCTACTTCGTTTTCACTACTGACAACTTTAATACAAACCATGTTATTTATCAACTTCATTTCGAAGTGGATGCACTTTTAAGAATATAATAACTATAGTGGATCACCATTATTTTGAAGTTTTTTCACTTCTTATTGGAGATCAAATGTTTTCATATTTGATTTAAGGGATTTCAATGTGAATTTAAAGATGATTTTTTAAAAATGGAGCAACGTAAAATTAACATTATATTATTTTATTTTACGTTGCAATTTTTTCCTGAGTGTAGGGCAGGCTTTTACACTAGTAAATAAATGAAATCATATCTTTTTGTTTTTATATTCCTTTATGCACTTTCTAGCTGCTGTAAAATCAGTCAATAACTTATTGTCAGTACATTTTTGAGCGAAGCTTTTTACGCCTCGTTTTGTGATTTCCTTGAATAAAATCGCAAAAACGACACTTTTTTCCATACACCTGTTTCTTAGAATTGTTGTTGCTTTTTGCTTGTGTCTGCTACACCAAGAGAATGTAAAATTAAAATATTTCTTTGTGTGCCATGAGAATTGAACTCGCAACCCTTCGAATGAGAGCCCCATACACTACCACTGATCGAATATTCTTTGTTGCGTTGGTTGGTTTATTCAATATTAAGTATTAACTGAAGAGCTGTTGCACTAGATAACAATCTTAATACATAAAAGACAAGCATACTGCGCTGCACCTATATCGTTCAAACTGTCCTGAAAAATGTTTAGCCTGAAAGTATGCACCTCTTAATACATAAAAGTCATTGCCATCGTCCTCCAAAATGTTCAGCCTGAAGTTATGCATATATTTACAGATTATTTTATGCTATACACAGTGTTGCCAGTATATCTGTTAGGGTGTCCCAAAAATAGATTTTATTTTTATTCTGACAGATGTCTGCTGCCTTATACTTCCACTTGACCTTAGAAACAACCTCTGTGAAGCGCATCTCAATTGGTAAAGATATAGAGGTCGCGAACTCATTTTTTAATTTTCCCATACGATTTGAATGTTGAAAATAAGTATTGCTGGTAAATTGAATTTAGAGCCATTATCTTTTAAGCAAAATGGTTAACAAAAATGTATTCTCTCAAATTTTATCTGTTATGACATGTCCAAATTTCATTTTCATCGGATTATTACTTGGGTGGTTGCCCAAAACGATTAAAAAATAAAAATATAAATACAAAAAAACTAGTTGTTGTAATTTTTAATCCAAAAACATATTACAACCCTATAAATTTTTTCTTCATTGTGCATTCCAACTATCATTATTTAAAATTGAAGACCAATAACAACAATGAAAATGGATTACTCTAATAGATATTGATTTTTAATTAAATAATTCTAAGTAAAAGTATTCATTTATATAGGTAGCTCTAAGAAGTGAGCCACATACCACCAAATAATAATCAGATAAAAATGAAATTTGAGGGAACACGTTTTTTTTAACCATTTTGCTTAAAAGATAATTTCTCTAAATTCAATTTACCTGCAAAACTGATTTTTTTCCATACAAGTCGTATGGGAAAATTAGAAAATGAATTCACGACCTCTAAACCTTTACCAATTGATATGAGCTTCACAGAGGGTGTTTCTAAAGTCAAATGAAAGTAGAAAAGCCGCGGACATCAAACACTATTTTTTTTGGAACACCCTAATATTTAGGTATAATTTCCTACAAACACATGAAAAAATTTCCTTTTTTCCCTTTTAAAAATTTGTAAAATCTATAAAATATCTTTCAAACATAACTTTATTTAGGTATAAAATTTTATGCACAAAAGTTCATTAAAGTATTAAATAATAAAGCACATGTTTGGAAATATAAGCATACAAAAATTTGTATAGCTAAAACAATTATAGTATAGCATTTGTTTTAAAAAATATTTACTCTGATTAATACATTAGAATTTGTTACAAAAAATCTTTTCCATACAAAAGACTTTTGGCCAGTGGCGAAAGTAGACTTCAAAGACGTTGTCTAGTAACAAATGGGTTTTTTGCTGACCTGTATTCATAAATTCAGGAGCAAAATAAATCGTATGAAATGTTTGTCAAAAATTTTTTTTAATTTTTCAAATATATATTAAAAAGCAGAAAATCTGGCTTTAAAGACAGATCGGTTAATGAAGGGAATAAGGGAGAGTGGAAAGCATAAAGCAAGAGAGCGCGATGGAGCAAACACAAGCAGAGGTGTACTGGTTTTAAGTGAACACGTACATTGGGCATTACGTGGATCCCATCCGTCGTTGAAGACATGGCTAATAATAGTCTTGTAAGTCATTTAGCTAATTTGTGCGAAATGGTTTTCGAGCACAGCTGTAGGATTGGAGCAATCTGTCCTCGAAGACTGAGTGCTGTTTTGAAAGACGTCTTCGAAGATGGATACATTCGTTCTTTATGGGAAATTAATTGAAACTGAGTGGATACATTAAAAGTATATAGTATTTTTTAATTAATTAAACATTTTGTTAAAAATAATGAAAAAATACAAAAAGAAAACCAATATCCATAGCAATATATGTACTTTTTATATTTATCGACTAGTTCTAGAAATAGACAATTGCAATAATAAGAATTTCTCAGTATAAAATGATATCGAAAGCTACTTGACAAAACTGTCAACACACAAAAAGGTCTGAACAAGAAATATTTATATGATATTTTTTTTAAGTTTCCAACTTCATGTTCAAAAAAGTATAATAAAAACTGCTTTTTATGTTAATTTACAATTGCAAATCACCAGAATAATGCCTTTAGTTCTCCATTTGAAAATTCCCTTTTAATTGTACGACCAAACAAAATGCTTCCCTTTTTCCCTTTTAGCTCACAAGACGATTGAGAAATCCTTCAAAAATTACCCTCAATCTGGCATTACTGGCTATATACGAGTAGGCTCCATTGAACAGGTACCATTCACATTCACTTATCACAGATGAATGTTCACATTCACTAAAACAATGCCTTTTTGATAAATATAATTTACGAATGATAAGCGATCCAAATATTTCTACAATACGATTAAGGAAAACTATTGATGCAGTATTTACAAGATATATCGATGATATTTAATAGATTTAGATATTAAAACCAACAATTCCGTTAATAAATTTCCATTATAATAATTCAAAACATTTACAAAAATAATTAAAAATTATGTAACATGTAATCAAATAAAATAATAATTTAATGTAATAAAATGTACTGGTGTAAATATTAACGTGTATTTTTTTAGTTAACTTTTTGATATTTAAAATATTTGAATTTAAAAATTATTTTATTAAAAAACCATTAAATTATCAAATCTATTAAAATACGAAAAAGCTTCGCTTCACTCATGTGGCCAACGACGCATATGTTTTTTTTACTTACCACCCTTTTCTAAAAAAAAATACAAAAATTCTTGAAAGTTGGCCCAAAAATGATATTTTTTAAATTTTGTTCATGAGTTTTGTAATTATACTTCATGATTTTTTTTTTTTCGTAACCTTAGATACACTTATGGATGCACATTTTCCCGGTAATGTTCACACTAATAATTTTAGCTTTCAAACATCTCCTCTGACCTTACGTCTTAACAGTTTGAGCAGCTGACCAGCAAGGAGAAGTTAAGATGGGCGATCTATTCGTTCCAACCATATAAATCTCCGGGTCTTGATGGCATTATACCAGCTCAACTCCACTATAGCTTCAATGCAATAGTACCTTGACTTCAGGCAATCTATTATGGTTGCCTACTCCTTAACGATATCCCAACAGCTTGGTGAGATACAAAAGTTATCTTTATACCGAAAGCGGGTAAGTCCTCTCACAACAAACCGATTGACTTCAGGCATATGCGCCTCTCCTCCTTTCTGGTTAGAATTCTAGAGAGATTCACTAGGCTTCTTCTTAAGCCGAAACTTGACAGGCTTCTAAAATCTCAGCATGGCTATATTAAAGGCAGGTCTACAGAAACAGCTCTCCACTCTCTTGAGTCTACTATCGAAAAATCACTTAAAAAAGAATTAAAGAATATGCGCTTGCTGCCCTTCAAGACAAAGCAGGAGCATTCAATACCCAGTAGCGGATGGAATATATTCCGAATATATGAAGCATCAATTACCTTGTAATTACCACTACTTCCGACTATATTACCTTACTATGCATAAAAGGCCTTACATTTAACATTGAATGAGACAGGAGGTAAGTGATCGCCTCCCTTCAGCATTACCTAGAAGTTCTGGAGTAACATACTACTTGTATTAAGTTATAAAAATCACTGCATTACTTTTCCTTGTATGCTACATTACAGGTAATGAGGTATGAGTTAATTACTTCTGCTATATGCAGACGCATTACTTTTTGAAAAAAGTAATGCTTCCTTACCTGGTAATTTATTCTGTATTAGTTCTATGGTAGCCACTGGCGAATCCGCTGCTGGGTAACGTCCTTCCATGAGCGTTCACCTATGCCAGTCGGAACTAGGGGTGGGAAATTTTCTCGTGAGTTTCATACATCGTGAGATGCTCTTGGGCAGGATGGTGAACTCAGGGGATCCTCTACTCGCAGGTTTGTAAGCAGAGGTGCTCCGCAGGGGGAGTCTTGTCTCCGCTTTTGTGGTCCATAACGGTTGACCAGCTGTTGCGTATCATGGAGGGGGAAGGCTTTAAGGTTATTGCTTAAAAATTTCCTCGGACTCTCTGTCAACTCATGGAGAGAGCACACTTTATCCTTTCGAGATGGGCATCCTCGTGTGGTTTAAGTGTAAACCCGGAGACAACAGATCTCATCCTTTTCACTAGGAAATATAAAATCTCCAACTTAGAACCTCCGCGTAATGCTATTTATTTTATTTTGAAAATCAGGTTTTGACTATTTTTGTAGTTGTGATATTGAAAAATTGACATTGAGATGAATTGAGCACAACCAGTGATTTTAGTGATTTAAAAATTTTATGTGGAATTCAAAGAAATTTTACCGTCGTTATGAAGTCACTTTGTATGGGAGGTAGAGTTTGAATCCGATTTTTCTCTATTTCAAACTCAAAGTGACTAAGATTCAAGCTCTTTCGCAGAATTTAAAGTGATTAAATTATTTTTTGTGGAATATTAATACTTTCCACTGCTCATTATACATGGGAGGTGTTAGGCCTAGTTTTTAATCCCACCGAAATTAAGCAAGAGTAGTTAAGAGCACATATCAGCTATCCACCGATAATTCGATTAGTATTGCTGTTAACGTATGTTTAAGATATACCCCAAAATGTGTTTAATTTGTATGGTAGCTGCCACGTCCACTTGTCCATTTGTGTCGAAATTTTTAACACTTTGTGTTTGATTTCGTTATAGTAGTTTATCTCAGTTCTAAGATATAGCACAATATTTGTTGATAATTAATAAAGTATACCTAAAATAAAGTAATTTGCAAAAATTCAAAGAAAAACTCAAAATCAATTTTAAACGATAGAAAATAAAAGATGAATAACATTTTAACAACTCAAATTTCAATATTCTTTAAATTTTTTAATTTTTGCCCAATTTGAAAATTCTAGGTGGCACAGTGAACTGACTCCATATAAGCGATGGACAAAAATAGTAGGAGTGCTCCTACAATAATGCAATTTTTATACTTAATTCGTTTAAGCCCATTAAGAAAAATGTTAGAAATGGATTAAATCGATTTGACCCTAGGCCCTAGGGCTTAGGGGTACCTTCCTTGGACCTATATTAAATTTTTAGTTAATTTTGTATGGCAGGTACATACAAAAGTCGACAGATCTTAACAAAAATTCGTCAGAAGAGTATTCAAATAAAGTTATAGATGTGCACTGAAAATAACCGAAATAGGTTTAGCCCTACGGGTACCTCCTTTGCACCTATATTAATATTTTACTTGATTTTGTATGGGGGCTACATACAAAAGTTAGCCGATCTTAACAAAAAATTGTCAGAAGTGTAGTTGAATAGAGTTATAGATGTGTACTGAAATCAGTTTAACCCTACAGGTACCTCCTTTGGACCTATATAAATATTTTACTTGACTTTGTATTGGAGGTATATACAAAGGTATTAACAAAAATTCATCAAAATGATAGTGAATTTTTAATTTTAAGCATTTTTTCAAACAAAAAAATTATAATTGTAGGACGAAGTAGGAAAAGTTATTTTCAGTTCCTAGTTGTATAATACATTTATTTTGATAGTCCGAAAAATTTGGCACTTGTTATTAAAGGATTTTTTGTTTTTTCTATCAAAATATGCCAATTTTCATGATTTTTAAATCGAATTTATGAAATTTTGCAAACACTTAAATATTATAATTTGTTTTTATTTTTGATAATATAATCAATTTTTAAATAACTCTTTAATTTTGTATAGCAATGGGCATTATGGCTTAGTTTCGTTTAAAAATGGATTTGTGGCAATTATTTGAATAAAGCAACTCAAAAAGCTATGCTTAAAATCTGAGTTTGTTAAAAAAAAATTACTCAACTCTAAAGCGCTTCAGCTCAATCAAAACATGTATTGTCCCAGTAGCGGATGGAATATATTCCGAATATATGAAGCATCAATTACCTTGTAATGACCACTACTTCCGACTATATTACCTTACTATGTATAAAAGGCCTTACATTTAACATTGAATGAGACAGGAGGTAAGTGATCGCCTCCCTTCAGCATTACCTAGAAGTTCTGGAGTAACATACTACTTGTATTAAGTTATAAAAATCACTGCATTACTTTTCCTTGTATGCTACATTACAGGTAATGAGGTATGAGTTAATTACTTCTGCTATATGCAGACGCATTACTTTTTTGAAAAAAGTAATGCTTCCTTACCTGGTAATTTATTCTGTATTAGTTCTATGGTAGCCACTGGCAAATCCGCTGCTGGGGTGAGTCGGCTTGCATATCACTTTAGCATAATAGGGCGTGGCACCTTCATATTTAAACAAAATCTCTGTCAGATATGTATGAATCTATATTCCGAGTTTTTATGGAGTAGAAAGGACCTAACCTTTAGTGGTTATAGGTAATTCCACTTTTGTTTCATTTTTTGGATTTACCCACAGTGCCATTAGAAGTTTTACTAAAAAAAAGTTGCTTTAATTCGATGGGTATTTTTGTTTTATGAAGCTCATAAGCGCACAGCTTTCTTCTATGTTAATAAATACGAGGAAAATACACTGAGGGAAATATGTGTTAAAATTATATGAAATTGTGTTCATATTGAACGAATTTGTTTTTGAAATAGAGCTTGAAACAATTTCATTTAAGATAAACACAAATGTTTTTAAAGCATAATTCAAAACAAAAGTTTTTGTTTTCAAAACAATGTTTTTAAATATACTTTCATTGTAAAAATTTTAAGATAAAACACATTTATTTTAACGTAAAATTTAATGCAAAAACTTTAATGTTTAAAACAAATGTTTTAAAACAAATGTTTTAAAACATAATTTAAAAATATTGTTATTAAATTAAAAATAAATAAATTAAACCGTTATTTTTTCGATGCCATTGTTTTAACTTTTTCAAGTTTTTGAAGTCAGATTTGTGATCAGTGACCCCTGGGACCCCCGAATGACAAATTTTTTGACTTTATTTGATGAAATATGCGTTTTATTGCGGCTCGAAATGTTTTAAATATCAAAATAATTAATTAGTTTTTATTTCATACTATGTTCAATATTTGTAAGACTAATTCAAAAAAACTTTTGAACAATCAAATGAAAATCAGGGTCTCAGTTATCTGGCAATAATTTTCAATGACTACTGCACATAATTTTTTAATTCAATCTCTGATAGCGGCGTATTTTTTGTTATTGGAAGGAAATAATAAATGAAAATTATGCAAAAAACAGAAATGAGCTTATTGTTGAAAATTAAACACGCTTGTATTGTATTAAATTTCGTTTTTTAGAAATGCAAATGAATTAAATTTCTATTTTTAAATTTTTTGTTTAATTTTAAAGTATGTTTTTTTTCTTTGTCTACGAATCTTTACTTCATAAAAATACATATATAATTTTATTGAATTCTCCCCTTCAGTCGAACATATGTCGTATGCAAGCAGCGCCATCTACAGCAATTATTTGCAAATAAAGCATTGCAATTTGACCGTAAACTTCTGGGAAAACTATTTTATGCGTGAACGATTGCAAATATTTTCCTTTATAACTTTCAACGTGTGGCTCATTCTGTTAGTTGAGGTAAGTTGGGATTGAATTGGGTGAAGCCTCAATTCCTAAAACACATCACTAATGCAATGCAAGAACAAGCGAATAAGTAGGTTACATTGAATTCTTGATTTGGTTTTTGTAAAATTTACATAAAATGTACACACTTCATCTGGCTGCCGCATACTCACACATATTTATTGAATTCTGTGTTCTGTGTTTTATTGGGCTTGGTGTGGTATGTAAATCGCGCTCTTAAGTGGATTACTATAGCGATGACGTTTACCTGGAATTTTGTTGACATTTTCCTGATACTCATTTGTGTGGGCTTGGCGATGCGTTTCAATCAGTTGCACTGGCGAGTTGAACAGAACTTAACTAAGGTAAATTTGAGTTACATAGACATAGAGAGAGAGAGAGAGAGAGAGAGAGAGAGAGAGGAGAAGAGGGTGTTTGCTTACACATTGCTTGCGGATCAGCCCTGGCGGCATTTGTCACGTAGTTGCAGGAGCTTTCTGGGTAGAAAAAACCATTTTATTGAATAAAAACCCTTTCTCTCAATATCTGGCACTATTTTAGTTGTAATACATTTTCAAATGGGTGGGTGAATGCATTTTATAGCATTGGTCTGGAATCAGGCCTGTAGCCAGGGTGGGGAAAGGGGGGGACAATGTCCCCCTATTACAACCGTTTTCCCCCTAGCCAAATCAGATAATGAAAAACTTTAAATAAATAATTAATATGCATTTTGTTGATATATTTGTTTATTGCTTTAAAATTATTTTAGTTTAAAATAACAAAAATATACACATTCACTTTATTAATGACTTGAATATGTATATGCAATTTGTTTAACAAAACATTTTAGACAAATTGTTACAATTTTTCAAATTTCTACTGGGTTGCCAACATTTGCTACCAAAAAGTAAGATTTGAATTTTAATAATTTTTTAACCCGCATCCATAGGAACTTTCTAGAAATGAAAAGCACCAATTTGATGCAGATATAAAAATAACATATAATTCATTGAAATGTTTTTAATTTCTAAATTTTTGTTTATGCATCATGAATGTTTATTAATTTTAAAATAAGAAAAAACTGCAAATCTTAATTGAAGGAAAAATTTAAAGATGCAAAAAATTTAAATGAAAACATCTACAGTGTTGCGCAAAACAATAGCAACAAAATCAGTACGCTGCTACAAAATCGTGTATCTTTTTAAATGTTAGGGACACATAAAAATGTTTATAGGAACAAAAGCATATATTCATACATCATATTAAAAACAAATCATATTAAAATTTGGTTTTGTTTTTTTTTTATTAAATTTAAAATTAATGTGACTACATTCAGTTTGTCTGAGAGCAAAACAAAAGCAACATAATTAATATTTGGTGTAAGATCCATTATTCTTAATAACCGCTGCACATCTGAGCGGCATCAACTCTATAAAGTATATATGTTGGTATTAGGTATATGTTCCCAATTAAGTTTCAGCGCTTCATACAGTGCAGTCTTATTGGAAAACCTTTGACCAGAAACTTTTACCTTCAAAATCCCAAAAAGATTTTCAATGGGATTCAAGTCATTGTGACTGTGCCGGCTAGTCAAGGACTTGAATCCCATTGCCTCTAGTGTAATCTTTGATGAGCTTTGAAATGAGCTTCGGGTCGTGATTGGGCTGAAACGTTCACTGAAGCGACATATTCCACTCTGAATGTGGTCGCATCTTGCTTTCTAAAATGTCATTATATACAAATCGATCCATAATTCCATCGATTTTTGAAATGGTTCAACTTCATTATAGGAAAAAGAAGTCCAGACCATAATGCCATCGCCTCCATGTTTAAAATTTACTTTGCAGTTTCGGGCTTCAAGTCGTGTACCTGGGTGGCTCCGTACCGTTCACAACCCATCTGAATTAATCAAGTTGAACTTTGATTCATCGCTAAAAAACGGTTTTCGATTTTTGAAGACTGAGTCTAAAAAACAATAAATTGCAACTATTTGTCACAATTTCAAACAGAATTGTTTAAATTGTAACACCTCGCCTTGTTTTTTATGCTTAGCTGTAAGCAAAGGTTTCTCTGCCGGTCTGTAACTTCTTTAATCGTTCTCAACGGCTCGTCTTCGAACAGTGCTGTGATGGATATCTAAATCAAGTGTCCGAACAATCTCTTTGGATGCGGCAAATGCTTTTCGTTTGAACTCGCCACAAATGTTCCTGTCATCACGCAGCGATGTCTTCCGCGGTCGCCCTCTTTAATGTACCGTTGTTACGTCTTTTGTGATGGTATATTTCTTTATTAATCTGCAACCTATTGACCGATTCATACCAAACTGTTTCACGTTAGATATTTGCAAATTTTCGTTTTTATATTCGGAAATAATTCGTAATTTAAGAGCTTCACAGTATTTAAAACGTACCATTATAAATGGAACAGTCAATGTCACAACCAGCGCAAAAACAAAACTAAACTTAAATGTTTGTGACTTACAAACAACACGTGCTTTACAATAACGGAACTTTTACCGGTAATTCTTGGAACTTCTGTTCTCTTTTTAAATTTTTCAAGTTTTGTTGTTTTTGTTTTGCTTTCAGACAAATCGAATGTAGCCACATTAATTTTAAATTTAATAAAAAAAAAACAAAACCAAATTTGAATTTGATTTGTTTTATATATGATGCATGAATATATGCTTTGATTCTTATTATCATTTTTGTGTCCCCCCAATATTAATAAACATAAACGATTTTGTTGCAGCGCACTTATTTTGTTGCTATTGTTTTGCGCAACACTGTATGTTTGTTGTTAATGTATAAATCTGAATAAAAAATTTGCATCAATTTGATGCAATCGACGGATGCGGGTTAATTCAATTTTTTTATTTGTTTTACTTAAAAAATGACTTACACATAGTATGTTAGCCGATTACGCTACTCTATCTTATATTTCTAGCCACTTTAAATAAATCTTGTATTTTTACCCTCATATTATTACAAAGTCCTGAATTAATTTTTATATTATTTTTTATGTATTAATCTTATGCATAAAAAGATGGTATGATGCATAGATATGTACATGTATATATTATAAAATTAACTGTTTTTTAATGTATTCATTTCACACGTTAAAAAATTTTTTTTATTTAAATGAAAAAATAAAAAATTCCCCCTCCCCAAGATTTATGCCTGCCCCCTCAGTCTTCTTGGTCTGGCTACAGGCCTGTCTGGAATATAAACTGCTGACGATTAAAAAAAGGCACAAATATATCTGCTTTTTTGCATCAAGATTAAATTAAGCTACAATCGCGTGCAGCAGTAAACAAATTATGAGAACTTATTTATATTAAGTATTAATTTTTTTTTATTTATTTTATTAATTATAACGTTAAATACAATAATCTTTGATTAACAATTTTACGAAATTGTGTTGAGTTGATTAACATTCAAGTTGAAATGTTAAATTTTCTTCATCAATTTTATGCATTTCCCTTTCAAGTTTTGTAGCACTTTGGTATAGATTTTAGAACTGTGTGTGGATTGGTTGAACTTTGAGAGAAGTTAATGTGGGAAGGGAAAACGATTTGCTTAAGCGTGCCGGATGTGTTTGTTTGTCTTTTGGCGCAAAGACTATATTTCACGACTTTAAAACGGACCACTTGTGGCGTTTAATGTAGTAATTGATGACTGTGAAGAATGACAGAATGGACGCAACTTTAATAAGCAACTGCTTTCGTACATCATGTTTTAGTTCAGCAGTTCACTTCAAACAAGTGGCTACATCCTTGGCTAATTGACATGTCATAGCCAGGGTACTTTCCTGATACTTAATGACCTTATTGTATAAAATTTGATCCATGGAAATTGCATCGCCTGGAAAGTAGGTATTATAGTATTGATCCTCACACAAAAGAAGCCCAGCGGGTGCATCGAAAAAACTGGTCAATAGTGCAAATTCAAAATTTTCACCACCGTGACTTACCGTAGTGCTGAAACTATAAAGATCAGATCTGGTGGATAAGCACCATTGTTGGCAGCATGTGCAGCTTCTTCATTCGGATAGGAAGTGGAAAGTAGCCTGACAGTTTTCCGGGCCGAAGTTTTTATTTTAGACATCTCATGGAAATAAAAAACTTAGTCATACAGCAAGTGTTTACTTGTTAAAAAAGGCAATTTTTTAAAAAAGGTTCCAGCAATCCTAAGGATTAACGCCAAGAAATATTTTAGACCAAGTTTATTAAACACTTCTTTTTTGTACGGAGACTGACCCGACCTATGTATATATTAAGCCGGATCGAAATGTAGATTTCGCTGGACTCCGACTCAAAAGTAAGAGGGACTCTTAAAAAATATGTCCGTATAATTTGTTTTTGAATCATAGAAGTACCCATGGAGCGGTTTTGATTTTCCTTAACACATTTTTTTGGCCAAAAAATTAGGTTTTTTGCAAGTAACTTTTTTTAGATAAGCACAAAATAAAGATATCGAACGTACACAAATTTTGACTAAAAAAAGTTTTAACCCTCCGTTTGGCACATGTTCGGCGAGCCACATTCGTACCTCATGGGTCTGGCCAGACCCACATACATTTTCAAGCAAATACATGTAAATACTTAGTTTTTGGTGATGAATTGAGACTTATTTATGTACAATGTAGATATATATTTTCCTTCTTCTTCAAACAAAATGGCCGGTCCAACTTGTTGGAAAAAGGTAGGTTCACATTAAAGCAACCTGTTCGTCAAATAAAGAATTAATTTATGTTTTTAAATTTTTCTAAAATAAACATATTTTGAACATTGAACATTGAAATAAAAATTTTTGTGTTTTAATTTCGGGTAGTTTTTTTATAGTTGTTTATAAGTGGTTAAATAAAAATTATGATTAATAACGAGATTTTGGACTCAATAAAATTACCTACAAAGCGCAATGTTCTTCAGCATATATTTTATTTTCAAAATGCAGCAGGCGTACCTCCCTCATATAACAACTCATTGAAAAAATATGTTAGGCTGGCTCTGCCTGACATCGAAAAATTGTCCAAATCCCAACAATTTCTGAAAGAGCTGCTGAAAGAAAAATTCAACGGCTGGTGGAAAAGTGTAAACTGATACTGAAAAATTTAACAACTCATTTTACTGTAGAATGGGATGAACTATTTCATATGAATAAATGCAACTGCCACATTGAAAATGGAAACAATTGCACGTGCCCACAGAATCAAAAGATTCCCCAAGTGATTGCAGAATTATACATTGACCAATGTAATAGTCGACAACTTAGTTTGGATTGTGTTTACGCTGATTTACAAACTTACATTACTTCGCGAGATGCTATTGTTGGTATTACAGGACAATCAGCTACTGAACATTGTAATGATTTTGATTTGAGTCATGCATTATTTTCGGAAAATTATCCGAATTATAGTACTGAAAACTACTCTTCTGAAGGTTTCAGTTCAACATGTTTTCAAGTAGAAAATCCAAAACTTGAGTGGCCCTCACCACAATCATTGTCCCATTCTGATGATGATGATGATATATGTCCTTCTGAATTGAGTACTAAAATAGAAAGTAAAAAATTAACCAATTACTGCTCAGCTCTAGATCATTGCAGTGGTTAGTGTGTCTTTTCCATTTTAACGAAGTGCCATTGAAAGCACTGTTCAAGCTAGTTGGCGGAAGGACAACCGGCCCTTTCAGCTTCTCGGGAGAAATGGGAAAAGAATTGTATACTTGCACTGCACTTTCTGTAAATAGCATTTGAAGTCTCATCTAGTTGTCATACTTTATAATAATTTGTTTAAAAACAGATAATGCGATTTACTCCGATAGCGCTCAACAACATGCCACCCGATTTTGAAGAGTTGACCGATCTGCGCGATGACCAGATGCATCTATACAAATGGGCTAAGGCTGTTTCAACTGGCGTCATCGATGAGCACCTCACCAATTTGAAAATTGGTCCACTTAATTTATCGCTATGGAACACGTTTGCAACTCGTTTTCATCGCACATATGTTTCCAGGCTGAACCCAATTCAAAATTTGATAGATATGGTTACTCTTGTCATGAAAGTATATGTTCCATTTTGGTTTCATGTTAAGACTCATCCACTTGCTATTGATGGAAGTCGTAACCTGTTTAAATATATTCAGCTTACGCGCAAGTTGCCTCCATCTGTCAGATCTGTTATTGAATCTTCTATTCAACGCAACAGATTTTATTGCCATCCAGAAAATATATTGTTGGCGATGATAACAGATAAGGGCAAAACTATACGACAGGCAGGTTATTCAAAAATTTTGAAGCTGCTAGTTGAGCCTACATCGGGTGTGCGTCGATTCCAAACTCCTAAAATACGATTTGACTGTGGAACGTATGTGCAGATGATAGACTAGACAAATGCTTGTATATCAGAACCACCATGCACTCAATTTTTAAATATTGAAATGCTTAAGGAATTTGCAAACTCAGAAGAAATAATTGAAATCCCAAGTATAACTAATGCGAAATATTTGTTATGGACATTATTTTAACGAGTTTGTTATATATTTCAGATTTTCCTTGTCATTCGCAAAATACAGAAAGGCTTGTGCATCTTGTAAGCCATTCGTGTTCAACTGTTACAGAAGAGCAACTTCTCGATCACATTATGTGTACATTGGGTTCAGGAAAACGCTACAATGTGATTGAATCACGAAAAGATTTCAATTCAATGACTTTTCAATGAACATCAATTAAGAAAACTAAATTTCACTATTTTGTATTTTTTTATATTTCAATAAATTACATCAAGTCTTTATTAACAATTCGTAATTTTCTAAAATTTACCGAAAAATTAGTACATTTATATCGATTTTTGTGTAAAATACCTTTACAAAAATACTTAAAAAAAAATCCAATATTTTGATTTTTTTTTATATCAATAGATTACACCAAGTCTTTTTGAACAATGCTTAATTTTTCCAAATTCACTGAAAAATGGAAAATTTATAGCGATTTTAGTGAAAAATACCCAAAATGTTGACCGAATTCTGAACACTATTGTACTAAAAAATTTCTCGAATCTAACAATCGTCCTATTTACAACTTTGGTGTCCCAGAACCTTTCATTTGCACCCATTTTTTAGGTATTTATTTCAGATTGATAAATAGTTACGGCGAAAAAAACCGGTGATTTTTGGCGAGAAAGTGATTTTTTTTAATCAAAACCGCTGGTTGACGGATGCTTCAAACCAGCTTCCAGAATATAAGTGTCGAAAAAAATGTATTTTTTGATCCACCTCAATATATATATAGGAGACCTTTTTCTCGTTGTTTTCTATATATCTACAATATTTGCCAATTTTTAAATTGAACAAGTTCATTTTTCTTAATTCAAAAATATACAAGGATAACTTGTTATGTTTCAAAAGTAGCCAAGTCCAACTTGTTTAGTTTCAAAGGGGCCCAAGTCATTGTAATGAATTTTGAAACTGGATAAGTTCAATAATTTATATTCAATAACTCCGTTATTTACCAATGAATTTGCCTTCAATGTGTTAAGAAATTCTACAGTCCTATAAAACATTGTTGTTTTATAAATGACAATGCACCTGTTGCCGTGTATAAGAATTTGCGTTTTTCTCGAAACGATAGAAAGTGAACCTGACCATTTATGAATCTTAGTACCTCAATTTCTGTCAATGCGTTTTTAGAATTATTATTCATAAATTCTTTTACATTAAAAAATAGAAAAAGGGAGAGTTGTATATCCAATAACGAATTTTTTTCATGCAAAATGCTGGCAATTGAAAGTTAAGGCAGGGCTGATCTGACGGCATTGGGTCAAGTAAAAAAAAAATTAGAGTCGAACAGCAAATGTTCTTTAATTTGAATATAACTTTTTTCTTTCTCCTGCACTTAGCATATGCCTTCTGATTTTTGGGCTGATGTACGCAAGGATTTTATGTCCTTAACCGATTTGCTGCAGCATATGGATAAGAAGCTCTCGGGTCTAATGCTATTGTCCTGTTCGCACAATTTGTACTTTATATGCGTACAGGTATTCAACAGTTTTAGGTGATTTTTTGGGTACTCAATTCAAATAATCTGTATAATTTATATAACTATCACAATTTATAAAATCACGCTCAATTTATTTCCGTGTATTTAATTTAATTTCGAAGCATCTCGTTTAATTTAATATAATTTCATTTCATTTCATTTCATTTCATTTCATTTCATTTCATTTCATTTCATTTCATTTCATTTCATTTCATTTCATTTCATTTCATTTCATTTCATTTCATTTCATTTCATTTCATTTCATTTCATTTCATTTCATTTCATTTCATTTCATTTCATTTCATTTCATTTCATTTCATTTCATTTCATTTCATTTCATTTCATTTCATTTCATTTCATTTCATTTCATTTCATTTCATTTCATTTCATTTCATTTCATTTCATTTCATTTCATTTCATTTCATTTCATTTCATTTCATTTCATTTCATTTCATTTCATTTCATTTCATTTCATTTCATTTCATTTCATTTCATTTCATTTCATTTCATTTCATTTCATTTCATTTCATTTCATTTCATTTCATTTCATTTCATTTCATTTCATTTCATTTCATTTCATTTCATTTCATTTCATTTCATTTCATTTCATTTCATTTCATTTCATTTCATTTCATTTCATTTCATTTCATTTCATTTCATTTCATTTCATTTCATTTCATTTCATTTCATTTCATTTCATTTCATTTCATTTCACTTCATTTCACTTCATTTCACTTCATTTCAT